>VYXH01004700.1:525527-536301 GCA_013397275.1 Burhinus bistriatus
GGAGCAGCGCAAAATAAAAAACAAGTAACAACTTGTTCAGGAAAATAATTCATTTAAAAAGAGAAATAAAATACCCAATCAAATCCAGTAGCTTAAGGAAATAAATAAACCATGTTTTCATTGTGCTCCAAGAAGCAGCAACAAATTAAGAATTCCTTTATATATAATAAAGCAAAAAGAAAAAAACAAGGCAGGGGGGGAACACCACACAACAACCTTGGTATGTAATTCTACTTTAGACCACTAGATAGGATTTTCTAATGAAAAGAAGTTACCACTGCAGAGATGACTTAGATTGGTCTCCAGTTCAAGTTTCCTTTCTTTACATTTTTCAAAGATGCAAAAAATATTCAGAAGTCTGCTCTGCAGACTTAATGTTCAAATAATGATTTTAAATCAGTGGACTGGCATAATTAAAGATTTATTCCAACTCTTACAAACATCAGTGAACAGTCTCAGTGACCTTGATTAGACAAGGAAAGATTCTTCAAAAACTGGACTGAGATCCAGTCTACTACAACATTATCCCAGTGAAATCCACAATGAAGGTTTGATAAAGATGAGGGGGGAAAAAAAATAATTAAAAAAAATACTTCAGCAGAAGCACTTCACTTCCAGCAAAACTCTTTAAAAATACACTGAAAGAATTCCTATAACAATTCAGGCATTAAAGGGCTAGTTGACTACACATCACTGAGCTTTTTCAAGTTTTGTGATAGTAATTAATTCAGGATTATGAAGATTTTTCCTTTTTTTTTTTTTCTCCTTTTTCCTTCAGTCAAGTACTTCTCTTGATAAACACCAAGCATGAAATGGTAAATCACAATGTCTTTTGTTTCATCCCTATGCTTGATTACTCTTGGCAGGTTTTTTGGTCTAATGAGCAAGCTGTTTCGCTAAAGTTACCTAAGTTAAGCAACTGAAAAATTCAGTTGTCAAATCTGCAAATATATCTACTTGATTTTCAAGCTTAATTTTGTTTTACCGCAGTGTAAGTAAATTATGAACACTGATATATTTTAAATCAGTTGCATAAATAGTGTGTATAATTTTACAGCTACAGAAATTTTAGCTCCAACTACTACATTTATTCAGTAAAAAATTTTCTTTCTGATAAAACCAAGCAAGAGTAGGATCTGTGTATACAGGAATTAAGCATGTGCAAATTACTAACCTTTGTCTGCATTGGAATAAAGATTAAAAAGCAGAAATACCTGAAAAAAAACAGTATTGTACAGATACTATTAATAAGCTGAACTTTTTTGTTATTAATGTTTGACAGCAACTTGCAACGTTTTAAGAAACAAGTTTCCTAACATTCATGCTGTTGAATAGCCCAACTACACTCAAACTGGACTGGAAAGTCACAGTCAAATTCTTTGTAAAAAAATTCTAAAGTTTCCCTTACTTTTGAACAAAAGGAGTATCAGTTTGACAAGAAAGATTGTTTTTTAAAAAACAAACTACGTACGATACTATATTACAGCCAGATAAGCACTGTTAGATTCTAACTTCAGTTTTGCTTCACAGAATAATTTCACAAATTTTATTAAAATATTTTTTATACCTTTTGATACCTTCTCCTACCTTTCTTGGGGAAACTAGAGTTCAACACAGACATTTTCTTGAAAATCTCTAGACATTTGTAGTCATACTTGTGTTGTTCTTATGTGATACTTAAAGGCATGTAAAAGGTATTTCTTCCAGCCAATGAACTGAAACTATTGTAGACAGTTGCCTCACATATTTGAGATATGAATTTAAAATTATTTTATTCTGCACATCACAAACATTTTTAAATCCGTGTCACTCAGTATATACCCAAAAATGATCTGCAATCAATGGGATATCAAAATCTGATGGTAAGGTAAGACCTGCAAACATGATGAGGTTGGACCTATGAAATACTTTAATATTCTGTGAGGTCTTTTCCTCCCCAGCATGAGGGATGGTCAGAGTAAAATCTCTTTAAATTGTTATTGATCTGAGATATCAGTTATCCTGTGCATGTGTATGTGCATGCACTCACATGTGCAGGTGGCATGCATTCATATTTATTATAAAAATCACAAGAGTCAACTTTTCAATGTGCTAAACATCAAATACTCCTTAACATTAGTACTTTAGAACCTTCTGGGGAAAAATGTTACTTATGCCTTCAACTTAGAGAAGCTATGCAACAACCCAAATGTAGAAAACTTGCAGGAAAAAAAGTTTTTCATATGTCCCAAGAAAGGAAATAAAAGAGGAATTGTAAACATCCAGCATGTGTAAAAAGTAAGTAAAGACAGAAAAGTATGGTAGCTTTTGTCCAAACCAGGCACAGAGGTCCCTGAAGATTAAGGCTGTGTAGAATCCAGTTTATAAATACACATCCAGTGCTAGTGAAGAGCATTGAAATGTTTTGAGGTTTTATACATCTGTATTGGTTTAATCTGCAGCACAAAACTACATAGTTAAGTCTACTTCTGCGTATCCCTCCTTCTCTGTCTTTATGAAACTACACCTGTAGATCTCAGAGCAAAATCCCATGATTCATCATCATGTTACACTTAACTCTGTTAAGGTGTTACAGTAACTCCAATGAAGTTTTGGCCACACATCCCTGCATTCTTTGAGAGGATATTTTCTTTTGAGGAACCCGTGCATAACACATCACCGGTGGAACCAATTGCCTGTTTTCCTAATATAACTGCATCTTTTTCTTACTAGTGTAAAAAAATTCTGCCCATTCACGCCCCAAGTACCAGAGTTCACCAAAACAGGACCTTGTAACTGCCTACCAAGAATTCCTGAGTAAAGTCAGACACATTCAAATTTAAAATAAAATAAGCACATGGATGAAAAATTAAACAGCTTAACAGTTTAGGAGGGAAATGCTAGATTTATTAAGATTTAGAAAAATGGATATGCACTTAATGTGCTTTAATCCAGTTCAAGTTAAGAAATACTGCACACTATTCGCAGTACACTGAGCAACCTGATAGCCCTTTGCTGACTTTGGGACATATGAACTGACTGAGCTCTTCACGTTCATGCTTTTCGTTCCTGGGTATTGGAAACAAGACTGCCTACCTAATCCTTAGTATGTTTAAACACTTGCACCCCAGATTAAGACAATGAATATATATCTCCGTGAATATCTTAATGGAAATCCAGAAGCCATTTCTCCATCTTCCTTAGGATTTGAATTGGCTTATATTAAAACATCATTTGTGATTTTTCACGTAGAAGTAATTGGCCACAATTACTGACAATACACACAATAAAATGCTATGAAGGTGGCAGAATAGAATTCTTTTTAAATGGCAAATTAGTGTAAGAAAGATTAACCAAGCACCAGTCCTACTAATTATCATATTTGAGCCAAAGAAGAAAACACTCTCAGATCAGATTAGTATGAACCTAAATGGTATTCTCCCTTATTCTGCTGCAAAACAGCGTAAATTTGCTGCCTAGATCATCTGAGAATATTACAGCTAATTAATTCCCTCACATTGCAGGCCTTAGTGATCATATCTTTATCTTAACCTGTGCCAATACCACACAGTACAGTCTCCTGAAACCTGAAATGCTTGTGCTCAACTAGAATTTTTGTGTTTAACACAATCTGTCAGGATAAAAGTTAATGAGCCACTATATACAGGCAAGCACATTATCAAATCCAGTGGTCTATTTTGGTCCTAAACTCTGAATACAGAGTTCTCAGAGTTCCACATGGGCTTTCTAAATCTGACCAAACCAGTTAACTTATTCTTCTGCAAAAGGTTGGAAAGGCACTTTATACAATGGATTCCCGGCATTGTTGCTTTACATACCAGCCAATTGATTATGCTTACGAGAATCGTTTGGGTTTTCTACTAAAGTGATGTTTCAGTCACCAACATAACCACCACCAAATCCTTAAAGATCTATGCAGCATTAAATATATATCCCAAAGTCTTCATATTAATAAATTCCCTCTATTTCAATAAATAGCTGTTAAAATACAGGTCATTTACCATACTCAGGAGCACATACCAAGGAGTAAATTCTGTACTTCTCACTGCTATGCTACACAGATTTAACAACTGGAATAAATTTCATCATCGATGCAAACTCAAAAATGCCAAAGGAGTTTGTTTTCAGCTGTATGCAGGCCCCAGTGTAAGTGCACTACATAAAATCATTTGATGACTTGCAGACTTTTTTTAGAGACATGCTGAACAAGCTGCAAACTGACAGTTTCCTTTGAGCCAATGATTACACATCACTTGAGAAAATTAAAAACTAGTTCATAAGAATTTTCTGCAGAAAAATGTCAAGCACTGGATAGTCTTTAATAACAACATATTAAGATAATACTGTCTGGAAGTGGTAAAATACCAAAAAGTTTGGATGATTTACATGTTTTAAACCCATTCTCTTACTGTGTTCTCTTAAAGCAGTCACTTGTGAAGATGATAGGAGGGCAGTGAAATCACAGACTTATTATAATGTGAAAGATTTGTCATGGGTCAGAATTTCATACCGGCTCTCCTCTCCTGTCCAAGGTTGCTACCTTACACTACACCACCTTTACTAGGTAAATCACTAATTCCTACAGTAATTTTCACTACTGTAATCTAATCAGTGTGAAATGAGGTGAGATGAGAAAGTCAAGGTGAAAAATCATTAAAAAAAATAAAATCTAACAAATAGCTAAAGATCATTCACATTCAGTAAGAATGCCCAGTGAAGCTTTGAACACTAACACTACAAGCCACAGTCTTCTCTTTCAGAAATTAAACTTCAAGAAATATGACAATTACAAGAACTTTTAATACAATATAATATGTTAGCATTTACTACCATTGCCTCCATAATATTTGTTTCTAAGGCAAACATGGCAGATTTGTAGCACTGAGCATAGTCAAAGTGAGACTTAACATCAGATGCAGAAAAAGCAGCTGTTCATCTGTGGTTACTAATACATCCAAACACATCAGATTAAGACAAATACACAGTAGAAGAAACACCACTGCAAAATCAATGTCACAACTTTTAAAAAAGGTCTATATTAGAAAAATATCCACAAAGCAAAACTGAAACT
Organism: Burhinus bistriatus; assembly: GCA_013397275.1. NCBI lineage: Eukaryota > Metazoa > Chordata > Aves > Charadriiformes > Burhinidae > Burhinus > Burhinus bistriatus. The sequence goes on from VYXH01004700.1 coordinate 530,599, forward strand.
ATTTTACTAACAAGTACTTCTGATGTACTGACAGGAAAAAGAGAGAAATCCCTTGGTTAGAAAAGAAGTTTCCTTATGCTTGAAAACTTAGGAGTTGCTCTAAAGCTAGGTACCAAGAAAATAACCATCTGTTCGAAGATTTCCTCATTTCATTCAGCATATCTTGGGGGGTGCGGGGGCAGGACAACACAGACACAACACACAACTACTTAAACTTAAGTGCCTATTTAAAGGAAAGAGTTACACTTGAAAACTGGCCAAGACTTGTAAACATATTAAGCCAAGTTATTATTTCTCCTTTCTGCAGCTAGTTAGTTCAAATGCTTCAATGATTATGAAGTAACAGAGATGGAGAAGAGGGGCATAAAAAAGAATTGATAGTGTTAGTCTAAAAATATAGATATTCTAATTCCGCTTATATTCCATTGTTTTCTACATTCAGCTTCCCCTTACAATATACCTCTTCCTCCAGACATCTTTCCTTTCTGACTGTAAAGCAAGACAGCCTATGCAGTTTCTGTTACCATCTATTAGTGTATTACAAAGCTATTTATACACACTATAATAAGCACAGATGGCTGGAGTCAATCGCAGTAAGATTTAATGGTAAGACAAGAGAAGACTGGGTATCCATATCCACTAAACAACCTACAGCAAATAAAATAAAGCTTATTCTTCGGAGAAAGGAGATAAAGATAAGACGAAACAATGTTATCAGCTTGACTTCAGATTATGAGGGCAATCTAAGGAAAAGCACATTAGCTTACTTAACTCCTAAACATTAGCTATATAAAGAGCTTCCAAGCTAATGCCTTCCAAGAGACAGTTAAGAGTTCAATGTTAACAATAGTTTGAGATTAGTACACTCTGCCTTTGCAGACAAAAAAAAAAAAAAAAACAAACAACAAACAACAAACTTGTCACTAGAAACAAGCAGCAAAAACACACCAGAGAAAAAGCAATCAGGTGAAAGAAAAAAGGAATTCATACTTGAGAACAAACTAAAAGCACATATAACAATCAGAAGCCTTTTTCTACAACAGAGAAGAAATGAAAATATAAGATTTCCACTACTCCTTCCCATTATAATTTGCCATGTTCAGCTTGGAAGTGCTGAACAATTAAATAGCTTCCTAAATTTCCTCAATTAAAATTAATGCAAATTCCTAACATTTTCCTATATTTCACAGTTGAAAAACAGTGCTCAAGTCTTTCTTTATTAGTTTCATTTCAAAGGTAATAATAACAGGTGTAGGTATAAAATACTCATTCGTTCTGTCAGATCTCCTAGGTTTCAAAATTTTTCCTCCTTCATCAGATTATTACAACTAAGATCATACAAAATAAGCCATGAAAAAAAGAGAAAGATTGATACCACTTTAGAATAGCCAATAACAAGTTTCAAGTGACAAACTGGCATGTGGAAAACAGATTCAATGCCCTAACTGAAAGAGAAACTTATTAGCAAGTTCTTCCTTTAACTTAGGCCTAGGACATCATAATGAAGTAGTTCACCTTTCCTATTCTGCAATTCCATTTTTTCCTGATGTCATAATCATAACTTTCTATCAAAACATATGTATGTAGTAAAAGCGTTGCCCTACCCACTAATGAGGAGAGGTATGTTTTACTTACTCTGAACCATAAAAAGTACAGAACAAATAAGCCTACTGGACCTATTTTCAGAGCTAATTAGTTAACATCAGTGAGGAAAGACTGATGAGTGCTGCATTATCCAATCCTAAATACTGACTTCCTCTAAAGTACATTCACCATCCTCCAGAAACTAGGAGGGATTCTAGTCCAATGCAAAAAACTTGAGCAGAAGCCCTTCTCTTCTTCAAATAAGCTTATCAATATTCCACTCTGGAAACATGAAAACCTTCCAAATATTTACATGGCGATCACATGATAACATGCAAAAAACTTGTGAAGAATCCTTTTTAAAACAGCCTTTGGCTTTCTTAGTTGTACAGAGATGCAGTTGTGTGGATGTACAGTTGGGCAGAGATGTTCTGCTCACAACAGTAAACAGTGAATAGTTGGTGAGGAGCTTAGTTGGGGGGTGGGAGAGTGCTCGGTTTTGAGAAGCCTTAAACCTCCCAACAGACAAAGAATACTGAATGCTGGCAATTACTGAATGGGTATGGAGGCCTATTATTTAATTTATACCCTTTCCAAACACAGAGGTTTAGATTTCACTAATGTTGAAAAAACATATTCTTTAACTATCTCCAAAAGATTCATTTGGTAGGCCAACATGAGCTGCCCAAACTTGCCAAATGTTTTAGAGGGCAACATATTTGATGGTCAATGTGAGAACACTTCATACTGAAGCAGACTTTTTAAAAGCTAGTGTTACCAGTGTAAACTTCCCCTTCCTAGCTGATAGGTTTCAAGGTCTGTTACTTGAATTTTGTTCTACCTTCTTTATCTTTGATAACTGTATTAATGTGGTAGGACGATAGTAACACTGTGGTATGATGCAACTGATCACATTGATCAGCTGATCATACTATTCCATAATGACATTATGCCATAGTTGAGTTGTGCGGAATTTATTTATATACTACAAGCATCTTTCACTACAAAGTTCCTGATGCATCTTAAATTTGCAAATACAGGAATTGCTTAAATTATGATCTCTTTGAAAAGAAAAAGTAAAAATCACTGATAAGCAAGTTAGATCATAAATAACTCTCTTTAAGCAGCAAGTAAAAGTTACCATATAAAAAAAAACTATACAGTCTTTTAATGAACACAAACGGACAGGACACCCTGCAAATATCAAGGACTAAAATGAGTTACTCTAAAGAATGTTTTACAGAAATAAAAATTTACAGTTTCTGAAAGGCTTTCAGATAGCAATACAACAATTATGGTTGTGTGAAATTTCGTCTGACTGGCTGTAAAGACCACATAAAAAGACAAAGCCATTATAAGTGACAAAGCCATTATGTTTTGTACTAGGATTAAAAATAATAGCGTTGTTTGGAATCAAGTCATAAAGAGAATAAAGAATTATTCCTATATTTTGGTTTTCTCCACAGATTTACAGCATTATGAGTAAGGAAGGTTTGATACATAAGATTTAGGATGTTCTAAGTAGGAGAGTATAAATGTAATTTTTTTAAAAGCAATAATCTTCATTTTAGATAAACTGCGGTTTATATACACATTTTTATCAAATGTCTGGTGCAGCCATCATAGACAAGACCATTACCACAAAGCACTACAAATATAACAAAATCTGAATGAAGAAGATTCCCCTAACTTAGCATCTACTAAAGAACCTCAATTCTCAAGCATGAAATAAAGGATATGTACACATGGCTAGGACATCCCAGCATTGTGACACCATCGGCTACCGAAGCAGCCTAACCAGGCAGCCTGAAAAACCTTAATAAACACATCAACCCGGAGACTTATCTTAGTGACAGACATAAGAGCTGCAGCTACTCAGCAACTGGACTGTAGCAGCACTAAGACTGCGTTAAAAACTCTTCCTCCCCAGCTACTACGGGCAAAAAGTAAACGTATCCTTGTATATAACCCAAAATGTTTGTTTCACACATACAAGTTGAGAGAGTTGATATTTGACATATGAAGAATACATTTCACCCCCTCCCCCCCATCTTTAAGACAGAAAGTCTCCTAAAGAAAGAGCCCACTCTCAATTTTTTGCACAAAAAAAAAAGACATGAGAAGATAGCCTCTAACACACACCTAGCTTCCCACTGTTCCACATTAAGGCAGAGTTCTTGCCTAGACCTATTTCATTATTTTCAACAGATTTGTCAGAATGATCAAGATCTTTCAAGATAATTGAAGTCAGTTACGGTTTTGCCTGTACAAAGTACTGAAAAGATCTTAGCTAACGTTATCATGTTAATAATAACCTTTACTGACAAATCTGACATTTTAGAGGCTGTTAAGAGAGCTAGGTTTGGGTGTTTTGGGTTTGTTTTGGTTTCTGGTTTGTTTTTTTTTTTTTAAATAAAAGATCATACCCTGCTTTATTAGGTTTTGAAAGGGTTCCCTTTCTGAATGACTATGCTCTTTCTCGCTGTGATCGAAAACTCTAAGAAACTGAGCCAAAGAGCCAGAAGTCAGGGTCATTATCTTCCACATTAATCAGTCCTGTCAGTTAAGTCTTAAGTTAAGCCTTTAAATACTTCTTTTCACACCAGAATTCCATCTCACCCTTACATCTGCAGGGTATTTAAAGCCCGCAAAAAATATGCTACTCTCTGACCAGAGAATTGAGTTACAAACACAGGCCTTCCATACCTTTATTTTGATTTTAACTCTGCAAGACAGTTACCCCTTCATATGTTTAAAATGCAGTTGTGCTGTTCCTTAACAGGAGGCAACATTTGAATCACTAATTAAATTGCTAATCACAATTTCAAAACCAACAAAATACAGTCATACAAGTAAATTTACCAAAACTGTAGGATGTTAATAAAACTTCTGCACCATGCTATATTTGAGGATGATAATTGATCAGCACTTCTTACAAGAAAGACATTTTTCTAATGCATTCTTGTGCAGGTAGATTAACTCATAATTTTAAGCTTTTTACAATTTTATCTTATGAACTACTGAAAACCACCCACGCTTTAAAGGGAGAGCCTTCCGAAGTATTAGGACCATCCATAAATATTCCAGATAGAGTACCAATCAATAGGATATAAGCATTGTGCACAAGAAATAAAAGCATATTCCTCACTGAAGTATCAGCCTTATAAAACTTAAACAGTGTAAAAATAAGTAAGCCAGCATATTTGTAAGTTGCCTCAGAAGAATCCGTATGCAGTATTTCCTCAAAGCAGTCACTCTTAAAACCCTTGGGGACACCTGCTTGTCACAGAATAAATTATCTGGCTAATATCCAGTATTACAGTATATGTCAGTGGGCACCCAGGAGACAAGCATTAGAGAGCACTTAGCTTCTTCAGCCTTGCAGGGTAGTCCTTACATAAATGACTTTGCCCAATTATAAAACATAACTGATGTACTTATTTTGGAGTTTTCCAGCAGCAGCCTTTCATCCTAATACATTCATATAGAACTGCATACTTTTTTTCCCAAAATCACAGGTCCCAAAGTACAGCACATTGCACAGGGTTTCGTTTGTTTTTTTTTTTTTCCACAGGAACGTAAGTATTTAAGATAGTCAAAGCAAATAAAAATACCTGAATAATTTGAGTGTTCTCAAATACTAAAATTATGCTGTTTAGCTTAAACTATTGGGGAATTAAGTTCTCCCACAACTCTAACAGTAGCTCGTCATTCCTAGTTACTTAACATGAATAGCCAAGTTTGCATCCCACGTGCAACATATATGTACAGCTAGACAATACATGCATCACAAGTCAGCTCTCAGAAAAATAAGAGAGACTTCTTGGAGACATTTACTTCCGTTCGCTAGAGCAAACCATAGTCACAAGCAAGCTGTAGCACAAGAAACCTGTTGACTCTGAAGTTGCAAACCAAATCAAGGTTGTACACCAAATCAAAGAAATCCAGTAAGCAATACAGTAAAAATTCAAATTAGAAAATCATTTTGCGTGCTTAGAGCTCAGATTTTTAAAAGCAACATCAAAGAACACAAGATATTGGGAGATCAAGGAAAACGGTTTTCATTGAAAGAAATGCGAAATGCGACTTTGGAAAATTGATTGGGTTTTACTTAACTTG
>VYXH01004700.1:537836-591066 GCA_013397275.1 Burhinus bistriatus
ATCAGCAAAGCTGGTGGTGCCTCTGTGAAGGCATAAGCTAAGAAAGGGAAGAAAACACTGTGGCGAGAGGAGGTGAGAAGAAAGAGTAAGAAATGAAAAGGAACACCAAGGTCAAAGAGAGAGGAGGAGAAGGAGGAGATGCTCCATGGCAGAGCACTTCAGCCCCTGGGAGACCCACACCAGGGAAAATGGATATACCCGAAGGAACTGTGGTGAGTCCGCACCAGAGCACGTTTTCCTGAAGGACTGCAGCCCATGGAGAAGCCATGCCAGAGCAAAGGAAAAGGGTGAGAAGGAAGGACTGGTGAAGAGAAACCGTTACATACTGACTGTACCCCCCTCAATTCCCCCTGTGCTGGTCAGGGAGAGGAGGCTGGCATGAAGTTGAGCCTGTGAGCGTGGGGAGAAAAGGTGTTTTAACGTGTGTCTTCTTGTTTCCCACTACCCAAATTAGCAGTTAAATTTTTATTACAATTGGCAATAAATTGATCTTCTCCACGTCAAGTCTGTTTTGTCTGCAACAGTAACTGGCAAGCAATAGCCCTGCTTTTATCTTAACCAATTACGTTTTCTCATTCCTATTCTTCCTACTTTCTCCTCCTGGCCTACTGGTAGGGGGCGCTGCNGGGCAGTGCCCAGGCTCGGTCTCCGCCCTCCTGCCTCCTCCGCCGCCGGCCCGCCCGCCCGCCGCCGGGAACCGCCCCGCAGGAGCCGCGCTGTGCTGCCCGCACCTCCAGGTGGGGGTGGAGGACGCTGGAAGTTTTCTACAGCTGTGTTAGCACCTCGTACCCCGAATTAAGTCTGCGAAAATCCTTAGGCGGATACGATCTTTAAAAACTCCCAGTAATTTCAAGATAAAACTTCCAGCCCCTGAGGGGAAAGGAGACGCACAGGCTCTCACATCGCCTCAGAATGCGGATTTAGGTACATGTTGGCGTTGTAATGCCACCTCTGTTATTCCATTTTGTAAGCGTCGTGTGCGCTTCCCCCTCTTTCTGGCTTTTTGTCTTTTAAACTGCAGCTGTATGTTAACTCAAAGCCTTCAGTGACATCCAGTTTCTTTCCCAAATTAGTTAAATTCAATTTAGAAATGAGCAAGGTGCATAAATAGTTCAATTACCCTTCCAGCATAGCTGACTCCATATTTAATTTCAAATTCCATCTGTCATGCTGTTGACCTAATTCATCTAATTTTGTAATGTTAGCTTTATTCCCTAGACTTGAGTAACACTCTGCTTTTTGGGTTTGTATTGGCTGCATGTCGCAAGGTTGTGGGAGCGGGACAGGGGCTGCAGGGGTGGCCTCTGTGGGAAGAGTTATGGGGCTGCCCCATGTTAGGGACAGCTGGTTCCTGCCAGCTCCACAGTGGAGGCACTCTGGGCCACAGCTGAGCCCATCAGCAAAGCTGGTGGTGCCTCTGTGAAGGCATAAGCTAAGAAAGGGAAGAAAACACTGTGGCGAGAGGAGGTGAGAAGAAAGAGTAAGAAATGAAAAGGAACACCAAGGTCAAAGAGAGAGGAGGAGAAGGAGGAGATGCTCCATGGCAGAGCACTTCAGCCCCTGGGAGACCCACACCAGGGAAAATGGATATACCCGAAGGAACTGTGGTGAGTCCGCACCAGAGCACGTTTTCCTGAAGGACTGCAGCCCATGGAGAAGCCATGCCAGAGCAAAGGAAAAGGGTGAGAAGGAAGGACTGGTGAAGAGAAACCGTTACATACTGACTGTACCCCCCTCAATTCCCCCTGTGCTGGTCAGGGAGAGGAGGCTGGCATGAAGTTGAGCCTGTGAGCGTGGGGAGAAAAGGTGTTTTAACGTGTGTCTTCTTGTTTCCCACTACCCAAATTAGCAGTTAAATTTTTATTACAATTGGCAATAAATTGATCTTCTCCACGTCAAGTCTGTTTTGTCTGCAACAGTAACTGGCAAGCAATAGCCCTGCTTTTATCTTAACCAATTACGTTTTCTCATTCCTATTCTTCCTACTTTCTCCTCCTGGCCTACTGGTAGGGGGCGCTGCGAGCAGCTGGGTGGAAGTTTGGCTGTTAGCCAAAGCCGACCCACCACAAGGTTGCCAAGTACAGTAAGAGAACTCAACGCTCCTAGTGTAGCATCTGAAAGTATTTTCCACGGTAAAAATTGAGAGTTACTTTTAGACTTGAAACTAGTCCATCAAGAGATTCTCAGATCTGATAAGCAGAAAAATGCCACTTCATGCAAAAAGAGAAGTGAATATGAGATTGTGACTGATTTTAGCAAGTTTTGAGTTTTGTCATAAACTGTAACTACAGACAGAGAGTAAAGTATGAATTAAATCCGCTAACCCGCATCTTACACTACATAATACATGCCATTTTGTTCCTAAACCCGCATCGCTAAAATCAATGAGAATCTTGTCACTAGTCTGACAGATACAGAGGATGATTACCAGATTAGGATTTATGCGCCTGACTCTCAAAATGCTACCTATCCAGAATGATATTATATTCTGTACTAAATGAATCATAACATTCAAAGCAAAGGGATAGAGGGACTGCACAGAGGATAAATAAGAATCAATAAAACAGTCATGTTATTCTCAGGGCAGGTTATAGAGTCAGTCCCTTATACAATCATTCTCTGACAATCCAGTTTGTATTTGTCAGTCTTAATGTTAATTTCCTACAAATCGCTTTGCCCTTTGGCAAAGAAGAAATTTCTCTATAAAGCTAATGATTTTTTTTAAAGAATTGCTTATTTAAACTTTTTTTAAAAACATCCCAATCCCCAAATTTGTGGTTTCACTTACCTAGCAATCCAGGTAATCTATTTTGGTTTTGCTTCATCCATGTTTCACATTTTCATGCAGGTAATATTATTCAGTACTTTTAACTTAGGGGGCATCTGTCCATACTTAGAGAAGAGGAACAGAAGTGGCTGGGATTTGTGTTCAGTAAAAATCCTTAGAAAAGGGAGCTCTGGTGCGGTTTGGGTTTTACAAAAGTTTCAGTGCAATTTCTCTAAAAAGTGATCTTCCACACCTATGACTGCAGTTTCTACTGACAACACATACTAAATGATCAATTATATGTAATTTTGCCTGAACCAAGCTATTTGAAGCCTTTAATAATTCTAAATGTATTCCTTATAATTTGAAGCACTCTGATCTCCACATAATTGGTTTAAGAGCCTCATTCTGATCAAGGACTTTACACAAGTTGGTAATTCCATTTATTCAAGCACACAAAAAATGATACTTGATTGAAATGGCATTTTGAAGATACAAAACTAAGTTTTCTTTTTTCCCCTCAATACTTTCACTGCTCTTCAAAGATTACATTTATGTATCTTGAGAATTATTCTTTATTTTAAATGTACATTCATTTCTCACAGAAAATATATCTGTATTGTTACACATTGATGTGCCTAACAATAGCATCTTTAGGATGTGACAGGGCATGCAGTACTGCAGTAGTGATAAGAGAATAATACTAATGGTAACAGGTACATAATTTTAAACTGAGAGTGTTTAGACACTAATAGCTCTTTTCATCATTGTCCAGTTAAGAAACATCACTGTTATTAATAAAAAAAACTTTATTCCCAGTTTCAAAATATGGTATATTTTCCAAGTTTTCAGCAATATAGATTTCTCAAATATTAAGACTTCCTTGTTTAAAATCATAACTGTTCAGGTTGCTTTACCTCTGACTAGCTGATGGAGCCTACAGGGAGATAGCAAACAAGATGGTGTAGCTGGTAATATACACGTAGAAGGTTACAAGATTGTCATAAACAATATGGATGTTGCATAAGGAAAACGATGGAGAGATGAAAAAAGAGGGAGTATACATGTAAATATGTATTTTATATACACATCTGTATGTTACATGAAAGGGTGTTGGAATTATGCAATAGATGCACCAGGAGATATATTGGAAGAAAAGTCTGAATGTATAGGTTAATGATGAAACAGAAGGAACATGCTGAGAAATTATTAGGAAATACAAAGAAATTTATGCCCTGAACACTGTGTCTCAAAAGTGCTTTACCTGTTTCCTGCAAATGAAGAATATGTTCATTTAAGGCTCTAAAACATGGAGCTAAGTTTATTCAAATATAATAACGCAGCCCTTGCAGTTAAAATAATTTTTAAAAGTTATGCTGAAGGGAATCCCAAGGGAACATCTAGCTATCCCATTGCCCACAAGCAAAACCAGATATACCTTGTCACTCCTGGCAGATGTCTATCTAAATCTATTTTTAGGCCAGAGAGTCACCATCGGTGGAGTCTCTGTCAGTGATTGAAACTCCACACTAATATACGTCAGTGACTTTTACTAATCTAACTTCAGAAGAGGTTTCCAGCACCTGAAATAAGTTTTTCGTGTTGCAATTTAAGCTTATAACTTCTTATGGTGAATCCTATTCACCAAAAACATGAAGAACAAGTTACTATCTTCCTTTCTTCACCACTCTTCTGTATTGTAAACTGTTGTAACCCCATTCTGTATTTCCTCCTTGTGATATGTTTATTACCATATTTTTATCCTATTCTTTTAACCTTACACCGTGGTTTTCAGACCTGATCACTTTCTCTATTATCCTGTTGAATCTTTCAAATCAAGCTACCTGTTTTTTCATCATCAGTGCTTACAACACTAGAATACCTTGTTTATGCCTTCCCACTGTTGAACAACACACAAGGATTACTTCATAAAAAGAAATTATTTTGGCTTGATATGATTTGTTGTGTCAAATACATGCTAACTGCTATGCACCTTTTTGGTATCTTCCAGACACTTAGAAATAATGTATAGAATTAGTTGTCCATGTATTTTCTAGAAATTGAGAGTAGGACAACAGGACTTTCATTTCCTGACCCTTTTTCAACGCACTCTTTTGAAGGTCCCTTTTTTAAAAAAAACTTTTCATTTGCTTTTTTACAGTCATCTGGTACCCCACATGTTCTCTACAGTTTCTCAAAAGCCACTGCTAACAATCCTTTCAAACAAAAAAATCCAAAATCCTTTCAAACAATTTGTAAATATTCAGGGACAGAGTTCATAAGATGATTAAAACAATCACACTTTTACAAAAATTACAAAATGGAGTTGTTACAGACAAAGTCTTATCTAAGCCCTTTTTTTCTTATCATTGCTGTGGTAGCTGAGCTAACCACCTACATGATATCAACATTTGGTACACAGGTTTTGAATGATTGTTTCTTCCATTTCTCTGCTCACTATAGTCTTCCTCCACAATGGGGCACCTTGCTTCCTTTTACACTCTTTATACTAATACATACTATGTTCATAATGATTTCTCATTAACCTTGATGTCTTTTGCTAGGTGCATCTCAGCTTCCCCTTGGCTTTTGGTACTTGTGTCTTGAACTGCTTTGAAATATTCATCTCTCATAATCTTCCTTGACTTATCTTCCTTGACTTTCATCTTCTACTTCAGGCCGCTGCAGACTTCAAGATGTAATATATTTGGTCTTCTATGACTTCCCTATTCTTCTGTGATTATTGCAATTTAATTCTTAATATTTTTCATGTGGGGTAAATGCTCCAAGGTGCTCATAGTTCGCATTGTTTATGAATATGATTAGATTGCTAAACATCTGTGGATCTCTGCTGACACAACTACTGTCAAAAAGCCAGAAACCACAAAGATCCAGAGAGCACGGGAGCTGAGGTGATCAGCATTAACCATGCATCCATCTGTGCTTATTGACAGCTTATATACTCTTCAGAATAAGGCATTGATGAATGGGCTTGTCCGGGATCAGGGACAGAAGACCATCTCCAGACAGGTCTGAGCGAAGTCCTCACAAGCTTAGAACTGAAAAAGAGAACATCATCTTATTGGTGTGACATCTCTGCCTGACATCTCATCTAATCTTTCTGCCATTCTGTGTGGCACCAACCACCACAGCAGATGCAACACGAGTTCACATAGGTAAATCCTGAAACTCAAGCCTTCAAAAATAGGAGAATTTCATGGGGTTTGAGTTCATCTTCATCCAAAGCTTTTAAACACAAAAGGATCTGACTTTTCATATAATCCAAGCTGCAGAACTTAACTTCCTCACCAACCTCAGCAGCTCACGTTTGACTTAGCCTATTCAAGAAAAATGCCTTGTCTAGATATGAAATCTTAATTTTTCACTTTGACTACTGAATATTTTCAGTTGTTTTCATTGTCAAAATTAAGGTTATATCTCTAGGAAAGCATGCAGTGAAATTTTGTATTTCCTGATGTTCGAAAATTCAAAACTCTCTTCATATCCAGTGAACAATTTAAACTCTATGTTAAAATTTGGTTTGCGATAATATGCAGTGTCTTGATGTCAAGGGCAATCTTCTACCTCTGCATGTCAAATCTTTTAGATGCAGTTTATTCATTATAAACTGAAAAGTCTTCTCATCTGACTGTTCTCAGTAGTTCCATAAAAAATCAGAATCTTTTCCTACCCAGGAGTTTTGTCTGGCACACATCACAGCTTCCAAAAAAAGGCAAACGTCTCCCTGTGCCCTATTCCCAGACACACTCTTTCAAAACAAATATTTTATGACTGTTTTGTTCACAGAACTGCATAACATCATCGTAAGATGGATGGACCCTTTAACTGAAGTCCTGTTAAAACCTTCACGTGGTATTCACAATATCCTTGAAAAAAAAAAAACCAAACATTTAGGCATCTCTAGCTATTTTATATGTGCCTTATACAGAAGTATTCAGGCTTCCATAGCTGAGGTTAGATTTTCAGACTTGGCTCCATTTAAGCACCAAAAAATGCTGGGCAGCCAGTAGAGCTTTGTGTGTTGGATGGTTGCTTGTTTTGACCATCTTACACCATAAAATCTCAATAGAAAAAATTCAGAAGTTGAGTAGGACATAGGTAGCCTTTGTGAGCTTTGATTTCTCTAAATTTCTTTCTCATTAATAAGAATATTTCTGAGTTCAGGTTCCCAGCAGAGTGGACTCAATGGCCACTGTATTCCCCTGATTCTATTCTATTACTTGTCATTCAAGACATACTTTGGAAATTCATATTTTTGGTTTTAGTGAACTTTGTCCTTAGGAGTGTACATACTATGAGCTATATGATGTTTTTTGTTCAGTTTTGTGATTTTGTTCCTTTAGGTCCCAAGAGGAGAAAAACTGTTTACTTCACAGTTTCTATAATTAAGTATCCTATAAGTTTAAGGAGTAGGTCAGCAGTTCTCTAATTCATACCCCTGTATAGTTTCTGTTTTCCAAAGTATAGGACTGGAGGTGGTCTTCCACATGTTTTTCATCCTCAGGCAAAAATCAGAAATAAGGGTAAGCAAAGAGAATTAGCTACTTCTGCTACTTTTACCCACTGAAAGTTTCCCATTAGCCCAAATTTATTGGTCAGAAATATAGAGGTACAATTTGAGTTATGCTCAACACAAGGTACTGTGGATGATACTATGATGTGAAAAGTACATTGTTGCTGGGTGACCTTTTTTTGTTATGAATTTTCAGGTCTGAAATAAGTTATAAGAATAATTTTGCAAATCCATTTATATAACTTAACTGAGCAAGTGTTTCTAGCACAGATAAAGCTAGAGGATGAAGTATGTAATAAAACTGTTTTTTACGAATCCCAGCCCAGATAGTTACTATGCAGGTTAGGTCTTAATTCTTTTTGATTAAAAATGGAAATAAAAAAATGCATGTTACATATCTGCAGAAAACTGTGGGCTTTTTTTCATTTTCACTCTGAAACAAGCTCTCCTGTTTTCCCTTACTATGGAGATCACCAACATCTCTTAAGAAATGTCTCTTCATCATACAGTTTGAAAAATCCATGAATTATTTTAATCATTGCGGTTGATTAAACAGGTAGGGGTCCTTTTTGATTCTTCATTTACCACTTTTTCTTCCTTCTTGATAGTTCTGCACAGCTGGAGATTTTCAGCCCCATTGTAGGCTCCTCATCTTAGTAAAGTTCTTTTGGCATGCTAATTAATCTCCTTTCTAATATTTACTCTCCCTGACCACAAGCCATTGTCTGCTTTTACATCTTATTTTTAAGAGACAGGGTTCTTAAAATTCTTGAATGTCTCTCTTAACAGTAGCTCTAACCTATACATAATGTGGCAAGCAAGAAAATTATTTAATGACAAATAAAATTCCGATTTTAAGACATTTTTCATTTTTTCCACATTCTACATGGCTCTGCTTTTTTTTTTTTGTGCAAAGCTGAGTTTAGGTTTTTCTATTTTACCAAAATACTAATCAAAATGGCAAAGTTTACTTAAATAATTAAACCAATTTTTAATCAGATTGATCAAATACAGAAATATTCTGCTTTGTATCCGTTCATATTTTAGGCTTTTTTGAAATATCATTTGTTGAGAAATGAATGCTTTCCTGTAAAATGTTTTATGCACGATATCCAAAGCACTGGATACAACGCAATATATTTGGTTATTCTGTTGGACACTGCTATCTATCAAGCTATATCTTGTGAATATAACACATATTATGACACGCTTCTAATGTATTCATTGACATATTGAGACTGTTACAGAGGATTTAACAAAATCTAAAGAATTCTAATAATGTCTAAAAATGTTCATAATAAACTGTCATTTATGAAAAAAGTTATTCTTTATACAAATATTTTATGTGAGAAATAAAGGAAACTAGGCATATGTTTTTGGAGAGCAAAGATGGGTAGCTACAAAGTACTAATAGTTACTAATTTGGCCTAATCTCATGTTTCTGAAAGATGGAAAACTTTCCAAATTCAGATAGCATAACTATTTAAGGGAAGCAAAATCTTCACAAAAGCAAAAGCTAAGCTGATCAAACGTAAGAACCACCTTGCCTCTTTCTTCTGTCAGCAACTGGATAAAGGCCTTCCCCACAAGTATCCTGTATCTTATAGTGATGACAGGTTGACCTGCAATACTTTATTGACTAATTGTAGGCTGATAAATTAACCTATGGAATTAGCTAGCCACAGTGATGCAATTTTTAGAGTTTGGTTGAACCCACCATGCACCATCCACCTAAAATAACTATTTACCTTGGTGTAAATCTAGAGGACAACACATATTCAAGAGAGTTTTGCTATGAAAGTCACTGGGATTTGGGGACTATCAGTATGAAGATTTATTGATACAACCATGATTAAAAAGCAAATGATGACTTTGTTTAGTTATCATGTTAGAGTTTGGAGCAAAGTGTAAGCATTAAAGGAATATGTATTATAACAGGAGAAGAGGAATCTTACTCACTTTAACAGTCAAATCACAAACCACATCTATTCTTTGGCTCTGTTTCTATATCTACATAAGATTTTAAAATTACATGGTTTTACTTCACTGGCATATTTTTCCTCTTCAAAACCACATCTTCTGTTGGAGCCAAGTCCATTGCTAATCAAATACGTAATTTGACAAGACTACACATTTGTGCCCATTACATTAATTTGTTTTGGGCCTGTAGGCACTATCACACATGCTGTATGTCTTACCTTGTTACCAAATCATTTAGAGGCAAGAGGAGGCTACACAATTACATACAATTTCTGTATAAATAACCTTGCTATGCAGTCTAGGTCTTTGAAGCTATCTTTTTTTTTTTTTTCTTATCAAGTGGTGCTGTAATCATTAAACTCTCTGTATGATTTTAAAGTAAATTAAATTCATCATAAATCTTGCAAAAAATAAGGAAGGATTTTTAGAATATAACTCAGAAGAGGCTCTACACATTTCTGTCCAATTTTGAAATATGAAATTATGCAATTTGCTGCAGGACAAAACCTTTCAATGACATTGGTTCACAGACCCTGTTTACAGAAATTTCATTTATTAAAACCACCTATACCTTTCTTATCTTTCTGTCACCTTCTGTCTTTCAAAATCACTTCCTTCCAATTCATTTCCTTTTCTATGATTTTCAGAATATAACTACTTAGTTTCTCTTTTACTTATTCCTTTCTATCTTTTTCTTCTCTCCCTCGTGCTCTTTCTTCAGTTGACTGCTTTGGCTGTATTTTTAACTTAATAATCACATATGTGGTCTGTTTCAGAAGTGGAAGATTGATGTGGAACAAGAAGAACACAACAAAAACAACACTGCTGTAGGGTACAGTTGGCCTTCCAGGTTACTGAGGTTGATGAAGCTATTGGGAGTAGATTGGTACAAATTTATAAATTATTGCAATGTCCAGCCAAATCTCTCTTTACTGAGCTGGTCATTTTGAATTGGCAGCAGCATTTCACAATTGGCAGCTTGTCTTAATCAGGACATCTAGGAACTAAATTAATGTTTTGCTGTATGATCATGCTTGTTACTATTTTAATTTTTTCAGCACCTTTGATACATCAAAAATCAGACACAAGGTTCTGAAGAAAAAAAGAAAAAAAAGACAAGAAAATACACTTAAGGAACTGAGTAAAGGAACTCCAGTTCCAGTTCTATGGCACTCCAGTTAACAGAGAATCCAGTTAAACTGTTAAAATGTGTTTCTGCAAAATATTTTTTTCCCTGTGGGATGCTAATTCTGCTTATACAGTTGGCATTTTCACATAGCAAAATTAATCAGTTTATTCAACCAAATTGAAAGATTTCATTTTGTCAAAAAGTAACAGTAGTTTCCAGGTTGGTCAGAATTAATTGGCTGCAATTTGTAGTTGCTATATTGCAAAGACTAAGTTCCTCAGAGTTCCAGTCTCTGTGGACCAGATGTGTTTCTAAACCTCAAAGGAGACTATGATGAATTGTACTAGATATAGTTTTGCCACAGAGCCTGGTCAGAGACCTGGAAATTTCTAACCATCTGGCTTCTTAGGGAGACCACAGGAGAGAACAGGAACACAAGGTGTTTAGACAATAAAGAACTGATTTAGAGATACCAGTTGATGCAATTTGACAGACTCAAATTCTGAATATTCAGATTAAGTTAGAATTAATGTTTCATTTCAGAGCAATGAAAACACAGCAATTAAGAAAAAGCCATTTTTAAAATTTGGATTCTACAGAAAGATTTAGGACATTGACTTTTCATCTTGGTTTGACATGGAAGAAAATGTGAAAGGAATTAACTTTTTTTACACAGTGAGGAGTCTGGAAAGCAGTTTATAAATCTATTGGAAGCTTGCGTGCCATAATGATGATTTTCCTTAGGATGATCTGGCTCAAAGGGCACAAGATACCGCTGGCAGAATTACCATAAATCCAATCTCAAATCTAAATCCCTCTGAGATGGCAGTTTTTTCCACGCTCTTAGTGAACAATCTCTTCCTAACATAGACCCATGCTATACCAAATAGCTGTGCATATAGAGGAAAGGTGGGGAACAAGACATTGCTCAACCTGTTGTTTGCCCCTCCATACACGCGGATGAGCATAGACCTTTAAAAGTCTCATTATCCAGACTTTAATCCAGCTAGGTTTGACTAGATTAGTCAGGTCACAGGTTTAACATTTCTACCAAAGTTTTCTGGTCTTAAATGGGGATCACATGTTTTTCTACATTATATTTTGGTATTCCATGTTGCCCCTACAAACAGCAGTGAAGATGCTAGCATCAGGTGGATGGTAGTCCACCGAGCTACATTCTAGATTCAGCAGACGGAACCCCACCAGTAGACCTCAGTTCCTCCGGATACTCCTGTAGAGCTCAACAGAAATGCGGAAATTTTTTGACCCAATTGATGAAACTTCCTTCTTCCCTTTCTCTCTCTTCATATGAGGCTAGGCTATATACTAGATCGTAAATTGACCTTCAATTAATAGCTCTTCAAAGAGTCCTTCTTTGGATATTTCATTAGCTTAAAACACTAGGTGCCCAATAGTTTCCCAATTTATTAGTGTAAAATAATAGTATGTTAATACACAACATAGTACTTCCCAATTTTTTAAAATATTTTAAAGATCGTGATTTTTCTATATCTATGTCACCAAAATAAATTATTATGATTTATCATTTTATTATATTAACATACATCACACCCATCTTAACTATGGCAACTCAGGAGAGTACAACAGCAAGAAATTCTGGTCTCTCACAACTATGTGTTTGGGGGTTTTTTTTGGTTTGGGGTTTGGGTTTCCCCCTGCCCCCCCTACTTCCAGTCAAGATAAACACAAAGGATCTCAGACTTCCTTTTATCTTCAAACACTGTGCAAGCCACACAGCTTCCCTATATCATAGATTAAAATCAATAACCTAGAGTGCTTCTTCCAAGCTCCAGCACGCATCTCAAGGAGGCTGCTTGTGTTTCAGAGAAACCTCTTATACTCAGCATAGTCTCTCCAAATACCAAAAATAAGTTATCACTGAAATGTAGGAGAGGAAGAAGGCTGGTCCTTCCAGGATTTTTTACTTGTTTGTACAAGCACAGCTCTGGACTCTATACAGGAATTTCATTTTCACATGCCACTCTGATTCATACACTCAATAGCAAAAGGGAGAGTCAAGAACATAGAAGTTGATAATTGCCAGCATCTTTGAGAATCCATACCCCAAACCATCAACACCTTTGAAGGAGGGATTACATTGCATTCATTAAAGTATACATATCCAGACAAATTCTAAGAAATCAATGTCCCAGTTTTTCCAAAATACTGCATAGCATCCAGCCTCGTGTTTATCAGAACCCTATCAAAGAATCACCTGTTCCTAATAACAGGGTCTGTCTCAGAGCTTCAGAGTAACAGAATAGGAACAGTTTTAGCCCCATGATAGAAGACTTGCTTTTAGTCAAGGATGAAGTACATCCCCATTCTTCATCACTCCGTAACATTTTGTACAGCTGACCACATATCAGAGTCATAATGCTGGGGTGGCTCAAGCCTTTCTTTTTGAGAGAGACTTACAATAAACAATTACATTTTCATCTCAGGTACTCCTGGAAAAGGGAAGGAATCATGCACCAAGAGAAGCTTGAACACCAGCAGTAAGTGAATGACACGGAACTTTCTGATTTTTGACATCAACCTCTAACTATCTCAGTAGTATGAAAATTAGCTCCACAATTTTTGAATAGACATTAGTTCTCAGACCAAAACAGAAGCTTTGGTGATAGGTAATATTTTGACGGACATGGCAGACATTTTTAGATAGTGTCATAGAACTTGTGCATAAGAAATTTTTGTCTTGATGCCTCCTCTCAGAAATTGTTCTGAAAATGCTTGATAGAATTAGAATGACAGAAGCAAATTATATCTTCCGCATAGAACATTAAATGAATAGACTGCATTGATCAATATATACCAGGTCACGTTATGTGTGCCAGAAGTCTGCACTAATCACTAAAGACTCAAAATTATGTTTGAATCTGATTATCCCTGATCCTAGGCCATGTACACAGAGAATATAAAAAGACAAGCAAGTATAGAGCATGCAATTAATGCTTTTCTCTTAATAATAAACTTGGTATTTAAAATTTAACTGTCCTTTTCATAACTTGTTCACTGTGTTTTTCCCAACCTGAAAAAGCATGTGTTCATATTGATTAAAGTGCCCTTTGTTCTAATCCTTTATTATATTTTGGAGTGAGGTTTTTTAAAAGGTTATAGCAAACTAAACTGAAAAGTAAATACTGAAATCTATGAGGTTTGATTTATAATATTGTTGTAAGTTTTATAGTGCCACTACTCCCCCCCTTTTTTTTTTAACGGCAGATCTTTCCTTCCTTTTTAATTTCTCCATTTGTCTGATCCTATTCAGATCTACTCACTTACAAACTGCTTTATGCAGCTGGAAATGAAGTTGTTTTGTCCTATATACAGTGCCAATGTACTCACAGGGAATCAAATACACACTCGGGTTAAAGGTCTGAAGAATGCTAACAGTAAACAATTTACATACACTGAACATTTGGAAAGCTTTTATCTTTTGTTCCTTTAAATCAAAGTGTATTAAATTGTACATTTCTTCAAAAGTATATGGATAATGAATAGGGAACTATTAACTAATGTTAAGTTAATGATTACAAACTGACAATGAAGATTAGGAACATGACAGTCTTATGAGAGTATCTGAGTTCTAAGCAGGAATAAGATATTTAATAATGATCTTCACCAACTGACACAAATCAAGGAGAATACATTAAACATCACAGTTCCTCAAGACACAGTCATCTTTTTAAAATAGAAACCAGTGTTTTAAAACTCATATTTAAATTGAATTTAGTAAAAGATTCACAAATTCAAGGAATGTGACAAAAGGTTAATTACCAACATATTCTTACCTTTTAGCATTTACTTCTAGAAACACAGAAAACTCTTTAAATAGACCCATGTGCATGTTCTTAACGTATCACCGAGAAAACCTACTTATGGGATGAACTGTTTCTGCCTTTTTCTTAATGTATTTAGGAGAGGAGTGCCCCCTAGTGATAACTGAAAATCACATTTATTTTTTTGAACATCAGTCAAGATGTGTTTTAGAGATATAAGCTGAGTTACTACAATTCTTGTTCTTGCACATCATCCTAGTAATAATTTTTAATTCCTTATATTATTTTTAAATTAAAATATTTTCAATTAAAAAATTTTATTTCCTTTTTAAATTATTTATATAGATAAAATGGATATTACTTAATAATGGGAGTGTTTCTGTTTGTCCCTTACACTATAACTAGTTATACCTATAGCAATTCTTGATCCTGGAAACTTTGCTTGCAGATACTGGAATGCATGCCTTTACAGTTATCCTAAGCTTTTCTGGCACCCCAGTGGGATTGCCACGTGTGTTTTAGGACTTCTGTTCTTTGAGCTAATGCAAGAATGTCAGTAAGAACCATGCACCCTTACAATTCTTATAGCGACTAGCAAATTAACATCCATAGAAGTTATTTGTGTAGATCTGCCTTTAGAATCATTTGTCTATTATCCTCTCAGCATGTCATTTCCCTGCTACAGCACTGCAGCAAGGAGGCAAGTAATGCTGTCGCATTGCACTAACACTATGCTAGACACGCAAGTCCCATAGACTTCCTTGCAAACAGGGGCTTCTTTTCTTTAGAACACAACAGAAGCTGAAATTAAAGTACTGTGACATAAGCAGCTTATCTGCTTCTTAGTGAGCTTGAAAAGCATCTACAATTGTTCTAGGGATACCAAAGAAATCTGACAAGTTTTCAAAAAAGTTACAAATTAG
This sequence comes from Burhinus bistriatus, assembly GCA_013397275.1. NCBI lineage: Eukaryota > Metazoa > Chordata > Aves > Charadriiformes > Burhinidae > Burhinus > Burhinus bistriatus. The sequence goes on from VYXH01004700.1 coordinate 552,973, forward strand.
TAGATCTATGTATGTGTGCATAGTAAACCAGATTATTTGGCAAGGGGAGGGCCGCCTCTTGTTAATGAAGAAAACTGATGTTGTTGGCAATTTCATGCAAAATGGCTGAACATTTTTTACTACTATTTCCTACAGAAAATAATTTGTGCAAAAGATTTAAGCAAACCCAAATTCATTGTTCATCATAAATCCACTTTCAGGAAAACAAAAGGAAAACTCACATACAGGTCATAATTCTGACACAGCAAAGGAGGCAAGATCAAAAGAAATGCTTCCTAGAGAAAATAGCCCAGCCCAGAGGTACGCTTTTAGAAGTCTCATACTCTTCTGGCAGCCTGAAGGGCATTTATGTTATACTAACTGCTTCTTGTGATAAAAAGTCCATAGTTTTTAAAAAAAACATACGTGCAGTACAACAGAACATAATACATACAAGCTTGCTATTATCTCTCTCAAAACCTATGTCCTTCAGCCAGAGAAAAACACACAGGAGTCTGGAAAGATCCCCCAGGTTCTACAAATTCTCTTTTTATAGCCCTGTCTACAGTGGGGAATTCTGCCAGTAAACAGGGAATAACAGCATGTTCTGATCTAGATGCTATATTTGATTCCTCTGCTTGTTAAAATTGTCCCCCTCAAGAAATTCTGTCAGCAGATGAGCGGATACTCCTGTGCCTCCCATACTTTCACCTAGCTTATTATAGAGTAGAAACACTTCACCGGAGAATTCAGGGCACTCAAATCCAAGGAGTCTTAGTTCCTTTTCTTGTTATGATCTTATTCCATATCATCTAGGCCTTGCCCCCCAATCCCTTGGTCATCCAAGGCTGCTCTTTGCTCTCACTCTTCTCTCAAAGGTAAATCCTGTGCAGCTAACAGTGTTCCCATCTCTGGTTTAGAAACAACATGCATGGTTTCTATAGCATTTCAGCTGCTAAAACACTATGTGTTACCTTGAAAACGAGAAACTTGAAGGTAATGAAAACACACTTGTTTCAGGATCTATCAGTGCCAACCAGTTCTGCACCCTGTGAGGTGGTGCTTCTAGTTCTGAAAAACAGCTTAGCAGCATTATGATATATAGATACAATATAATTAACTGTGTATGTGCAAAACTTCCAGGTAGTGAGCTTGCCTCATCTGAGGCTCTCAGCATGGAAACACTAAAATATGAGAGCTTCTTTGAAAGTATAAAGGAAACATGCAGCTCCCTGCTGATATGTGTCAGTGCGCAAGTGGTTTACAACAGGGATGATAGTTATGCAGATGGGGACACTAAATCTTACAGAAAGGTGATTCTAAACAATGCAGAAAACAAGAGATAACACATCCCAAGATATCAGAACTGTGTTGATGGATAGCCTCAACATGTCATTCCCTAATGCTATTTTGTGTGTACAAAGCAGCTTTGGGAGTACTAGTGAATCACTGGGAGATTTCTCTGAAAGTAATACTGGTTTTATGGAACATGTCTGCTGCTCCCCAATTCTGGAATATGATGCTGTTTAAAAAAAAATTGAAAATGTTGAGTGGAAAGAATAAATATAAAACAGGAAAGAAAAAGTTGAAAGCAAGCTGTTTCTTCAACAGCCAGAAAGAAGAAGTTACAAAAGCTTTTCATTTGGTGTGCTTGGCTGAGGGAGACTTAAAAGAATGCCTTAGGGTGCCAGGCATCCATTCTATATTGTAATGCAGCTCTAGCAGAGTCAAAAATCAGTAATTATTGTAATTGTTTGCTGTAGTTGGCTCAAGCACACATAGTAAACAATCTGCAAAAGCTCATTTTACATTAGGGCTCTGATGCAGTCTATTATTAGATCTATGTTAAAACATTTTAACAAAAAACAAACACGCTAACAATAACATTCAAAGCTTATAAGAAGTAGTCATAATTAAATCTCATATTTTAAAAAAGTTTAGTGCGAGCTTTCTGCTTAACCTTTTACTGTACCTGAACTTCAGTGCTGTTTTCTAAGTGGAAGAGATAGTGATAGGACCATTATCTTGGCTTGGGTGGATGGCTTTGCTGCTTTGAAATACACTTCCCAGGCAGCTCAGTGTAAACATTTCCACGAATGTGGAGGTTTTGTGGGTATTTTTGCAGCATTTGCGTTTGCTGCCTGACAATGACATACTGTCCTGTTGCGCTTCTCATTATGCTAGATAAAGTCATACCTCTCCCTACTATTCAGTGACATTATTATCAGGGCACACTTTTCCCAAGCACCATTGGACAGTAGTACAGTGCAAGAAGAGGCAACGTGTCCTTTCCCCCTCACCCCATTCTTTGCCTCAAGAATAGTATTCTTCACAAAGCCTCTAAGATTGCAATAAAACTTTCAAAGAGTTTGAATGGTCCTCGAGAAACAACTCTTCCTTCAAAGCAATCACAAAATGCAAAATATTTACTACAAGTGTGCAATTTATTTTTGCTACACAAAGTATTCTGAATTTTGCCTTTGGAGACTTATATAACATTTTCGAGCTCCACTAAATTGTTTATGAAATAGACTCTGATTCTACAAACAGAATACTGTTTTTGAAGTATGTATTTTTAACCCTATACTTTTTTCTTTCTTGCCAGTAAAAAACACCAAACAACCCAAACCCAGAGGTTCAAAAGGGTGATGCTAAATTTAGTATCTGCATATTCTGGATGCAGTATTAAGCACATAAATAACAAGCCCCATCCCCCCAGAACACAGTACAGCCACAGGAAACAGTCCGTAACAGACTGAGATTATCTCGTAGAAAGCCTCTTGTAATGCAATCAGATTGGATGGACCTGGGTTTCTCCACTGAGGCACAGCAAAGTGTTGGCTTCTTGTTGAAATTTGTCCACAGCTATTGGTCTCAAGCAACTTCTGGAGAGTGGAAAAAATACAACAGCAGTACTAAGGTGCTTTCTGTCTCCCAGAGAAGCTGTGCTATACATACAGGAGTTTCCCTAATCCCTTCAGTGTCCCACCTAATGCAGTCTTCATTGATTGAACTTCATGAACATTCCTTGCAAATGAACATCAACAAAACCATGCAGGGCATAATAGTTTGCAAGCAATAAGACCTTATCTCAGTCAGCTGTCTTGAAGAGAAAGTAGGTGAATTAAGGACTTTTGCAGCATTATTATTAAAATGTGTTTCTGCTAAAGTACCAGATCTTCAAAACTTTCCATTAATGAAGACTTACGGTTTAACTGATGGTCCCAAATTTGACCTAGCAGAACTGAAAAGCAGCAAGTGTCCAGAAGTGCTCATCCACTGCAAGCACATTTAGCCTTCTTTCCATTAGGCTTCCTGTAATATCAATTTCCGCATGCAAAGACTTGTCCTTCGGTAGTTTCTTGTCCCTGATTGTCAAATATGGTATGCCACATCAAGATTGTAAAAAAAGGGAAAAAAATATACTTTGCAAAATGATGTCAACTTAGAGAAAGGTTACACTATTTTATTTTTAGTGATTGCTGATCATTTCATCTGTCATCATTCTCTCTCTCTTCTTTGCTATTGGCTTGCTTACTTTTTCCTTCCTCTGAGAAACTCTCATTTTAAGATGAAGAAATTCCAATTTTACCATCCAATTAAGAAGTGATCTTTCCTTTCATAGACAGTCCCATGCATGTCATTGCTTGAGGTAATGGAGTTATTTGTAAGGCAAGGACAATGTAAGTTATCTTCTTTAAGAGACAGCGGGGCAGAGCTGGAAGAAGGTAAGTCTGAAAGTTGTCAGCAGAAATAAGACATGTGATTCTTTCTTTTTCTTACTGTAACCGGAAAAGTTTTACTTAGTCAAATGGTGAGAGAGATTGAAACAGCATTACACACAATGACTATTATTTAAATTTAATGACAATTTTAATTATCCGTGTTTTTCTGTGTGGTGTTGGAAATGGCTTAAAGCTAGTATAAACATGGTTAACCAGTCTGATTTCCTAGTTTGGTTAAAATTCCTCCTTTAATGTCAGTATTTCATGTTTCAAAACATGTTGTGACATCTATATTAACAATATATAAAAACTCATCCCATAGTCAAAGTATGGATTTATATGTTTCAAATTTGTAACTCACTATGAAGTCAATAATGTACACACAAAATATGCGTATTATTAAAAAGATGCTCAGGTTTTCCAGATAACAACAATCGTCCTAAAATCCATGCTGCATGCTTTTCCGTCTTTAAATAAAATAGTTTTGAGCATAAAGTCAGTGGGATCTCACAATATATGAATTAATCTTTTTCATTTTTTTCATAACACCATAACACAACCTTTTTAAAATCTAGTATTTGCATATCTGTTTCACAGAGAATTTTATCACATCAGGTAGCACTAAAAAAAAGTCTAACTTACAGTTGAGAATTAGATACACGTTTTCTTATTCACACACTGGTAAACGCAATGAATGGTAAAAACTGCAAAATGTAATTATATGGTTTGGCCATTCATCCAACCTGTGGTATGATTAAAGGGCACTTCCTGAACACTGCTAGGTCAGTTACACTCTTCAGGCTTTTTTTTGTTGTTCCTCTGCTAGTGGGATGTTTATGTGAGCAGTTACTTTTATAAGTACAGCAGCTGAAAAACTCAGAGTTCATTTCCATGGTAACAACCACCTTTTCACTGGAAATACCAGTTAGTTTGAAAAGTCACATATCTATTTTCTCCTTCAGCAATTTTCCACATACATGTAATTAAGATGAAGGTATGAAAGCACGTAATGTTGTTTTATTAGAATTAATATAGGGTGATATTACAGTGGTATAGAATTAATATACAATGATATTTTGAAAGACAATTGGTAGGCAAGAGTAACTAATTTAAATCTAAATCCTATTAACTAAGGCTATTTAATTTCTGACTAAGATAATTATTACTAAAGGATGCTTTCATGGCAATAGTCCTTTTGTGATTATTATTTCTTCTGAAAAGACTAGTTCATTACCCTATTCAGTACTGGAAAAATGAATCCAATATTTCTCCACTTAGTGGGCATATATTGATGGATAATTCATGCACAAACTATCAGAATGGTATATTTTATTTGCTCTTTTCTTTAGTTTCTTTAGAATCTAGGTTTTAAAATTAAAAATCCCTTACAAAATACTTCTAAAGAGTATATTAATCTCCAAATGTGTATTAACCCTGATGCAAGGCTCCTGTGTTTAATAGAACATTCCATTTTTTTTTTGTGCCATATTTTCTTATTAGCCACAGTATTTCACTTCCTTTGCTATCCTTTTATTTACGTTTTACACAGGCAGGAGCTGGCAGGGGGCAACACAACATCCCTTCCTGGACAGGTAGACCTAGTGAAACTAAGTCATGAGTTTCAGTTCTCTGTCCACTGTGTACACATCATCTCTGCTATTCACGTTACGACTTTTCATTCTGACTTTAGTGGACATCATTTGGAAACTGATTAACTGCCAGTTAAGGATATTAATTCCAGTCAGTTTGCTCAGCTGATTCTTTAAATAAATAGCAGAATACAAAATAAATGTATTCAATGTCAAGTCTTGCAATTTTTCAGTAATCTTACAACAGATTAAAGTTGTCAATCAACCTCCTGTGCTTCATATATTTTGTAAATCCTATAATTTTTAAAAGTACACTTGTGAAAAGCAAAACAATTTTAATTTTCACTATGCCTTTTAGACTGTTTTTTGGTAAAAACAGTTTAATATTAACAAATTTTAATTTTTCCTTTAAAAAAATTATAGAAAAAATATCAGTCTCTAAATGACAGTCTTTTCCACTGACTTCAATCATCCCTGGCTATGACTTTGCATTCCTATAAAAGATATTTGTAAAACTACTAGAGTCAGTTCCAAAATGAAATGTTTATTTAGCATTGATTTCACCTGTACTTTTTCGTAAGATATATGTCTTCTGCTATGACATGTATACATATATTCCAAAGTATACATAACAAAAGGGACTTATGAAAGCTTGTGAAACCCAAATTTGTGAAGTATTCTAGGAGCCTATATCAACTCAGAAGAGATGATGAAGGAGAAAGGCAGGACTTAATCTAGAGTTAAAACTTGTTTCAGTCATTAAAATGACAGAAACCCAATTAGAATGACAAAAAACACAACCACCACAACAAGACCAACTGACAGGACTCCAAGCAGTCACAAGAACTACTATGAGAAAGCAAGTACTTTGTCAGTCTTAAAATGTGATTTGTTAGCAAAAGTAAATCTATAAAATACTAGTGCAAGAGAATCGCCAAAGTAAGCAGGAAATGCATTATTCAGAATTCAAAAAGAAATAAACAGAAGTTTAATCAATTTTTTTTCCTGTGCAATAGGCTCCTTGAAAAAGTTTATTGCATGTTGAATATTTGAAGTATTTAATGAAACATTCAGAATGTGCACAACATCAAAGGAGGTAGCCTTCCCTACAACAAAACCAAATCGAAGAGAGAAGTGAAAGTATTTCTGTGTAAACAACCTCTTAAGATGAAAAATGGGACAGCTGCATAAAGAAATAGCACCTCTTTGGAGAGAATCAGAATATTCTGAGAACATTTAAAAAAAGCTTCAGCATATTGTCTCATAGTGAGGGCGTATGCTCTCAGATTTTTCCCCCAAGTTGTGGGTGATACAGGTCAGATTTTCATTCTTGCTGCTAGTTGAATGTTTTGTTTTATTGTTAAGCGGGTTGTGATGATATCCCACCGTCCAATCAATTCTGGCATTGCTCTATGCTGTATTTCTTTCTGCAGCTGGACGGCCATTAGCTCAACTCAAAATGGATTTTTCAGAGCAGAGGCTGTGTATGGCAAACAACGAATACAGTTATCTGATGTCCAACTGGAAAACTCATTTTGAGATAGTTCTTGGAATGCCTGTTGAGTAGGTTATAGTCCCTGAAAGTCTGAAGGAGAAAGCACATGGAGTTTTTCACCAAGGCAAACAAACATTAAGTTTAGCCAAAGATAACAAACTAGCAGTTAGATCACTCTGAATTGGTCCACTCAAGACATGGAGGCAGGCTAGATCCAAAGCAATTTACTTTTCTTCTGGGAACTAGAAGGCAGCTAGGGAAAGAGCTATGATTTGCAGAGTAAATAGTCCCATTGTTCTCCATTCATAATAGGATTTAAGCTAGCAATTTGATCCTAAAGGTTTTGTTTAATAAATAGTTGTGGAATGATGTTCTATATAGGGATGTTTATCACAAGCTTGGGAAATACAGTACTGAAAAGAGATATTGTGTAGCACTTTCTAAAACAGACAGTTACCTGGCTATGTGCGCCATCTCTTTATGAGCTATGATATTCTGACTTTATTTGCTTTCTCCTTTTTTACAGCTTGTTTTTCTTTGCTTTAGTTCCTTTCTTACAACAGAGCAATAACAAGGTAATAGCGCATAGTGTTTAATATCATTTTGTCTTTAATTTACTACTTCTCTTCCTACTTTGTCTTGCTGTACTTGTAACTTCTTTTCATTCCCTTCTGTTAAAAAATAAGAAACTCTCCCAAGAGAGTAAAAGGCAACATTTGACTCATGATTCTAATTTCCATACGTTACTGTAAATCTAAGCAGAAGTGTCTCCAACGGAATCAGCGAACCTCTGCATGCTTTAGACTGATCTATCTGAAAGATAAATCGCGTCTACTGTTTCATCTCATTCTGGTCCTAGATTTCCATTTTAAGTGCCTGAAATTAGCAAATCCCACTCTTAGCCCATGCTCTAACAGCACCTAACACACAGAAGTGATGATGAAGGTCCACAGTCATAATTTAACCATACACAGTTAATATCCATGTTTTAAGCCAGTAAAACATCTCTCTTACAAATCTTCAATGGAAGGCTACACTGATTGGAGGGGGAGGTTATTTTCAGGAAGCAAAAAAATCTACATTTAATATGGTGAAATTAAACTTCTAAATGATTATATATAAGCTCAAGATTAACCAGTTAGATACAGCTGAACATTTAATGTTCCTCTCTGACATAACAATTATCTATAAAAATGCTATAGCAGTGACCTTGCTTGTGAAAGCTGATGTATTCTGTATTTTTAAAAGTTCTTAAGATACTGATATTTCTAAAATTAAGTTCATATAGATTTTATCTGGTCTCTAACAGCATTCACTAACTTTATTAGATAACTGTATACAAATGAAGTTGTCCCAAATGTCATCTAAAATTCAAAGTGAAAACATTGTAACACTCATTAGGCTTATGCAGTTTGTTCTACCATTTTGACTGGGATGTTAATTTCACAGGTTTGCCGTTTAGTGTAATTTCTTGTCATGTTGTCATTTTTTTCATGGTCTTTCCCTGTTTGAAAAGAGAATTCATATTCCTCATTTATTTACCAATTGAAGCACCTTTTTTTTATCTTATTTTTTTTTACTGACGAACACATCTGGAAGCAAGTGTGACTATAGGAACCACAGACAGAGCTGACATACCAGCAAAAGCAGCACAAGTCCTTTGAGCACCAGGAACTGTTCCTGTGATGTGCTGGTATTTCCCTTTTCTGGTGTCTGATCTGATTCTTTGGTTGTTTGGTTTTTTCCTCCTCTCTCCATGGCAAAACTGGCTTTTTCTCTTCTCTGCTGGCTCCTGTGACTAACTGATGTTAACTGAGCCTTTGCACAGAAGAGACCATGCATAAGACATCAATGATCCTATTTAGTCTTCTGCTCCAAGTGAGTCAGATCATGTTAGAAGGAGATAAGGGACTCTTGGATGATTTGGAGACAGGATACAGAAGTTTTTACTGTTGTTAGATGCTTCTGGAGGAGGCGTGGGAATCAGAGAAAAGAGGAAGAGGTTAAAGTCATCATGTATAACTGAATGATTCCTGAGTAAATGCCATACATTTAATGAAAAGATAATTTAAAGGGAAAAATTGTTAGTTTACCCATTAGACTACACCATGATTAGGAAAAATACCTGGTTTGAAACCTGAAGTCTGTGGCTTAACTAGCCTCACTGACAACATGGAAGGAAGCCTTTTCCTTTCTTCTGTGAATCTAGAAGAAACTGAAAAGAACAAGAAGGATGGATATGGAATACCTGCTAGCTCACAGATGTTACAATGATGCTGTCCCCTGGGGTACTGGCCCTTAACACTGATCACTGTCAGAATGTCAGAATTATAGTCCTGACTGTTCTGATTCCCTTTGTTGGAAATGAAAACATCTAATATGTGCAGCCAATAACAACTGGTAAGTTTTAAAATAAAAGGCTTTATCTATTCCCATCCAAATATCAGGCTGGGGGAAGGGTGGTGATGTATATGTATGTACTCAATGCTAGAGGCAGAAGTCTAGTGGTGCCATTTCAGAGAATTATCTGATTCTCAATAAATACTAATCAACTGCTGAAAAAACAAGTTCTTGGAGAAAAAAAAAAGCTGAACAGGAAGTCCATTCTGAAAATGTAATTCTAAATTTTAACTTGTGCCTTTCTCAGACAGTCGTTATGCTGTGGGAGAGTAATGCTGAAAAAAAAAAAAAATCTTTACTCACCCGCAACAAAAGTTTCAAAACAGCACAATTTGAGCACAGCAATTCGCTTTACAGAGTAGAGCGTACTGTATTAGAACAGTTTGAGAAGTTCCAGAGATATTAAATCCAGACGAACAGATGATCTGAAAGGTATCTCCCAAGTGGAAATTGTTCACAATGTCTGAGTCATTTCATGTTTTGTATTTGCTTTAGCAAGACTATTGTGGAGCAAAGAGATTGCAGATGAGGGAGAGAATGCCACAATATTGCACTGGTTTTGGACTGTTTAGAGACAAATTAAATAAATGCATAAACCTATGAGTTTTCCATCAATTTTAGATAACTTCTTAGAAATGAGACTATGGCTGTGGTAAGGAATGGAAACTGAAAAAACTAGCATGTTTAAGGATAAGTTCAGAATGGACAGGTAACACATTCCTGTTCGAGTTCTTTGAAGATGTAACTGTTAATATAGATAAGGGGAACTAAGAAAAATAGGCCTTTGAAATATTCAGATAGCCTTTCACTACCTCCTTCTACATCAAAAGGAAAAATAGTGAGTAATATGTAACAGTCATAGGGAAGAAAGATGAGCCAAAGTTGTAAAGGTGAATTTCTGGTAGTTCCACTCTTACTGTTGAACCCTGAAATACTTCTATACTTATCCAAGCACCAAGAAAGCTTTTTTTGTTTTTTTTCAATCATAATGTAAGTTAGGATCAAAATATAACATGAAGTTTGTTAACCAGATATTTCCCTCAAAATAGCTGAACTGGTAGATGGCGATCTTCTTGCTCTGTGTCCTGTGGAGGCGAGTATGTCATTAGGTTATATCCCATTAGCAAACGGCCTATGGGAATGGGTCAGCTCACCATATTTGTCACCAAGACATTGCCCCTGCTTGTCCTGGGTCAGTGCAAGCCTAGGAACTCTGCTTTTCTATTCAAATCTAATTAATATTTTACATGGTTCTGATACCAAGGCTTCTCGCAGCTTTACTCAAAAGATCCTGTTTGGAGTCAGTATCTGGTATTGCTAGCCACTTATCATCATAACATGATAGTGCACAACATTACAACACTGCTTCTGCCACTCTGCTGAGGTAGGTGGCTTATTCCACCTTTAATACTTAGAAGACACTGATGCATTTGTTTAATTAAAAATGCATATGGCTGTCCTTCATCTAAGTTTATATTATCTGCAAAGAATTTATCCCAGAAATTGTCATAAATTTTGCTTTATCTTGCTTGTGGTTTTCCATCACTATAAGGAAAGGTTCTGAACCATAACCTTGAAATACGAGTTTCCCCTCATTTCCTCAGGGGTTTTATTTGTTATTTAACTCTCCAATTATTTTAAATTTTATTTTAAAATTCTTTAATCATTTACCAATAAATGGTTATTCTACCCAAATTATTTTTACTTCTTTGATTTATTTTTACATAGTTAGAGAGTGATTTGGTGTTTACTACATGAATTAATTACATAGATTAAGAGATTCTTCTCTTATCAGTGATGATCAAGCATTCAAGGATGAGTGAAAGTCTTAATAATAGATTGGATTACATTGAATTAGATTCAGTTCTGAATTTCTAAATTATATAAGGATATTTGGACCTCCAGTTTAATTCTAAACACTTGTAATGTAAAGACATGAAAGGTTATCTATTAGACATGCAGGCTACAAAGTTTAACTCATATCCACCATATCCCAAATGCTGGAGGAAAAATAAGTGCATACCGCTGTCTCCTTTATCTTCATACATATACACACACACTCCAACTACTGACCTTATTTACATAACTCTTACACGCTTAAAATGTTCATCTTGCTTTTTTTCCCCACTTTCTCTGAAGAAGGAGCTTAATACCTTTATTCCATGGAGGGGGAAAAAAAAATAAATCTATTTTTATTTGTCAAATAAGTTAAAGAAACTCCATTGACCCTCATACGCAGAAACAACTAGCTTCAAGTCTCCTCACTTTTCCAGTTTCCATATGCTCATCACTCATGTCAAGCCCTACACTCCTCTTACCTACTTCAGTTGCTTTGGGGAGCAGTTCATACATCACTGAATTCCATTTAGCAATAGGTTATTCTCCAGAGAAAGACCCCTTCTCATTTAATCCAGTCCACCCACTAAAGAGGCTGGAAAACACTGTATAACCCTTGTGAAGGTTATACACCCTTATTCACCCTTGTGAAGACCTACTGTTTAATGCAACACAATATCCTGAAGTACTAAAGCAAGTAAAAGGTAATAGAAGAAAGGAATATAAATGGATGGAGAAGACACGAAGCTCTCCCTTATCTACTTCCTGCAGGCATTAGGAATGCAAAAAGATGGTCTTTCACTTTTTATTGCTGAATTTGGAAGACATGGTTCTGAATGAGCTGCTCTTGCTCCCTGTTGCTTTATGTAATAGATGGGGAAATTTTAATGGACTTACTGATGATGTCCCAAATTCATTTAGTCTCCTAGTGATCCAGCTGAATGTATTTCGAAACTGTCGAGATAGCTTAAAAATCAATTTTGATATCTCTCTAAGCTCTAGCAGTGTCTGATGAGTTTTTATTTGCTCTCCCAAACCAGCTGGGAAACAGGTAGGACAGCAACCTTTCTCCCATCTGGGTAGGGAAGAAGACATTTCTTATCAAAATGCTTTCATTTGTGAATCTTCTTCTTTGTTTCCTGTAGTATCTGGCTAGAATTAAGTGCCACAATTTAAAAAGCATAGGGCATGGTTCAGGGAACAAATGATGCCTTCAGAAATCCCATACATACCCTTCTCAACTTCTTTTCTCTCGAAAACTGCTATTACGCCTTTGGTATCAACACCCAATGTGGTAGCAGATGAACACTGCCAACAGCGTCGCAGCATCAGATGCATCACTTGCAGCTATTTCATGAGCCACTAATACTAGTAAAATGATGAAGGAAAAAGTAATTATCCTGTTAGCTATCAAACTTAAAGCAAAAGTTACTGGTACCCAAATGCTGAATATAATTATGAAAAAAGATTACTGAGCAATATGGACATCTCTTTGCAAAATGGGATCTTAAAGATAAAGCAAAAATGAGTTCTTAAGAACCCGAAGAGTAGTAAAATGGCAAAAGCTTAATCTTTCTATCCTCTTCCTATGCACTTTTGCAGGACCAAGGGAGGTTTCACTTTGCATTCACTTAAAACTACATTCTAATATAAATTCTTAACATTGTGAAATGTATTGGTGATGAATCAGATTGCCTATAGTCTACAGAGGATACTGTTCTGTAGGTTTATGCTCCTCAAATCCGATAGCAAATCCGGCTCCATATAAATATAAAAAAAAATTTCAAAGATATTTTCTCTTAGTCCAGATATTTCTAATCCTAAATCTGTAACTGACTTGTTTTATAAATCGCCTTAGTAATATGCCACAGGAACCCACAGAGAGCAAAATTACAGACCTGTCAAAGTCTTCTGATGATTACTAAACTCTTGGATTACACCTCCAGAGGTCTTGCTACATGAAACTTCCGTATAAATAGTTGGTTTCTCAAAATTATTTGCTGGATTCTTTAGGGATATATTATCATATCAGTTTTAAGTCACTGTATGCTGCTTGAGACCTCCCTAAAGGAGGAAACTTACTCTGTTCTTAGAAAAGTGCCCTTGAAATATAAAACACGTGGGTTACTATGGTCATGCTAACATTTAAATACACCAGTCAGCAGAACCATTTTAATGTATGACCACTCACATTTCATATTAGGCAATAAAAATGAAAGTATAAAAAAGATCCCATTCTGCATCTTCTGTGTTTTTATAGTGTTGAATAAAACCAAGAGCTTATAGCAGAGTTTGGTAAGACTTAATCCACAAGCCATTTTTTCCTTTACCCATTGAAAGGTATTGAGTACAAAGAATCTCCTGCCATGATTGTTACATCGCACTGTTGATAAGTTTCCTTGCTGAGCAAAGAAATCTCTATCAGGCTTGATGAAAAGTACGTAGTCATTATTCTGAACTGCATTTATCATTATCTTCATTTTAAACTTTCTGTTCTTTGCCATGGTCTGTTTTCTTTAAAGCCTCCTGTTGCTGCTCATTTCCTCACTCTGCTGCAGAACTCCATTTCTAGGCAGGGAGCATCGCAGTTATAAAAACCTCAAGAGACTGTTGAATCGCTAAGCTTCCCCTTTTGCCAGGCAAAATCCTGAAATCACTATGTATAAAGCAAACAGGGTAGAGTCTCTTCTCAGTTCCAGGTGACGTATACTACCTTTATGCACCAACTAAATTCAAGGAGATCATTCCAGGGCAAAACAACATTTTAATTTTCTTTGTATTTCTGAGAGGAACACTGTGACAAACAACTTATTGTCTCTTCTCCTATATTTAATTTGGATTGTACAATGAGAGTATTGGTTTTTCTCAATGTTCTGCAAAGCAAACCAAACAAAAAAACTAAGAAGTAGAGTGCAAGCCCTCATCCTGACTGTATTCGCTCAAAGGCTGAATACATCCCTGAGTAATGAATTTACATTTACACATTCTTCCTGTACTACATGTAGTTTTTAGTTATATCTCAAGTGAATCAGCCACTTGCTGTCACTAACCAAGACACCTCCAGTAAACGGGGATGTCACAAGGTATCAAGATACCACCAGAGGAGGATGGATCACAAAGATATTCACTGGGAAGAGCTGGCATGCAAGTTATGGCTCAGAGCTAAGCCGCTGTGCCTGACCCTAGCCTGGAATCTGGCTAAGCGTTCTGTACAGTAACCAAGCACGGGACCTCTCTGTGCTTCCCTCCAGCCAGGCTCATGTATCTGAAGTCTGCCTCCATACAATTTATCAGTTTCTCCAAGCAACATAAGAAGAGCACGCCTTGGTTGGTGTGAACATGTCAACTAAAACTGTGAAAATGAAAAAATCTTGTGTTAATAACTTTTTCATTGATTAGCTGATTTTTACTGGTTGATTAGTTTTGTTGGGTTTGCGATTTGGGGTGGCTTTTTTGTTTGCTTTTAGAGCAATGAGCTGATACTGTTAAAAAGTAATTTGATTGTTATTGTAAATCAGAATTTAAAATTGCAGTGGATTTTAGTATACAAGATCTGGCCCAGATTCAGACTTCACTTATCTGGCTATCAATATGGAACAGATCTGATCTAACGAATTAGCCCAGAATTACACTAATGACAGAACTGAAACTCACCCTCCATAGCTAAAAGGTTCTTTTATATGCTACATTATACTTGCTCCCAGCAGCATTGACAGAAAAATCTTAAAATAGTTCCTAACTAAATCAAATTAAGTATATTATGCAACAGTTAATATAATAATTTTTTTTCCCAACTTCTCATATGGTGTTTTTATTGTTGAAGTCTCAGGTACATTTCCATCAGCAAGAAACACCAAGACATTTTAAAAGCTTTTCATGTAATTGCCTTTCTATACCATTCTGCATGCTTTGCCTAAACAGTGTAATTTTTTTTTTTTCCTGATCTACTCTGAACCCAATGAAATGAAAGAAAGTGTAAAACATGATTTCCCGTATGAATTATCACATTTCTTGTGATTAAAATTTGGGTAGTTATGATATTATCTGTTTCTTTTGACAAGTACAATTATTGTTGGTGTGTGCACCCAAATTGTATTTCGCTTTCTGAAGAAGCAGCTCATTACAATTGGTGAAGTCTCCAGCAAAAGGAAGGCATAGAAGTACTTTATAAATGTTGACTTACTCTTAGTACCTGTCAGCAAAAATGCAAATGGTCACAAATCACAGCTGCAAAGGAAATGCAATAAACCCCAGAAACAGATACTATATACACTGGCAAGGGTAAAGTGATTTCCAGACTCCCATATGTCTGAACTGGAAGCACTTAGACTAAACAAAAGAAAGATGCTCCAGATGGACATTTTGGTCCATAATTAACATTATATCTATATGCGTTCTGTATCATTATAGGGTGCAATATTTTATGTTAATATTAATTTTATAAGATAGCTCAAAACCAACATATGATTCATAGTTGTCCTATTCTGTTCTTGCCTGGCCTACGGTATATTTGACTTAACACATTTGAACACAGTAATGTATCTACATTGTCTTATGCAGCCCAGGCTTTGATCCCAGTAAAATGATAAGGACTAACCCACATCCGTATTGTTCAAGTCACATTAACTGTGTCCATACTACATATTGTGTGGAGTACACAGCGACACCATCCTGTAGTGTTTGTTCCTTCTACGCATACCTAGCTGCAGCAGGCAGCGTGCACTAAGCTCACATCCCTTCCACCTTGGGCAGCTAATACGTGGTTTATTTATGTGACCACACCATATATGAGTCAGCCTTTAAATCACTCATGACCTAAGGATGCAGCCTGATTTCTGTTCTGAACCCTCCCGCTGTTGCTGCTTGTCAAGAAGCAAAAACATTGCAGGGACGACCCTGAGCAGTTAGTTAGCAAGTGGATCCTGGCCTCTTGGAGAACTAGTGTTCCTGGACCTTCAGAGAACCTCCATACCAAATGTCCTACTTTCCTGAAGCCTTAGAAATGAGCTTACTGTTCCAGCAATAAGACTGGTAATGAGGAATAAAATTTCTCTGAAGCCGCTGTGGAAATGAGTTCTTTTTAAACACAGAGTTGAGTTTATTTACTACTATAGTATCCCTATGGTGACTACAAAAGGCAGTTTGTCTACACATATATGTAATAGCCATTCACTGCTGCATACCCTTCCTTCAGAGTAAACCAATGTGTGTCATTAGTTGCAGTATCTTAGTACAGTTTATATAAATTTCTCCACTCACAGCTCCATGCGTGCACCCAAAACAATTCAGAATGGTTCCTGGCTCCTCAGGCGAAACCCTGGCTCTGTGAAGTCAGTGAAAGTTTAGCACTTTACTACAATCACAATTTTTCTGTCCCTGTTGAGCCTCTACTTGATACATTTGGCACTTGTGTAACTGGTCAGTCAAAGCAAGCTAGAGGAAGATACATTCTGCACAGCCCTGTTCTCAAGTATGTATAATGGTAATTTCCATAAAGGTCCTTGAATTAATTTATGATTCAAAATTCAAGTTGGTTCATTGTTTTGTGGTGCTACGTGGTGGGTTTTTTTTTTAAAAAGCCCCCACCGACACAGTTCATAGACACATGTAGGAAAGAAAAGGAATTCAAAACACTATTTGATTCCTTTGACTAATGCCTCTATTTTTTTTTCCCCCTCCTGAACACAGAAGCCAACTTTATATACATTGCTGACACAAAACAATTTAAATTTCCTTTTCCCAGGAATTGCTTTTTGTTACAGAACAGAAAATAAAGTGGCTCAATTTTATATTTGTTTTATTTACAGCAGTTTCAGGCTTTTGCTGTGGCCATCATTGAAGAAGCATAGCCATTAAAAACAGACCTCAGAGATTTCATTTAGTGAAGTCATTTGCTCTTTATCTACATATATAAGCCTTGATATGCAACTGTTACACAGATAGCAGAGACTGGCTTGCCTTTTTACCTCCATGAAGACATTTAGAAAACACTGATTACTTTAAAAGAAAATAAAAATCACATATACACTCCTCCACATATCCTACCCCCTCAAATATATCAGAGGTTGACTGAAGGACAAACATCATATGGAACTAAAAATACCAGAATGCACATTTTATCCAATGAATAGCAAAAAGCAGTGCAGGAAAAGGGTCAATGGTAACGGTAAAGAGTGATGGACAGTAAGAAATACCGGAAAGTTATCTGGGTGTTCATTTTGCTTGTTAGATGAATCATGAATGCTGCTGTACGTCTGTAGAACAGCAGGAAAGGTTTCAAAAGACCTGTGGAAATTGTGGAGGTATTGTTTGGGAGAACTGTGGCTCTGGAACATGGAGATATTTCTAGTGACATCCACAAGAAGCCTCAATCCTCCTCCTAAGTAAATCAGAAGGATTTCTACCATTGGCTTTAAAAGACAGTAGGATTGATCCTCTTGGTTTGCTGATGAGGTAATGTGGAAAAAGGCCAGCCATGAACTTGTATGCCAAATAAGAAAAAGTAAAGTAGGTAAATTTGATATTAGGGAACACTTAGCTAAAGCACTGTCATTCAATGTAAACAGCCAGAAATGTAAGTACTATCACAAGAAACAAAGCTATTTTCTTTTAATATAAGTATCTTTGAAATAATGTAAAATACTCTAAGGAAATGTGATCAAAATTCAACAGTGTAAAAGAAATCTAGCAATGGAGAGAACAAAAGGAATAGGAGATAACTGAAATTCAACCAGGCTGAAGCTAAAAGGAAATAGGGCAGCAGAGACCAATTTTATCAAGTAAGACTGAATAATCAAGAACAATAGAAGCAATGAGAATATTTTAAAAAATTGAAGTCTGAAAAAGGAATTCGAGGTCCCTAGGTGAAACAGAATCAAACTGAAGAGTAAGAAAGAGGCTGTTCCTCTGTTATAGGAGAGGAGAAAAGGGAGATAAACACAGACAGCAATCTCACTACACTAAGATCTTTTATATAGTTTGCATATCTAGTTCTCTGAAGGACAGTAAAGTAACAGGATGTGGCTATCCCACCTTTCAAGCAGCAATTCTGTCTGGATTAAGTGTTCTTGCAACTACTTTTAAAGATCTACAGTCTTACACTCTGTCTTTGCTCTGTACAGAATACATTTCTGTCTCTTGCTGTGCTTGTTTGTCAATATTAAAATATTTTCTTTAAAGATCCAAGGTAGCTTTTCCACTTGTATCCAGCCTGTGTTTGACCTCACACCACAGGAAGCCTGATTCATGTCACATAATTGCTGTTTGATCCATTTTTTGTCTGAAAAAGATTACACTATGAGATCCCATGAAGGAATATTTGTTCCACTTAACTAGAAAAGCTTTTTATATTTTTCCCCATTATTTTGAAAATATAAAAGGTAAAGCAGTAATTCTTCCACTGTATATTCTCTTATGTACCTCTACTTCCCTGGGAATAAAATCTTCTCCTAGGTTCCCTGAAGCGTAAGTCTGGAGCTGTGTCATATCATTGTGCTTACTTTCTCAAAATTGCTTATTCCTCTTGCTTTGGCACTCAATTCAAAATTAATGAGGGATTTTATATCACTCTTGGATTTTGATGTAGATTATAATAGTAGCAATCAGCAGTACATTTTGACAGTTCTATAGAAGTCCTCCACAGGTTTCTTTTAATACTTTCTGGGTATTTATTTAAGTAAAATAACTAAATATCAGCCATGGGCTTTCATTTATTAGCAATCCCTCAGAAGCACAAGCAATCAATGTTTTGATTCAATGGGTTTTCTAGTTTGCTTTTTAAAGTTTTTTTCCTATTGCTATGTATTTATTCTAGCAAGGACATAGTCTAAGGAGAGGAGAAGCTTGCAAGATTTGTGATTGTCTAAAGTCCCAGTTTAGTCCATGGTCTCAAGTGCAGCCTTAAGAGTTTTACTGTCATCAGAAATGAGACTTAATCTGACATAGGAAAGTGCATCATGCCAGTTTTCCAAAACAGGCTTTATACTGCAATTTCTTAAGATCTTTTAGATAGCTGAGGACTCGTGCTATTCTCAAGATGAAGACAGGGAGCTTGAACTCGCTTTCATATTCTCACCTAAGCCTGAGGAGTAGGATGGGTCAAATATGTTCAGAAAAGCCTGTTTTGCTGATGAGATATGCTTTAGGATTCTGCATCAGTTCATGCTTCCTAAATGCTGAAAATTTTCATTATCAGTTCTGAAAATCTTCTCAACAGAAACTCCAGTTCAAAAATGGCAAGAAGTATAGGTAAGCAAGAACAGCAATAAATGCTTTCTTGCAAATCCTCCCTATCACACAACTCAGAAAGCAAGTTCAGAATGCAAATAATGCATAGAAAATTAAACTTCAGTTGTGTAATTGAGTATTCTTAAGCTTCTTTGATGCAGCACAGAATAAAGTGTAAAACAAAAGTATGATTAATAAACAAGCTGAAAGCCTTTGTGTTTTTCCTTTGTTTTGCTTAGCTAGAACTTTCAGATTTCAAGGCAAACAGTTCTTGTCAATACATAAATAAATGGAATCACTAATAGTTTTAGCTGCTTTCAGATCCTCTGCTAACATATCTCGACTACTATAACAGCAAAGTAAAAGCACACCTGGTGAACCTGTCATTGCTTAGCAGGAAATAAAAAAAAAAATCCCTCTACAAATAATACACCACTAATGCATCATTAAAAATAAGGTAATCTTTTTGACAAAGAAGAGTTGCAGAAGAATGTAGGAAAAGCTGATCCTGCTGGAATTCAGGCTTGAATTTGTTGTTGAATTCTTTATGTTGAAATGCATGAAACTTTCTCAGGTTACATCCCTGAGGCACATGGAGAGGACACTATCCATCCCAGATGCCCAAGACAAGTTCTACAGGGGTTGGAGCTATGCATGACATTAACAATTCCATCAAGATTTAGTACCCATTATTAATTTTTAAAAAAATATTAATTCATCATAGAATCCTATTGCTTTCTGTACTATAAAAGTTAGCTATCGTCCTGTCTTGGTTAGATGACCAACCAGCCCTAAAGATAAAACTACTATACATGCAAATGGGGAATTGGAGACTGAGATAAAGAAATGGCAGATTTATTAAGCAATTACTATATATTTTCTGCCTTTAGATGAAGAAAGAGGATTGATGGACTGCTGCATACCATATTGCATGGTATAAAACAGTTAGCAATTGTAGTGCACAGATAGCAATGGAAATGAGTCTGAAAAGATTAGTCATATATTAAAATAGACAAAGTACTATGTCTAGCAATACATTGCTAAGAGACTGAAAGGAAATGAAGATGGAAATGAGGAAAGTTTTTTGTCACACTAGTCAAAAGATTGAAAAATATTAGAACATTACAACTATTCAGAAAATAGCCATAGAAAAGACTCCAGTCACTTTACCCATTCTGCCACAAAACTATCATCACAACCTCTCAAATCACGGCCAGGAAAAAGAAAAAACTTTTTGGAGAATAAGCCTCCTAACACTGCCTGAAATACCACAATAGATGGGCATTTGCAATGTACCTGATAGAGGAGTGCAAAAATCAGAAGCCTCCTGTGCTATCACGGTGTAGGCTAACTTACCCTGCTACTCAGGCAGGTTTTGGTGCATCCACTGATCTGTAGCCTACGGCAACAAACTTCTGGCTTCTGAAAGTCCTACGAGTGCAGAGCAGACACAGTCAAACCATAGTTTGGCTTAAAGCAAAAGCAGAACAAGGAAAGCTCTGCAGCTAGGTTTTCTTTTGCTTTGAACCTTCAGTATTGATTTCTCCATACTATTAGTTTGTGAAGTAAATGGAGGTTTGGGGCATTTAATAGTATAAGCTCACATCATGTATTCTAAGATTCTCTTTGTACAAAAAATAATGCCTCTCTCCCATAAATGGCAGAAGATACAGTTTTAAGAAAGTGTTCTTAAAAGGATATTGTCATTTTTGCCGTACACAAACAACTTCAGTGTATTTATAAAATAGCTGAGCACTACTGAAGAATGATGGACAGAGTTATGGACAAGTTAATTTAATATCAGCTTTCAGCATAGAGGATATATGACAAACATTTCAGGGGTTAGCAGGGGTCATGGAAAATGTTTTGACAGAGACCCAACATGGATTTAAGAAATAAAGGTCATAACCAGCTTGCTAGAGACCTTTTAAGATCTTACCGTTGTGGCAGTCATGTGGAAATACTGTATACTCTGGGTTTTCAGTAGCAATTGATAAGAATGTACCCTGAAGATCACTGAACAAAAATTAAGGCAAGAAGCAAGCATAACAAATGAGTCCAGCACAAGCATACACATGTGGGTTAAGAGCAGAGCTGAAGCAAACAGAAGCCAGTGACTGGGTTGCAGGCCAAGCCACAAGTCCTCATGAGGAAGCAAAGGAGAAGTTCTGCTGATCTCCTGAACTCCTCCAAGCAGAGAATGCCAGATTCTCTGCATGTGAAGTGAAGGGTTCCTGCAACAGAGTACCACTTTTGCTGCCAGACAGGGAGGTAAAGGATGAGCTGGCATGAATTAAGAAGGGAGATGCAAGATACCCTGTGAATAAGAAAGATAGAATTTATTTCCCTCTGATGCTAAGTGATAACGGAGTTGTGATTCAGAGTCCCAGCCTGATCCCTGCTGAGCCCTGGGGCTGTGCACTGTCCTCCCAGGGCTCGATGAGTTGCCAGAGTTCTGAACAGAGCTGCACCAAACTTGCCAAAGATGGGTTTATAGGATCAAATACATTTGTTGGAGGGGGGGGGAAAAAACCCAAAACAACACACCACAAAGCCAAAACATGCTTCATGTTTGTAATATAATTATTTTAAAAGTACAGTACTTTTAGTTAAAATTATTTTCAAAGTAGGGAAACTTGTATTTCAAAATGCATTGGAAAGGTCTAACATTTTGCATCCTTTTAGGGAAACATCCTTGGATTTGTTTTAGCTTGTTAGGGAGTAGGGGGGCAACTGCTTGGCAAGAGATGGGATCACTTAAGCAACATACAGAGAGAAGACAATGTGAGCAAGATGGCATTGCCACAGTAAAAAACAGAGTAAATAGATTTTTGGTAAAAAGAGGATTAGAATAAGGAATAAACCAGGCAAGTGGTACTAGAATTTCCTGGGAGCCCATTTTCCTCTATAAACCCCCACTGAAACCATCCCCAGGCTTTTCAAATCAAGAACCTTGTACAAATGCATGAAAGTAAAATCTTCCAGCACCTTACTTTACACTAGCTTTCCCCACGTGATGTTAAATATACAGGTGGACCTGTTGCCTACCAGATCTTACATTGTTTCAGGGGTTAGAATATGTGTAGTGAATAAAGACAAGGGCTTTCACAAAGACAGAAGCTACTCCTATGAGCAAGGGATTTAAATGGCATTATGCAGAGCAGGATTCTGCTGCTGCATCTGACACAGGACACACCTGCATAGCACAATGCGGTCCAGTGAAGATACTTAAGCTGGCTCACATCAAGCTCCACAGAGGCTAAACAAAAGTTTCTTACTAGCCAAAGTGGGAATGAAACACTAATGCAGATCTGCTGGTCTCAGTATTCAAGCAAGCAGAGATATAACTGTACAGCAATGCACTAACATAAAATGTAATACATCTCTCATGTGACATTAGACTAATCATTGAAATTTAACTCCACAGTCGGTTACCAATATATATTCTACTTATAAGCACTCATCTTGAGGCTGTGGAGTTTGAGTCACAGAAGATCCACGGCTGTGCCTGAAGTTAACTAGAACTGTGCTTTCAAAGCATGAAGTTTGCAATGCTAGGTATTGCAAAGAAGAATGCCAGACGCTGTTCCAGTATTAATGCTATTTGGTGTCCCAGGTCTCCTATTTGGGAAATGACATTAATGGAAGAATATCCCTTTTCTCAATCTCATGAAAATTAGTTTAAGCAATGAAGATTTACAGAAAAACCTATGGGAGAAATAATTTTATATTTGTAGTAGTGTTGGATCAATGAATAGTAGATAAAGTTGAGGACCATATAGTGAGCAATAAGATTAAAAAGTAGTAAATAATGGATGTGAGCATTGTACATTCTGCACATTGAATAAGTCAAGGGTCTGGCAGGGATAGGAGCAGTACATGACCATGTTAAGATTGTTGCAACTCACATGCTCAAAATGGCAACGTTGAAATGATCCTAGCATTAACCACTTTTGAGTATTTGACTTTGCAATCCTGGTAACGAGGTTAAATTCTTTAAGAATGCTCCAAGACAGGCCTTGATTAATGCAGAGAAGCCAGTCTGCTTCCTTATACATTTTTATGATACTCTTTTCCTCATCCTCTACCCTTGCATTTTCCCACAGGGCAGAGATTCCCCCTCAAGTCCAAAACATGTAAATAACCCAAATGCAATACTATCATATTCCAGAATAAAGAAGGTCTAAAAAAAAAAAAACCAAAAAAACCCCACCAAAACAAAAACCAAACCACAAACCATCACAAGCCAATGCAGTAGCAGATCTACAGCTGACAGGAAAGAAAAATGAAGTTTGTATTAGGATAAGATAGATGCATAGAAGATCTTATTTCAGGGTCTCTGCTTTCCTTGTCTGCATCCAATCCCAATGGAAAAATAAATAAGTAAATCTACTGCCGTTCACAG
This sequence comes from Burhinus bistriatus, assembly GCA_013397275.1. Lineage (NCBI taxonomy): Eukaryota > Metazoa > Chordata > Aves > Charadriiformes > Burhinidae > Burhinus > Burhinus bistriatus. The sequence goes on from VYXH01004700.1 coordinate 576,628, forward strand.
TGATAACAGAACGCATCATTAGTACTCTGCCCCCTGCCCCTCACACCACTGCCACGGGCTCCCCCTTCTAGTCAAAGCCATGAAGAAAGAGGCTCTGATGTTACGTCAGATCCAGCTTCCACGTGGACTAGCCCTGAGGTGGTTTTACCACAACTGCTTGGAAAAGCAGTCATGTTAGTACAACCACTATTCGTATATGCTGGGGAGCACGTTAAAAAGACAAATCAATTTCTGTCAAATTTTCAGTCCAACAGATTCTCATTACAAACAGATAATAATGCAATTATACCATGACAGTCTGATGAGTTTATGACCATCACTCAATTGTAATGTCAGGCTACCCTTACTCACTAACAGATGACACTGCTTTTACAATCAGTTTAATCACAAGAAAATTATAATCTCATCACCCATCAGTATCAATTGCGCATGGTGTCAGATCAGTTTGAAGAAATAATTAGTTTCTGTACTGGAATTCCCCAGGTAAAGCATATTAGCACACATATACATAGTTTTCATTTAAACACAAGCTGTGTAAATCCATAAACATATGGGAGCAGAACTAAAGCACGCCAGATCCAGAAATAATTGAGCAGCTTTATATACCCAGATCTCTTCATTACCCTCCTGGCAACCTATCACAAAAAACATACATTTTCTCCTCATTATTTCAAAGGAATTTTACCAAAGAGAAAAACACAAGCATTCTTTTTTTTTTTTTTTCTTTTTTTTTTTTTTTCAGAGGAAGTGTCTATACTATCTGCTGAACTGTATTTCAGGATATGAAATCTTTGTAGATTTGTGTCTATGCTTTGTGAGAACACAGGCAAAGCTGCAAGTTAGGCTCCTAGGCACAATTCCAGATACACAGGGAAGCAGTCTTTTAATGTTGCAGGATGTTGATGGTCTTCCCAGTCCTCCATTTAAAAGCTCAAAATGATGCCTTAGCAAATAAATAGCTTTTCAGCACACTAACATACTGTTATGAGTCCTTAAATGTAGGATTTAGATGTGCTGTTAATGAACCTATATTTATCCTAAAACACTTTCTATCTCACTGCAATGTTAGAGACAAGGCATTTAAAAACACCTAAAAATCAAAATTCAGGATCAAGTCTTTTGCTGGTATAAATTAATGAAGTGGTGTAATTGATGTATATGAATGCTTTTGCAGCTTTTTTTCATGGAATAGGTTCCATAATTCTGAACTGACACCAAATAGCAAGTTTAATTTACTCCATTTCCTTTTTTGGACCCTTTAGAAAGAGTTCAGGAAGACTTGAAGGGCCCATAGATGGCAGGTTGTAACCCACTGTCGTAGCACCCACCCCTTGTTCTTTCATCATTACAAGCCAGAGAAGGCATCTGAAGCTTGTACCCTGAGGTGCTCACTCCCAAAGGCAGCTCAGCGGTCTGGCAGGGAAAAAAATTCTGTCTTACCTCCTGCATAAAAACATTACTGTACTGAAAAAAAAAAAATAATAAAAAGAATATGCTGTTATGCATAACCAGTGTTTGAGTGCATGAAAACGGAGACATGGCTTATGAGAGCTTCTCCAAGAGCACAGATATTCTTTGCAGGGAAGCGTGCGAGCTCCACAATTCAGTAGACTTTGGGGAAAAAGTATTATTAATATGCTTGCTGGAAAAATCAAAAGCTGTACAAGAGATTTAAAAAAAAAGAGAGAGTTTGTCATTGATCCATCTGGGTAAATTTTCAAACAATCCTTTCAAGATGCAAAAGATCCAATACAGGATTCCAGCAGCGCTCAACTTCTAGGTGAAGGGTCATTAGACCCAGAATCCAGATGGAGGTATCCGTCCAGATCCCCATAGAAATATTCTTTTGTTTGGACAACTGCTCTGACTATGAGAGTATGATATAAACAGCAAGCAAAACCACCGCCTTTTCATCACCATCCTGTCATGTATGGAGAAGGGAGGAGGGCCCCCATGGTCAACATTTTCAGGAGGCTCCCTTGAACAGAAGTCCCAGAAATGTCCTCTGAGAGACTTAAGCATCATTTGACCTAATTTATAGATCTTTGCAAAGCTTAGTAGGAGTCGGTTGGTCAGATTGGGGCGGCTGCATGGCTACATTAAGCAAGAAACTATGGAAATGCCAGATCAGGTAAGGAGGAGATACTGGTCAGTTTAGGCAGTTTTAGGGGCAGGTGACTGCTGAATGGGGCTTTTTGAACAGAAGTATGGGCCTGAAGTCTGTTTAAATTCCATTTTAGCATTCACTGTCCTTCTGTATGACTTGATAAGACTTTTAGACGCCTGTGTATTATGGAAAGTCAATGAGAAGGAAGTCCTGAGTCACCGAAGTACTTTTTTCTTTATTGTTCTTTCCATTAGTCAGTGTGATGTAATTATTTATGTCAATTACCACAGAGAGATTTTTCCAGCAGAGAGATCCAAGACTTTCCTATTGATATTACGTAAGTAAAAATCCAATGTTACATGAGTTTTATAATCCTAGTAGAAAGAAGAGTTAAGTATGCTTCTGGACCTTTGCAACCATCTAAGCTAAATGAGAATATTAAATTCAGTGATTAACCTGCAATGTCTCTTACTTTTTCTCTGTCTACATAATTACTTTTTGAAAGCAACAGAAGTGATTTTTATAATTATTTTTTGCTACGCATCTTCTGTTCATTATTAGTTGGCTGTACATAGGAAAAAAGGATTTGTAAACCACAATTGTTCTTTGAAGTACATCCAAGTTAATTACACAAGCAACAATATAAAAATAACATAATTCAAATTATTTTCAACACACATGCTCCTTTTATAGAAACTTTCTTATTCGTATTCTGAGGTCATAATAGCAGTCCATTTTCTCCTACAGACTTTCTCTTAAATGGTATGTCAGTGTTGGTAGTACACACTTTGGAATGCAAACCAAGATGTGCACCTAGCACCTGACAGTGCACAAAGCAACTCCCGTACTGTGCGATCCTTTCCACCAGTCAGGGATGCGACTTAAGTGCTGTAGCCTTGGTATTGCTAACTGCAGGAGTGCAGACCATTAAGCTTAACTTTTTTTTTTTTTTAAACTTCCTTACTCCAGTTTGCTACTGGAGAAGAACTGCAGCTTTGGATTGTTAACTCTAAAGTAGAGGGAAAAAGTAACACACACATTGTGATAAGTATCGAATATTTTCTAGTTTTGTGGCCAATGGTACAACTTTTGGAAAAAAAGAATTCCGTGAAACTGAATCTGCAACAGAAGGCAAACTTTCCTCTGCAATCATCAACATACTTTGAGAGTCAGCAAGCAAGAGGTTCAGCTGCAGAATCAGAAAAGCAAAGGACCCAGCACAGTCGGGTTTTTTAACATGATGCAGAAACAGAGGGAGGTCTGCTTAGGAAAACTTAGTAGATACGTAAGAGTGTATGAGCAGGGATAATAGGAAAGGGACAAAGACATCTGGTCAGGTGACTTCCCCAATTCAAATCTTTCAAATTGTCTAACTGAACCCAGCCAGTGCATGGACAAGTTTATCACTTATTTTCCATTCCACATAGAAAACACATAACCTCCTTTTCCACTACAAGTACTTCACCGACTGTAAGCTCAATTGCCTCAGAGTACAGCCCCTTTTGGGTGACGCCACTACCCTAATTTACAGGAAGACACCCCTTCAGAAGCAGCTTCCTTGGAGGGACTTTTTGCCAGGAGCAGCTTTCTACCAAATACATAGGCTCATCAGGCACACCAGCACAACACATCTGCTAGCTCCTTCTCAGGTCCTGAAACCTGACCTGACAAAGCCTCCTACATCAGCATTAAGGTAAGCTGAGCTGTCTGGCAGGGACACACATCCCCTTCCTAACAGCACTGTATTCAGCTCCCCAGTGTACAGCAAAAGGCTCAGCCTAGCAACAGCAAAAATGAATGGATGAGTCGTGTGCTCACATTTGAAGAGTGATCAGCACTGCCTTAGTCATCAACATATACATTCTTTGCTAATTTTGTTGTGGCTTGTATTGAGTAAACAGTACCAAGTATCTCCCTTTGCCCCTATTACCAATCAAAATAAGAAGTAATCACAAATTAATATACTTTCAGGTAGAGGCAATCACGTACAATGTATTTCTGCAGCACCAAAAAGGAGGCAATACAACAGTTAACATGTGTAAAGCACTCCACAGAGATATAGGTCTAGCTAGAAAATCAAGAAGGCTTGGATGTACAGAAAGATTTGACAGACCCTGCACATATTTAAGTGGATCCTGGTGCTGACCTGCAGAAACGCAGCTATCACTATTCCACTGCAACAGCAGGTAGTGCAGAGGCAACAACCTCTGCCAACTTTCTGTGCTGTTGCCCAGCCCTGGCTTCCCTCCCAGCGCGGAGGCAGCTTGACAGCGTAATAGACAAGTCAAGCTGAGAGATGAAGAGCAGTACATCCTCCACTAATGCATCAAGTATATCCTAAGGCTTAATGCACTCAATTTAGAGACTCTACAGGTGCTCCAGCACCTACCACAGCTGCCAGGCAATCGCAGAAATTGCCGGGCAGCTCTTCCACCCCAAACATACCAGATGTCAAGGCGGGGATCTTCCATTTTGTCAGCTTCTTCCACTTCTTTGAGCAAAGTCCACTCTAGCTTGGAAATAAGGAAGCGATTTTACTTTCCAATTGCAGGACACAATTTAAACATCTGTCTACCACTGAGAATAAATTATCTTAAAAAGTGCCTGGAGATCATTACATTTATTCCCTTTAGAATTGCTTATTTTTGTTCTAGATCACCCTTTTATAAGCTTTTGTTTTATTTATTCTGTTGAATAGATTTTTGTTTGCATCTGGTTTTGACTTTTTGCCACTATTGTCCTTGTTACATAATCTATATTCTTGATAATTTAAAGAGCCTGAAACCAGAAAACAAAGCACTTTGAAACAAAGCAGGTTGCTTTTCAATACTTCAATGTGTCATAATCACACATTCAAGTTCAAAGACTAGTGTGTCCAGTTAAAAATCTAATTATGTTGATCAATGCCCTTTTCCATTTAAATACATGTCCAGAGTGAGGTCAGTTTCTGTTTCTGCAGCCTTTTATTTAGGTACACAATTATTGGTTTTGTTGTTTTTTTTAAAAAAACCTTCATGACCATTAACTGCATGTTATATTTCTTTCCACTTTCCTGTTTTCTTAAGTACCTCTATTAACATTTCTGCTTTCCCAAGTGTCAGGTATTGAGATCATTTAAATGCAGAAAAAAATTGAGTGCTCAATAATCCTGGCAAATATGCAGTTCCAGATATGTTTTAAAATTTGTATTTCTAAGTAACATGCATTATGTTTATAAATTACTGGTCTGATAAAAATTACATTGCTGATGTACATTTACCTCTGTTTTCAGTGATTTCTAGCAGCCTCTTAGGAAGAAATGGATGACTAAGGCATGACAAATTCCAAAATGTGTAGATCAAGAATAAAGCAAAACTACCACTGTTGCACCTTAATTTTGTAAAAAGACAGCAAATTATGGCAAGTAACCTTTATTCTGATAAGATTTCCATGGCCTGTATTTATGTTAAAGGCTTAGTTTTTAAAAAAGTGTTTTCATCTTAAAAAGTGCTTTCATCTGAATCTGTAGACACTTCTTATTTCAAGAAGTGATATTTGTTGGATACAAACTTCAAAACAGAATTCTATTTCATTCATTTGAAAGTATAAAAATCTGCTAACCAACATTATTCCTAAATACTTAGACCTCCTGAAGTGAGATATCTTACATATAGGGGATAACATTTGGTTATATGAATCTGAATATGTTTCACTTACTGCCTTTACTGCAACTTCACAGTTTCAGAAGGCATCCATTCTATGTGTTTTACATGTAAAAATTAAATTCTACATCACTCAAGCCAAAATATACAGACAATCCACACCATGGCTAATCTCTACTAAGTTCCTTGGCAGTTTTATGGGTTCCTAATAATTTAAATAAAAGAAAACCATGTATTACGATAACCTCAAACAAATACTGAGCTAGCAATATTAAATTACATGGTAAGTCAGTTACTTAGGAAGTATTTCCTACTACAAGTTTAATATGAACCGTCACATGACTTACTTAAGGATTCTCTTTTAACCTGATAAAACTGCATATTTTGTGGAGAACGTGTTTCACTATGGTCAACAGGTTCTGTTGGTGTGCAAAAAATACCTGTTCAAACCTTTGCTTAGCATAGTAATCCTCAGAGGAAAAATCTACATCATTAAATTCCTACAAGAAACATGTATACATATACTAAAAGGAATCCACATATGCATGTTGGATCCTAAATCTATGGAATGCCATCTGTATGCATTAGATGATAATACGCAAGAGGGCAATGGATGAGAAACGAAACTAGTCATTCATTTAAAAAGAAAATAGTTCAGCGCAGCCTTCTCTCATGACACTTTAAATATGATAGGCAGAAGTGGCAGGATGCTAACTACTCTAGTGACGTGATCCATTTTCTAAATAGTGAGAACATCAATAATTCATCAGGAGTGGCTGTTAAAAAATTTAATGTCTGACAATTCAAGCCTGGCAAACAGGAAGATAATCTTTTGTGTCTACTAGTTGGCATTCAGAGGCTTTCTTTTCATATAAATGCATTGTTCCTACTTGAGGCAGTTTAGATTATGAAAGATGGCAGATATATAACATGTCTAGTTTTGATTGTTTCAGGTAGGAAGGCAGAACCCAGCAGACAGAAATGCAGATGTCATGTATTTAATGAAAATGAGTTTTACAAATACATTTAATAAAGTCTGAATGGTTTCTGCTAATAGTAGCAGTCCAATTACGTGGAAGCGAGTATAGCTACATAAATATAAAAATATGGAGTAATCAGGTGGTTCTGCTGGCTGACTATTGCACTTCCAGTTAAGGAAAATTCTCTGCTTATTCAGAAGAGCTTAATTTGGCTGTTAATGTTGGCATCAACATTTCATGAAGAGAGCATTAACGACTACAAAGTCAAAGTATATTGCAGAAATGGACTGGTAATGCGTTGTCTTTGCTTACGTGAGTTTCTAGCTTTTGCATTTCTGCAGCAATGTAGACAAAAATAATAAATGATAAAAGCCTTTCTGTTTAGCCTTGGCAGAGTGTAATTTGCAGATATGTATTATTTGAATAGGAAAGGTTAGAAGGGTGTTGCTGTGTCTCCCAAAAAATTAGACCATAAGTACCTGTATAAACTACAGCTCCAAAGAAAAGCACTACAGCTCAGCTATTCAAAGGTATTTAGGCACTTAACTCCCATTCTGGTGAGTACATTCTCTCAAAATCAGTGACAATTAAGTGTTCAAATAAGAATTAGGTTCTTAAATGGCTTTGTGGATACGGGCCTATGTCCCAGATTGAAACAGGTTAAAAGCTTCATTCAGAATCTAAGTGGATCATAATTTAATAGCCCAACTACAAGAAAATGGGTTTAGCAATGCTATTTCTCTCCTTAACTGCTCAAACAAAATTTTAATGAAGGTCTTATAAAACAATCTCACCATACACAATCTGTTTAAACCTTCAAATCCTTGAATCATCAATATTTCAGTCCACATGATTTTTCTCGCCATATACCAACAGAGAGCTTTATGCTGTTTTGTAAGTCCCAGCTGTAATCCTTCATGAAAATTTAGATTGATCCCTAAAGAAGATACTTCATACATTCTTGCCTCCAAGAACTGATAATTGAATTTTATCAGTTATATGAGTAAGGTAGATGCTGAGAGTATGCTTTAACTATTTGCCACATAATGTGATGCCCATGGCATTTTTGCTTTCTTTCTAAAATTTCTGTGACATTAACTGCAACTCTTGGTTTCTGCTAACTCAAAGTAATGTGTTTCATCTTAGCATCAGATTAATTCCCCTCACAAGTGCAAGCTTCCCATAAGCAAAGAGTAGCATCAACCCAGGACTGACTAGTATCTACAGATACCAGTGATCTTAAATGATTCTGGTTTAGGGTCTTGAAAGGGAACTTATTTTCTCTTATTTACCTACCCAGACCACTTCCAGCGTAGCTCAAGCTGAAATTCAAGACATCATACAAGTAGCCACTTCTCAAAACTTTGGAAAAAAGGGAAATCATTTGTTATTCTGAGAATGGGTCCATGCAAACCCAGAAATATTTTCTCAAAACTCAGTTCAGAACAGTTTATGTAAGAAGATGGGTGATCCTGTAATATGTATCCATTGTAGAACCAACACCTGAATGGGCTGCATGCACATCAGAAAAATTTTATCCATGAACTCAGCTGGAAGAAGAGTTCTCAAAGAACTGTAAACTGGCAGAAAAATCATGCTAGGAAAATGGTGGAAATGATCCTTTCAAACTCAGCTTGTCTAATGAGACAGGAAAAAAGCCCATCAAAACACCCAACAAAAACCCCACTAAAATTAATCTAAATTATTCTAAGCAAACCATTCTCAAAATCTTACAGCATAACTGAAATATTAAAAGCAATTAATCCACACCATTTGTACAGAGATGATACTTTGCATGAACTCCTACCAGAAATGCCCAACCTCTATAATTAAAGGCTCACTTTATGCTTTATCTTCTGTCTGGATCATTTAAGTTTTATTAAATACCGTGGTTAACAGTTAACCAACTTTTATAATTGCTTTTATCTGGAAAAAAAAATCATTTTTTTTTCCCAGTCACTAAATCAATATCTTGTAAAAATAAAGATACATTTTTATGCCTTTAGATTTATTATTTATTTGTAGTATTGACAATTATGGGCATCCTCCCCACATACTGTGTTGTTGACAGTCCAGTCCCTAAGTATTAGAGATTACTTTGTGAAGGCCAAACCTTTATGCCAATAGGAAAAAAGAAAAAGCACAGAAAACTCTAGATATTATTGCATCTCTTCACTAGGGAATCAGTCCCATCCGAATGGGAAATAAAGAGGAGAAAAAAATAACAAGAAGCAAAGATATCCATTGAGCCATGTGCTGTGACCCCATCACCTTTGACAACATAAGCAAGGTCATTAAAGGAGGGGTTGCCTGAAATTGCTGGTAGTTCAGCATGTGGTATCTTTTGAGACTTTACTTATGGCTCATCATGGTTTCAAGGCAAAATTAATCAATGTCTCCAGTTAGTTTTGGGAGAAATGCATTTGTGGAGGTACAAATTTTTTTCACTGAATGAAAAAACATGAGTTCTGACTGCAGCTGGTTTGAGCACTGGATTTCTAGGAAGAAGTCCAGTATTTGAGAAGTCAAAGATGAAAAACAGTTAGAAGTGTAATTCAGTAGCAAAATAGAATTAAATTTCACAATAAAATGAACGATTCCATTATAACAGATTTGTACTGCATTTTATGTGGATATATTATGTGGAATTATATTCATATGGCTGCATAACATTACTTATGTCTAAATATAACTGAACTTAAGTAGAAAATATAACATCCTTAAAATGAAATATTTTTATTTTTCCCCTTGAAAAATGATACTGATATAGACTCAAAGCTTAGTAATCCACTGTTCTGAATATTAGGAATGCCAAACTATTCTGTACAGTATTTTATGGAAGACTTCTGTAAAGATGGCTTCCCATTCTAACTTAACCTAGAAAATTTTTCAGAAGACATTTGCTAGCTTGCATCAGCCCAAATCACCATCACCTACTGTACTTCCAGCTGCTGCCCTGAGGCTACTCTAGCACAGATTCCTTTTGTCTATACTGCAGTCACTACTTTGCACTGCTTACCACAGTCTTAGTAACTTTTTCTTTAATATTTAATAAAGTTTTCTTTAATATTATTCTTTTCTCAATTTGCAGATGAAACACTGTGTGTGCCTATTCAAAACCCGGTACGTTTTTTTTTGCGCGAGGTATTCCTTTGTGTTGTCATCACCTACTGAATACGAATACAAAATGTAACAAGTTAACTTTGAAGAAGTTCCTAGTGCCCAATTTGCAACTGCACGTCATTTGAAGACGTTCCTAAAGCATTTTTCTATTATTTTTCCCTGCAGTAGTTAAAACATTTACTGTGCAAATATCTGCCTTTTATTCCTCAGCAGGTGGTTAAAGCTTTGCTTTTGTGATAACTCTAAAGGTCATCTTCAACAGGCAGCATTAAAGGAAATTATCTTTCACAGATGTTTGTTTCCATAGCAGACTACAGAGGAGCCATCAGAATGTTACTGTGATTTTGTTACCTTTGGGGAGCATTTATTATTTAGCTGTCATCATTAAAAATTCAAAGCAGTGGATTGGTAAGGAAAGCTTAAACAGGGCTCTCCCCCCCCCACATTTATGGCTAAACAATTGTGAAAAGAGGAGGGGATAAAGTGAAGAGACGGTAGGTTGCCCTTAGAAACACTAACTTTAGGCACCCTAACAGCTGCAAAATTTGATTAAAAGAAGCCACAGACTACAGTTATTTTGTTTCCAGAAACTTTACCCAACATAAACCCAAGTAATTATAAGAAATGGCAGAGGCAGTGATTTGAACAGCATATTAATTTGAGCAGCAGCAATGAGATTTTGGAATGACTAAGCCACTTCAGGTTTTGTTTGGGGGTGGTGTTTTCCTTTTGCTTGTTTGTTTTGGGCTTTTTTTCCCCTTTAAAAAGAAGAGTTCTGCATTGGGTACTACTATGCCCCCATCAAACTCTTTGCATTGGCATTTCTCTTTGACTTGTATCAGATGCCGTATTTGGCATAACCAAGCCTTTTACTTTGGCTACATAAATCCTGTAGGAACACGTTAAGGACTTCAGAGTAATTTCATTGGTTTGAAACTGGGACCATGTTCTGGAGATACACAGAATCTGACCTGCTATATTGATCCTTTTGCCAATAGCCACAGCTGCTCAAAGAAGCTGAGAGAACAAGCAGCTCAGAACCAGTCTCCCATCATTCCCACATTTCCAGAAGGAGCTCTACAACCTTGTGCATGAGCTCCATGCAGGGTACTTTTTAAGGGTTTTTTTTTTTTCCTGTTTTTTGCTCAAAATTGAATTTACAGTTAATTTCCTATATCCTACTTTTTTTTTCAGTAGGAAGCTGTCTAAAGTGGACAGTGAGAGATGCTAGAAAGAGGGGTGTACCCGAAATATTACCCTTTCCTAGGTTTAGACACTGATTTATAGGATGTAGAGAGGGTACTTCTGTGAGATCAGGCTTGTCAGCACATATCTTTTGATTAAATTATCTAACAGCATTCCTTCAAAAAAAAAAAAAGGTAAAAAAGACAAAATATAAAACAAACAGCTCTATTCACCTACCTCACTGTTTTGTGTTCAGCAGTTAAAGAACTCACAGAAAAAGCAAGAAATCTGGGTTCAGCCAGAAGGGCTAAAACCTGCTGCTAGAGGCCTCAGCCCAAACCATCAGCTATTCAACCACAGGCACACTCCTACTACTGAAGCTATGATACAGCACAGGAAACAAGTTTAAGGGCTGTAAATTTAAATTAGTCATACCTATTAACCAATTAGTGTTTAGCTAATAATTTCCAACCTACATCTAATTAGCTCTTAAACTGAGTGTAGCCACCTAGATCCTGTCTGTTGTCAAAGGCACACAAAGAGCCCCGGCCTCTCTGTATCACCATAGTGTACAGAGGGAGCAGAGGACAAGTTCTCTCTCAACTTTAACATATCCATTAGATACCTCAAGTTTGTAGAGATGAAACTGAGCTATAGGATCAGTAGGCATAGAGAAAGACAAAGCGTTGTTGGGTTGGCTGAGCCAACGCCACCCCTTCTCTTATATTATCCGGAAATGTGCCTACATAGGGGGCTGAGTTACATTCCCTTTTGGAGGAATTTGATGGTGGAAGTGGTTTTCCCTCTGAGAAAATTATTTCTTCATCCACCTAGTGAAAACTAGTGAATGACCTAATACATATGTATATGGCATAAATCTTTTGTTGACTTATTTTTGTAATGCACCTGCCAGTCATGTACAGTATATTATAAAACTCAGACATCTCAAAAATGAATATCCGTTCTTCATGTGAACAGGAAAGGATACAACCACAGTCTATATCTGCATCAGAGTTTATCAAGAAATGTGAAACCTCTAAAAGTTCCTTGCGTAAATTTGAGGATAGAATCAATTCACAGGTCATTGACAAATAAATTAAACTATTCTGCATATTTAAAGGAGAAGTGTGATGTTTGATGCCTTGAGGGTTTTTTGATTCCACACGGTATATACTGTTAAGCTCTTGGGGCTGCTAATTAGCAAATTTTATTGCAGAGACAGGAAATGTTCCCTCGGACTGTGACAAAATAGAAGAGACTGACTGTTAATTTTTCCATTTCAATGGTCAGCTTGATAGGTAGAAAATAAGGCTTCTTTTACAGACTGTATCATGTGCTCTATTTCTAAAGAGTCGTTTCATTTTTCACACCATTAATGAACACGCTGATACATGCTCTTTCTCAATTCAGCAGTTGTGAGAGAAGCACATTATTCTGCAGGGCCCTAAGTAATGCTGCTTTCCAGCTGTGCAGTTCGAGTCCCCTTCCCCTTGCATTCTGCAGTCAGCTCTGCCACAGGCTTATGCTCTGAAGTCGATCAGGTTTCACGCAGGTCTCCCAACAGGCAGCAATAGTACGTTACTTAACATGTGAAAATGTTTGAATGTGAGGCAACGGTGCGTGGCAATAGTGTGGCTGAAGCCACGCACAGGTTTAACGTTAATGCCTCTCATTATAACACAGGCTTTAATTTCTCCTTCCCACTTCTGGGCTCTTGACAACTAAACCTCAATTTGGAGATTGTTCATGGCTTCTATCATCCACCAAGAGAAAGACTGCAAAGGAAGCGACATGGTTCGCCTAGGATCAAAAATACCCTCTGAGGGTGCTTATTTTTTTCTCTTTTCTCTCTAGACATGGAGGTTAGAGCAACTCCTAATTTAGGCATCCCAGTCAAGTGCTTAACATTAGCTCTGTGACAATCAGCCACATCAATTATTCTCTTTGCTTTTCAAGTTGTTATGAACTATAACCGTATACATTTGCTGAGGGAGCAGTGGTCATACCTGACAGATTGCCCCAAAACTAAAAAATATCCAAACTGACCACTCTACAGCACAGCTATTTGAGATAATTAACTCCAGTAATGGCATTTTTAAATGAATACTGAAATAGCAGTTGAAATGTATCTGTATTTTTCTGTTCCTTCTTCTCGCTGCCTGTGTTGTTGTAGTCATTGTCTGGTAATATCTTCAACAAAATACAGAACACTGGAAAAATTAACTATTATTTTCTGACAAGTTTTGATAAGGGAAAACTCACCCTTTGCTAGAAACAATTTCTGACCTTGTGACTTTGTATGTGAAATATGCATAAGAGAATAACACAGTTAAAATCTACCTTGTTAACTCCTCTTTTATTGCCAAAAATCCTGCTGGAAAGTATTTCCAAACACATGATGGACAAGAAAGTGATTGGGAACAGTCAGCATGGATTCAGGAAAGAAAAATCATGCTTAACCAACCTGATAGCCTTCTACAATGAGGAGGCGACCTTGGTGGATGAGGGGAGAGCCATGGATGTTGTTTACCTTGGCTTTGACAGTGTCTCCCATGTGATCGGTAGCATAAGCTCCAGTTGGAGGCAAGTCGTGAGTGCTGTATCCCAGGGCTCACTAATGGGCCCAAGACTGTTCAACATCTTCATTAATGACCTGGACAGTGGGACAGAGTGCATCCTCAGCAAGTTCATAGATGATACAAAACAGGGAGGGATAGCTGATATACCAGATAGTTGTACCATCTTTCAGAGGGACCTGGACAAGCTGGAGAATGGCTGACAGGAACCTCATGCAGTTCAACAAGGGGAAGTGCAAAGTCCTGCACCTGGGGAGGAATAACCCCAAGCACCAGTACATGCTGGGGGCTGACCAGCTGGAAAGTAACTTTGCTGAGAAGGGCCTTAGGGTCCTGGGGTCAACAAGCTGACCATGAGTCAGCAACACATCCTTGAAGCAAAAATAGGCCAACAGTATCCCTAGCTACATAAGGAAGACCGTTACCAGCAGGTGGAGTCAGGTGATCCTTCCTCTCTGCTCAGAATTGATGAGGCTACACCTGGAGTGTTGGGTCCAGTTCTGGGCTTCTCAGTACAAGCAAAACATGGACTTATTTGGGTGAGTCCAACACAGGGCTGCAAAGATGATTAAGAGACTGGAGCATCTCTCATATGGCTGAGAGAGCTGGGACTGTTCAGCCTGGAGAAGAGAAGGCTCATGGTGATCGCATCCATGTGTATAAGCACCTGATGAGAGAAAATGAAGACGAAGGAGCCAGACTCAATAATGCCCAGTGACAAGACAGGAGGAAATGGACACAAATTAAAACACATGAAATGCCATCTAAAGATATGAAAACACTTTTTACTATGAGGTTGGGCAAATACTGGCACAGGTTGCCCAGAG
>VYXH01004700.1:591129-607673 GCA_013397275.1 Burhinus bistriatus
ATTGGAACAGGCTGCCCAGGGAAGTGGTTGAGTGACCATCCCTCACAGTATTTAAAAGACGTGCAGACATGGTGCTGAGGGACATGGTTTAGTGGTGGGTTTTGGCAGTGTTAGGTTTATGGTTGGACGCGACGATCTTAAATGTCTCTTCCAACCTAAACAATTCTATAATTCCATGATTCCAACCTAAATGATTCTGCATTTCTATGAAAAATTAAAGAAATCTCTGACTACTTCTGTCCTTACAGAACCCATTCCTGCTTACTAAGACACAAATCTTTTATTTCAAACATATAAAGAAAATAGGGTTCAGATATTAAACTTACTTGTCCCACTTGTGATTGCAGAAATGTTGCTTATTCTCTCTCTACTTCAGTTTTTATCTGTGTAATTATCTAATTATTTATATGGTTTCTACAAATTGAAATATATTAATAACAAATTTAACTAACTATTAATGTCATATGTATTTTTTTTATCTGAAAAGCTTAAGTGAAACATGTATCTCTAGACAAAATTCAACAGACAAAAATGAAACACTCCCCAGGTAGGTAGATGAGATGGAGCAGGGAGATGGAATCAGCTGAATGACAATAATTCAGACTAGCTAAGGATCTTATCTTAAAAAATTTAAAGGCTTCTTTTGTGGATGTGTACAGAAGAGCTAATACAGTTCATACAGGTAAAGAGGAAAAGGGTAATGTAACAAAGTAAGCCAAATTCCACCACTCTAAATAGCAAAGAACATTAGATGAAGCACCAAAACTCCTTGGAGCCAGTAAATGCAGGGTTAGAATTGGGGCTTTTGCTATAGTAGCTCAAAAGGGGAGAGACAAAAAGAGCAGAAATATACATCTGATAAATGGGATAAATTCCCTTAAGTCAGAATATATCTTTTAAGCAGTCTAAGAAAGCAGTTTCTTTCTCAAAATCTTGCATTCGAAATATATAAGACCTGTTGCCTCCAGCCACCCTATAAAAAAACCCTTCCTTTACCTTATATTCTTGCCCTCCTAAGAGTCTACTCAATCCATTCTCTACCAACTTCAGTGTGGCATCTGTAGTTCACAACATTTTTGTCCTACAGGGTTCCCTCTTTCTCTCCCTCAGTTTCTTATTTGTTGTATGGACAAAATCACATTTTCAAACTTGACAGGAATGTTGCAACTACAATCTATTAAAGGCTGAGCCTTTTAGATATTATAGTAAGACAAACCTGTAAATATGATAATTATTTCTATAAATCATCTGTATTTATAAACACAGTAATGGAAATAATCATATAATTATCTTTGAATTCCCCTTTCAGAAAAGCATGGTTGTATTTGTAATTTGTTTACTTTATTCCCATAGAAAAAAAATGGTATCTGTAGTGCAAACTACAAGAAAATAAACTAAAATTCTACCTGTCCTGTAGCACTCTCATTTCTCTCCTGGCTGCTCATACGCTGTATTTTTAAATTCCATTCATCCTATTTGCATTCTTTCAAATTCATCTTCATCCTGCCAGGTGTTGCCGTTCCATTCTTTTATTTTTAAATAAACAGAAGATGAGGTGTTCTGGGGTTGGGGGGGAGGGGGACTCTGCTCGCTAGCTGATATCATTGCTCCTTATTAGCATGTGTTCTCAAAAATGTGGAAGCATGACCGAAGAACTCAAAAAAGTACTCTTAAAAAAAATGCCACAAACCTAAAGCTGCAGCCATCTGGAGCAAGATAGATGCCTGCCATGAACTTACATACCTCAAACTGAAAGGTTTTCAAGCTGAATGAATTCACATCTGTCAGAGAAACAGGCAGACTTTTATGCAGTGGAATGCAACATGGCAATTAGACGCAATTAAAATTATAATTAGAGAGCCATATCTAGTGTGCTTACAGTAATCTGGGATCATTTTTTTCTGGTACAGACAGAAATGAAGGCCCAGTCTAGAATGGAGATTGATCTGCTGGTAGCTTCTCCTGGGTAACTTGTCCCTTCCCCAGGAATGGCTCTTCCTGCCTGGCAGGACCCCAGGCGCGGCCAGCTGCTGCTGCTCCCAGAAAACTATTTATGGTTCTGAAGCCCAAGAGCAATCGTTTCAAGTTCTTCGCTGTACGTCTTTGCTGAATAAGGTTATCTGTTTTCCAGCTTTCCAGCCTAGATTCCCTCTTAATATACAGGTTATAGAAAAAGTGGGATGCATGCTGTTTATGAATGCTGATACCCTCTGGAAATCCGAGTCAGCCATGTACTCCACTGCCTGCTTTGTCAGATTGGGAGTCTAGGCGGATACTGCAGGCGACGCAACCGAAACTTCAGCCTCAAAGTCTGAACCGAGTTCTCACACAAGCGAGGCAAACCTACCCTGTGCATGCATATGCAGCAGGCGGAGGACAGATCTATCATGGAAGAGGGATTAGGGTGAAGGGGGCTCTCGTGTCCCCCCAGCAGCGTCAGCTGGTGTGCTGATCACGCAGTAATGAGACAGGGGACTGCATGGCCAACACTGTTATAAGGGCCACACCCCCTACATGCTGGCTCCATGCCCAAGCATCCTCAATGAAGAATTACATTATTTTTAGTATATTTTATCATATAGGATACTGCCTTTTCTTTCTCTTCCTGAGAATTGTGATTTGCTGCATTAAATCTTGAGATTTAACATATATGTGAAAATGAACACGGTATAAAGTTCAAAGACTAAGAGCAG
This sequence comes from Burhinus bistriatus, assembly GCA_013397275.1. Lineage (NCBI taxonomy): Eukaryota > Metazoa > Chordata > Aves > Charadriiformes > Burhinidae > Burhinus > Burhinus bistriatus. The sequence goes on from VYXH01004700.1 coordinate 593,823, forward strand.
CTACAAAGGCATATTTTACCTATTGTTCTTTCACAGTAAGCAAAACTGATGTTTATTTATGCCAATCTAAAGGAAAGTAACAGGTAAAGTGTTCAAATCTGTTTTCTTTAGGAGCTTTTAGAAATTATGACAATTGTGTTTCTAGAGTTTAGATATTTAATTAGGAAGTGATTTTAACTATTTCAAAGAACCTGATCAATTTTATCTATCTGCAAGAGACCTAATACTGTTATGAAAGCTTTGGCTTTAAAGATATGAATGCCATTATAGAAGAGCATGGCACAGCCTTGCCCATCTTGACAAGTTCAAGGCAATGATGGATGACTTCTGAGAGAAAAATCTGTCGCTATAGTGTGCGTAGTACTAAAGAGAAGTGCCAGTAAATAAGCCACTAAGTGTTCAGAAACACAGTGGTATTGTTTGCATGTGTTATACAAAACCATTTTTAATAACTGTCATCAAAGAACACTAAACTCATCAGCTGTCAAAATGACAATATATTATGCACAAAGGTGTAGTCTTAGAATTTTAAAATTGAGTCTTCAGTAGAAGAAATGGCAGGAAATTAAAAGCAAATATCTCTTCTGATTTCCCTTTTTGTTCCCTGGCAGACCTGCATGAGATAATTGCATGATAATACAACCAGGATGCTATATAATACCTCTAACAGTTTAGCAAGAAATCAGTTCATTGCCACTATGTTTAAATGGCTTTCTAAGTGCAACAGGCAAATTTCTGTGATCTACTACTTTAGCTATTTGACTAGGAAGACTGGGATTCTCTTACGGAAGGCAAATCTGAGGGAATAGAGTTGGTACAAAAAGAATACTCTCCGACTATGGTTTTTTATGTTAACAGAAGATTGCCAGAGCGGTCCACTGGCATGAGGAACGATGAGCAGCCCCAAGCTGAGTGGGAATATTGGTCTATGCCCTCTGAGCTTCTCCTCTAGCCTCCAAACTGGGAAGTAAAATACGCTAGCTGAGACTTCTTTAACTTGAGTTTCAGATAGCTTGCTTCATTCTGCAGCTGGGATAGGCTACAAAGATACACGATAACTGTTCCCACAGCTCAACTGACAGACAGGACCTTGTCAGGCAGCAGTAACACACTCGACATCTACCACAGGCTTGTACCCTGCGTCATGCACAGGTTTCCTTTTGGCTTACAGATCCCGTCTGCTGCAGTCAGAGAGCCCAGACTTCACCCATGGCAAGTGTGAATTAGCTGATGACAATTGTGTCCTTTGGCTGAGGTCACAGACAGTTACAGCTTAATTTGAAACCCATAATTTTTTTTCATTCAAGGATGATCTTATACAATACTGTAAGCGGTTTATTCTTTTTAATGAACACATGGCAAATTAAGGAGTTCAGAATAGTTATCATTTTATGAAATATGTGTTTGAGTGAGTAGCTTTTATGCAACTGTCATCATGAAGAAGAGCAGGATTTCCAAAAGCATCTTTGGAAGCGACTCCATTAAGAACATGTGATGCTTTTAATCCATTAGCTCCTTACTTCTGACATGAATTCCTGACTCCTTGAAGCTGGTGGCAGAAACTCCAGACGCTTCAGAGAGGCCACAGTTTCACTCCTGACATGAGTAAGCTTTTCCAGTTCTAATAACAGTACAAACATTTACCATTTGCATACTGTATTTTTCTGCATTTCTTTCCTTGTGTCATCACTAAGTTTAAAGAAATCATTACATAGTGGGTGTAGATTTTGCATCTCGCTATTTTAAGAATATAATCTTTCAGCCAAGTGTTTTGCTTATGGCAAAGAACCTAGTACCAATCTGAATTATGTACATACAAGTGCAAAGAGGATGATCTTAGAGCTGAAAAAGATATTGAAAAGCTGAAAATGTATTGAAAAATACATTGACTTAATGATAAATATAATTCATCATAAATAGTGCTTTTTCAAAAGTCACGAACTGATTTACAAGATGGGTCTAATGGTGAGATACCTCAAATGAAAGAAAATTATCAGATCAAATTTAAAGTGGTTGAAAACCGTATTTTAGAATGCAATGTCCAACTTACTATAATAAAGCTTCAAAATGGTTCTTTTCACTGATGTGCAGCTAAACCAGGATACAATTCCAGTTCTGCTTTGAGCAGGTGCATCAGAGAGATTGCGCTAAAGCTATTCAGTTATGTCTACTTACTGCTATTTTTGCCCATTATCATTTAAATAAGCCGCAATATGTTGTGGTCTTGAAAAACTGCTTGAATTTTTTTTTATTCCAGTTGCAAACACCCCCTTCTTCAGAATACTTCTCAGGCCATCTCTTACTCATCTCCCAAAAGCTACAGGTACCTGTGCCATGTTCTTTCACTAAATTATATAATGAGAGTGGCTGGAACGCAGCCACCTCAGGCCTGTGGAAGACAAATTTGGAAATACACCTTCTGCATTGTTTTACTGAATATCACTGTATGCTCTTCTGGTCCACGCCAATGGCCACAATAACTCCCACAAACATGTCAGGGAAAAAAAAAGAACTATTACTCTGTCATTAGGAAAAAAATCACTAACAGGCATATATGGGTTTTCATATCTAGTTCATACAAATTTAAAGACCAAAGTTTGTCTTCAGTGTAAGCAAGGGGATAATTTGGCCAAAGGCTATAAAACTCGTGTACTAACAATAAAAATGTGACTATCAGTATTAAGTCTTTGTTATGTTTCTGGAACATGGGCAACGTAGTATCAGCTGAACCGAAAATAATCATCAGAAAGAGACCAGAAAATTGCACGGGAGAAAAATTAATACTGTGGAAAAGGAGCCTACATCTAAAAAGCTTTTTGAAAATACTATACAGATTTCCTTCAATGTATAATATATATTTATATATATATAATAACCATATTCAAAATACAAGTATGGTAAATGGTACACACATATGAAAATCAGGTACATAGAGTATCTGCATTCACCGAAGGCCCATCTCAGTAAACCTTTACTCCTTGCTGCTGGCAATGAGTCTACTTGGTTTCCAAGCAGTCACTACGAGATCCTTGCTTTGTCAACTCCACACAAAATAGCCTGTGCAACGAATCAGGGATGCAAGCTGAGAGTCTTGAGTCAAGTGCAGCAAGCCTTCCAAAACACAGAGTTTGAAGGTTGCAACAACCAGAGAGGTGAAGCGCTTTAAAGACGGGAGGTTGTCTTAACTCTGCTACCTTGAAACGTTGTTGATGCACAAGTGTCTAAGGCAGAAGCAGAGTGTATTTGCATATTTTGAGTTTCATAAATATAAAGTTACAAAGACATACAAAGGCAGGTGTTTGAGAGGAAAGACGAGACTCTTCCCTTCTGCTCACAAACTTCAGGCATTCATGTGATATAGGTAAAGAGTTGATCCCAAAGCATAGCCAGCCTTTCAAGGGTGCATTTTATGGAGAATGAATGTTAGGACCATGAGGTTCTTACAGTCAACTCTTCTCATTTTTTTTGCCTCTTCTCAGTCCAAATGTCATCAGGAGGAAATTTGACCTTTGTTTTCAGAAAATGATTGTGCTGGCGTTTGGCTAGACCCTAAGCAGGTTCTTAGCCCATTTTGAAGATGAGTAGAATTTCTCACCTGCACAGGAAATAATCTAGTCCTGAGAGAAAGCTTTCATGTAACACGCTCCCAGATTTATATGGAGCTCAGACGTGATGGTAACCAGAAAATTTGAGGTGATTATGGGCTTAGACATAATAATCCAAGGCCTTGGAGAGGTAGAATGACAGACGTATTTAAGCATAACTGTTGTTTTCAATTGTTATAAAGATGATGTTTCCCTGGGGAATTGCACAGACCGCAAAGTGAAAAAAAAAAAAAAAAGAGTTTTATTTTATTTAATTGAAATATAAGGAAAAAAAAAAACCTATTTCAAGTGGAAGATATATTGTATTTATTTGGAGGATTTTAATTCAAGAAAGAGTTCTCACTTTTTGAATTCTAATTCTTGCGTGCTCAATAAAGATCTCATATATTAACCTAGAAGGCTTGTAGGGAACTTGCACATTTTAATAACCCAGAACCAGCTTTCTATGGAGTGTTGTGGAGGGACACATCTCTGTATCTGATTATCCAGGCATTTATTATGTGCACTAGTCCTCCGAAATTTTTCAGGCTAAAACTTATTCCAGCAAAGTTTAAGCTTCAGCAGATCTACAGACTGAACTCATAAAAGACTTCAATTCAAATAAATATAAAAATAGAACATATGACTAATTAGAAAAGATCGCCTTTTGAAATACTTCCTTGGCTACCCAGCTAAGCCAATTTTCATGATCCTTTTCCCTATAGTTTAAGAGAATTGTATTATTATTACCATTCCCCAGTGATTCCATTAAAATAGATTGATCTTGTCTTTCAGACAAAAAAAAGGCCTGAGAAAATAAAAAAAACCATGCAACTTTTCTTTTTTACCAATCAATTTTCATGATAGTTTCAGTGCTCCCCTTAATCTTTTCTGAATGACCATGAAAGGGAGAAGTATTGATGAGCTTTACAATGCCCTACAGCTCAATGTGCCTTCAGAAAACAGCTCCATAACTCTTGCTCAGAGTTACCCACGCATCCCAGTGAGATGAATGTGATCTGTAAGCAAAACCTGGATGCTAGGAAGCTTTGCTCTAACCACAGCTTTGTTTTTGCTCTGCCAGTGTTACCAGTTAATACCTCCTGATGAAAAAAGAAACACAGTTAGCAATTACCCCTGTATCCATTTAAGCTGTCAGTGTTCACAGGCACCGCTCTTTGGACACCAGACACCCTAATCGGCTGCTTGTTCATTTTCTAATGAAGCTGTTCAAAAGTGTCTGAAAATTGGTGTCCTTGAGACTAGCAGCTTCAATGGGAACTAGTGATTTCTACTGATTTTTTTTTAACGGGCATTGAGTTTGGTTTTTTGAGGAACAGCATAAAATTACTGCATGAACTTTGGTGGTGCTTTATAGACATTCTGCTACATATTTCCCATTTCCTCAAACTAAAACACTGGAAGCAAACCTTTATGTCTATTTTGTAATGTGTGTGCCTATGTCAAGATCAGGGCTATTTAGCTATTCAACAACACTATGAACAATATTTTTAATAAGCTTTGCATAAGCTTCTCAATCTATCATCAAGAAAATTCAAGAGGATGCTTTATTGTATGTTTTGTGAAAAAAGAAACAGAACTCAGTTCAGGTCCTCAGGAAGGCAGAGGATGCTTTTTAATGTAATGATTTTTTTTTTTTTTTTACAATAAAAAGATTGTATAAGACTATGTCCATGGTTATTTTAATTCCCATGTTCCTAAGTTACAATTCCATTTTATTGCAAAGTTGCTATTGCCAGAAATCAATTGAATACCATTACTGTGAACTCATTCAGTACAGTGAATTTCTTACCTTTCATGTTTGGAGGGACATACTAAGAGCTCCTGAAACAAATAATATTTCTATTATTCCTATTGGTAGATTGTTGCTGGGGGTTCTCAGTGGCTAAATAGGTCTTACTATGTCACCTGTTTTAGAAAAAAGACCTGGTACGAAGTAGTTGCTGCAGCGGAAAGTTTAGTCAAAACAGACAATGATTTGAAGGAGAAAAAAAAAATCAGAAATTATCATACATATATAAAGCATATTATTGGGTACCATCAGAATAAAATACAGCTAAAATGTGATGAAAACAGTATAACTAAAAAAAAGTAACAAAAAAGTATCAATAGAAAATGCTATATGCACTAAACAAGCTGAAGAGCTACCTCATAGTTTGCAGCAGCACCATGAAACATTGCTAGACCAGCAGTTTTCTTTTTACAGATGTTTTCCTTTGACCTTATTAGTTGGCTTTTACAAAGACACAGCTGTCAAATCCACAGCAAAAATGGAAAAAGTGTTGATCCTATCATATTCACTAGTGCAGGGTCTTCCTTTCTTATTTTTTTCCATCTCAGCACTATTTTATATCAAATTAGACTTTTGGTATGATTTGTAGAACAACAAAAGAATTACTGCAGGAGGTAAAATCGATACAATAATGTAACTTAGCATGAATACTTGTACTTGAAAAAGTCATGCTTTTAGTTCAATATTGAGCTACAGAATACTGTGTTCCTCATTGCCAGTTGCCTTACCAGATTTCCTACAAGATTACAGAATTATTTCACATGTATTTTTATTTTATTTAGTTTTCAATACTATTATCAATAGTCACTACACTGCTCCAAATACTGTCTTTACCTGAACTTAACCAAATAAACGCTGATAATTGTTATTAATAGTAATTACGAAGTGGGTCTATCCACAGATGGATAACAGACACCTCTAAGGAAGGAGACTCAAATTTGGCCTGTAGGATTGTGCGTGTGTGTGTAAGTGTAGCTACTAGTCAGCCTGCACGCCCACATTTTTATGCTTATTCCTTTTTTCTACTGAATTTTACATCTCTATATTAGCATACTCATAGACTCTTTCCTAGTTATTATCAGCTATTGCTCTAAATGGATACTTTTGAGTCATTATCCTTAACGATGCGTCAGGAGTCAATTTTTAATTGTGTTGCTTGATGGTTTAAATCCACTTGTCCACATCCAGTGTAGACATTTTGATTATGATTAAGTTGCCCAATCTTCTCCGATATATCCTCAGGGGACAATCACCAACATGAGTTGGTGAATAGGGCAGAGGAGACCCACATTGTTCTGCAGCCGTGGCTGGAGGGCAGGCAGGATGCTTTAATATGTCTAAACTGTCACCAAATGCAATGTTTAGGGCAACTGAGTTTCACCTTTAGTAATGAAAGCAAAAATGGAAGAATAAAGGAACTTGACCTGCTCACTCACCTTTAAAAATTATCTTTTCCAAATGAGGTTAAGGAAGACAGAATACTGAGTCCCTACTATGGCAAATAGAAACTTTTCCTGTGAGTCTCTGGTGATAAGTAGGAAAGACGCTACGAGTATCTAGAGGCAGATGTGTATCAAGGGCATGTATAATACAGTGGGGAAAAAAAAAAATCTAGTGTGATGCAGGGACTGTAACTGAATGTTATTAAGACAAGAGAAATTCAGAAACATCTTCCTGACACCTATAAAAATCAAGTTGTTGAATAGCTTTTCAAAAGCTGTCTTTGATTTCTGTCGCTTGAAACTCCTGACTATACAGCACAAGGAAGATCTTTAACAGATGTATTACGGAGAACACACCTGCGCTAGAAGAACAGAGACCTCCTGACCCACTAGACCTTTTCCCATTTCTGCCCACTGTGTTCTATACAAGAACATCCACAGTCAGGTTTTTTCCAATACCATACTTCGTTAAATACTGGATTCACTTTCACCTTCTGTTTAAATTGTCTTCTGAGTTTTGTTCACCGTTATTAAGGTCAATGAGGTGTACATAAGGAGATGCTACTTTCCGAGGGGTAAGAGACAGGGCAGGAAAGCAACCAAAATACATTCCATTTGGAAGGGATTTTCTACTTTCTCCAGTATTCATGTGAAATATTGGTGGGGAGAACGGGTATCTCACAGGACTGAACTGTTGGGTAGTCAGGAGCTTCTTGACAGATAAACCGGTTCATTAATGTACTCTCAACTTACTAAAATTATAACCCATAAAGACAGGCCAGACAGTGAATTCTGCTTCTCATATTCACCTCAGCTGTGAGGCAAAACATCAAGTGAAATATGCAGTACATCGAGTTGCAGGTGATATGTTTCAGCTCCTCATAAAGGGGCAAACTGACTCTTAAGAATCTATAGATCTCAGCAAGAATCTTACCTGTCTACAGCAGTCTGATCCATAGCCCAAGCAGGAGCTCTTGCATGCAAAAGCTGATGTGCAGATGGATAGATGGATGATCACTTGTCCCGCTGCCCTGTGACAGCTCTTAACTCTTACTGAATTTCTGCAGGCAGCATAAAGTTGCTACCACTAATGTAAGTAATCATCCATCACATACTTGCCTCCAAAGTCAGTGGCTAAGTATGGCTTCAAAAATGGCTATATTGATAACTACTAAACTACACAGTGCTGGGGCATATGATGGTCCATACCGTTTAATTGTTAACATGCACCATCACGCAATTTGGCTTTTTCAGTGTCAAACTCTCTCCAGCAATGCTCAGGCAAGATCCTAATGGTTCCCTTCCGGCAGAGTAGGCAAAAGCAGCTTGCTGTGGAGGAAAGGCAGGTTACCCATAAAGATGTACTACTTCCCCTGAGCTACCTCTGTTAAATCAAGCATGTAGCTGACAGGATTAAAAGGAGCTGAACAGGCACCGAAGTCACGTGTCAGTCTTCTGATGCTCAGTAGTGACATTTTGGTATCTTCCACTTGAAATACTCCCAGAGGGTGGTGGTCTGTTCTGTCACCGTAAGCTATTTACAGGCTTGAAGCTCAGTAACAGTAAACCTTGGGCTAACAAGGTTGAGACATTTAATTAGGAGAGACTGTGATTTAGATATGCAGGAAGACTAAAACTGAAAAGCAGGGGCTTATCTCTAACGCTAGTAATTTAGTTATAATTTCTTCCGCTGTGACCTTCCTGTGAAATGTTTCCATTAGATATTGTACCTCCACTAAGAGCATGACAATCATCTGATAGAAACACTCTTCTGTAGCAGAAATAAACCATGAACTAATTAGCACAAAAATCAATACACAAATTCACCTTAATTGTCATAAATAACTCCGGCAAGTCATGGATAGCAAAGCACTTTTCTCTTTTGGGTGCAGGTGACGCTTGGTTTAACATAGGTAAAAATCACTTTTGGGATTCCTTTTCTCATTTCTGTCACATTCTATTTGGCATAAACTCCTAAATTTTACTCTAATATTTAGTAAAAAATAGCAACATTTTATAAACATTAGTATGAAAAGGGAAAGGAAAATTTCAGGGAAAAATTTGAATACGCAAAAGAAAAAGAAAATTGCAGGAATAAACAACAGAATTTTTGGAATTAGGACGGGTGAATGTCAATTCATGTAAATGGACATATTTACATGAGTCTTTTGGCTGTTCACTCAAGTCCTGACCAGGTTTTGGCCTAACACAATGCTCACGCTAAGGCCTGATGTTTGCTGGGAGCAGTGCCAGATAAAGTTTGATTCACAGAGCATGTGGTCCTGTAAATCTGGGAGATCCAAATGAACAAATACTCAGTCAAAGTGAGCAAGAAATGGGTATGAGAATGGTGGTTAAGAATATATTGACAAATGTGAACAAATATTTCCAAGACGTAATTATATCAGGTCTCCATAATCCTCTAAAGCAGATGTTAACTGGGATTGTGTGTTACAACTGAATGCTTTTTATGTTTCTGAGAATTATACCTTTGCATTTGGTTCATTTGAGATTTAAAACATTCTGTGGTTGTGGTACCTGTACCAAAGGCAACTTAACTCTGCCTCCAAGAACAAAAGTTGTGAACACTAACAAAAAGTGTATTTTATTGAATCTATTTACATATTTAATCTTATACATTTATTTATTTAACCAAATATAACTAAGATAAAGATTTGTGCATCTAAATATATCCCACTTATGCATACTGAAGATTCATGACAATATAATCTGCTTTATTTTGCCAGTTGTGAATTAGAAAGCCTTCTCTAAATTTTTAGAACCGAACAGGTTTACTGACTACTAATTTTTTTGCTTTTATGTAAACTCTCATCATGGTTAAAAGAAATATTTGCATCACAGAAGAAATTTGAGGTCTTTCAAACATGTATTAAACAAGTTAGGAATACAATTAACAACAACCCATTAGAGAAATTATGGTATGTATATAAACACGCATAAGTCACAGCAAAATATATTTTTTAATCTGAAAATCATTATTTTTGTTTAGAAGAACACTTCAATCAGCTGGCATGGAGGAAGAGCAACTTATTCAGCACTCCTCATAGAAAGTCAATAGGAGTTTGCTGAGTTATTAGAAATGCTTCTCGTCCAGTATTGCACCTTCTGTTTTAACAGGAATTGTATTAAAAGGTTTCATACCCTAGCAACCATAGCAATAACCCACTCTATTAGAAAAAAATAAAGCGTCAATACAAGTAGAAGGTTACAGATTAAGACAGACATTCCTAGGAAGGCTTTGAAACATATTATGCAAACAAATATACTTCATTTTTGTAAATTATAGTAAAAGCATTAAAGTCCCATTTTCTTTAACCCAGTTGCCTACTAAAACTAGTTTAGGGTGAAACATCTCAGTATCTCAGCCCTCTGAACTGAAGAAATGGGACTGCCGTGTTCAGAATCTGGAGTGATGGCCTGCAGACAACTGTAAATATGATAAATAATATAGTTTTAATTAATGAACTTTATTAAGTTAGCAGGTTTGTGTCTGAGATTTGAACGTGATCCTACCCCAGAGCATACATGAGCAAGTGGAGCTGAGTACAACTGGAAGCAGAATCTGGTCTTCAGCCATACAAGTATTGTAACTTAATGGCTTCACAGTAATTTTCACAGAACATTATTATCAAAATTAATGCTAAACTTTGTAGAGCAGTACTGAATATCATGCTTCAGGGCTTACACTGTTATAACCCCAACATGAAAGGATAACTAGCTTTGTGTACCACGTTCTAATGCTTTCCTCTGAAGCCTTGGTGATGGCCTGGACAATCGATTGATCAGCTATTTCCAATTTAGGTATTTACTTTTTCAAAAGTACACTTCCCAAATTAAAGTGCTTGATACAGTTTCAACTGGAGTCCACTGTTCAGCATAACCATGATTTAAAACTGGATTTAATCCAAAACTATGACACACCACTTCTGTAGCAGCCAGCCTTTAAATGATGCAGTATAATAAGAAAAGCACTTACTCTATAGCCAGGTAATTAACTATATGAATAACCAAGCAATTTTCCTGCTATAGTTTAATTTGTGAAAACATTTTAATCACCTTTAAGTCAGTAGCCCCCATGCAAATACTCTTCACGTACTGTGAATTTTCAGTTTCCTTCTCTTAATTTGCATCCTTTTTAATTGTCTCATCTAAATGCACATTTTTTTTTCATTAAAAATGGCTTGAGTAATGATGTAGGAATGATATTCTTCAGGGCCTTTTTATTTTCAACTCTAGTCACCTGTGAATTATATCTTCCTTAATACTTGAGTGAAGACCTGCCATTAGGAAGACCATAATAAATATGACTCGTTATCAGAATACAAATGGAAAATAAACCTATACTTTAAAAATTACTAGACCTCTGGGAGGAGTTAGACCTTGATTTATATTAGGTCCTTGAAGACTATAAGGCTGTGACAAAGAGTTCTCATTACCTATGCTCTGTCTACATTTTATCTATTGCAGACTTCAGGGCAAACAGTTACACACTTACAATGTGCTCATTACAAACCAAGAAAGATAGGTAAAAGTCCAATAAATATTAGCACAGATTTATCCATATTCAAATAAGAGTCTGAAGGGTCAGACTTCTTACAAAAATTATCATACATTCATTTACAAAATTGCTGATAATATTTTGGTTGGAAGAACATCACTGCAAACATCACTCATGGCAAACAGGCTCTCTCCTAAGCACCTCCGATTCGGGGTGATGCTGAGTGAAGTGACCGGGTCTAAGAATTTTCTCACCTGAAAATATAAATTTAGTAGAACCAGGGCAGTTTGCTATATTTTGTCACAATCTCCAATTATTCTATTAATTTCTAGAAGCAAATGTTTTGAAAGCCAGGGAATTCACTCCCTGTTATTGCTGGCAGCTAGGGCTTCCCTGGTTGGAGTAAACAAGTGCAGCCAGAAATTGCGGGCACTTGCCTGTCCTCCTCGCTGGAGGAGCCCAGCACCTCCCAGTCACCACGGCCAGCACAGAGCCTCAGTTCAAGCGGGTATGTCACAGGAAAAACAGTGCTTCAAAAGGGGATCAAGAACAGTGATCCGTGTGAAAAGCTGCTGCTAAAGCAAACTGGTGATCAGCTACGGAGAGCTTCACCAGCAGCGTTTCCAAAAGGCTGATGCAAGCTCTCCTGCATCAAGGTTTCAGCAGCTCCAGCAGACAACGACTCAAATGAGAAAAGGAACCCGGATTAATAAGAAAAGATCTAAACTGTAGGGCTTGCAGGGACATTTATTCATTGCCTGAGACACCCCCTATATTTTCCCTGGGTGAAAGGAACTTTAGATCGCCATTCACCCTGAAGGGTCACCCTTTTCTGAGGCGCTTTCCCAGTCTGTGAGGCGGCAGTGGTTTGAAAAGGTTTGAATGGACTATGTTGTTTTAGGCAGACAGTTATTTTATTCTGTCTGTACATCAAAAGAGATTGAATCTTAGGGGAAATTTCCTGAGCTATATAATAAACTGTCCTTGTATTTCTCTTCTTTTATTTTATCCTCTGCTATGTTTTCTCATATTTTACTATCCAATAAAGGATAAGAATAGCAGAAAGGTAGAAATGGAGGGAAATCCTGCCAATTCTAAATCCAATAAGGTGCCGAGAAAAGTTAGCACAGCTTAGCATGTGACTTGAAAGTGCTCTTTAATTCAACACAAGGTGACAGTCGTTAATCTGAAATATCTCACAGAAAGAAATACCAAAACTCTAGGCAACATCTGATTCATAAGAATTTCCATGAGTTTTGTGTGCAGATCAAACAGAAAGTATTTCCACAGAAAGGGCAAGAAATTAAGATAATTATCTTTTTTGTATGAGTGATGCACATTTTTATTTCTAAAGAAAAAAATACCCAAGCATTTTCTTATCACTATCTCTTCCTTTTTTATCAAAATTCTGCATCACAACCTGTCCAGAAAACACTTTGTAGCCTCAAATCAGGCTTTTCCACTTGTTTTTTCAAATAGAAATTCATTCTCATGGGACCATTTTGCTCTCACTGAGCTACATCTCAATTAGAAGATAATTCACTGAGGAAACTCTGAATTTTTGTTTCATCTAGTCATGCTCAATTGAATGTAGATGCTGGTGATCATTAAAGGCCACAGCTTTCTTCTGACAGTTTTGTGGAAAATGTCCAAAACCCACACAGTGTCTGAATTTCATATTCCCCTGAAATTAGAGGTGCACTTCATGGTGAAATGACCTTCTTCTGTAGCTCTCCCCCCAATACACTCACACTTCAAATTTCTCATACGTACAGCAGAAATAATCAGGAAAATATGACCAGCATAATACATGTAACAGCAAAGGTTATAGCAAACACTGGATGTTCATATGAAGTAGGTATGGACCAGTTCCCTAGCTTGCCATGCTTCAAATATTGAAATGATATAAAGATTTGAGAATTTCAGAATTATCTTCACAAAATTGTAACTCACTGAATCCATTAAATAATAAAAAGAGCCAGCTGTTACATAGCACCTATTTAGGAACTCTTAAACACTATATATATGTTGGAGCAAATGTTTTGTGCCTGGAGGAAAGCAGAGAAGCTGCCTGTTGCTGCAGTTCTTTGGCATGGCTAGGAGGCCAGCCAAAGCCCATAAACCAGCTTTTCTCCCAGCTTTTTATTAAAAGGACCAAGCAATCCTTAAAAACAAACAAACAAACAACAAACAAAAGACAATCAAAGAAAGAAACAAACAAAACACCAACCGTCCCTATGTAACTCTTCAGAAAACTCTCCAGCTTGTTCCCTAACTCATGGAATCACGGAATTTTCAGAGTTGTAAGGGACCTCCAGAGACCATCTAGTCCAACTCCCCTGCTGACGCAGGAATGCCTAGAGCACATTACTCAGGACTGCATCCAGGCGGGTCTTGAAAATCTCCAGAGAAGGGGACTTCACAACCTCCCTGGGCAGCCTGTTCCAGTGCTCTGTCACCCTCACCGTAAAGAAGTTTTTTCTTATGTTTGAA
>VYXH01004700.1:607814-653057 GCA_013397275.1 Burhinus bistriatus
CGGCCCTCTGGAGTGTCAGCCACCTCTCCCAGTTTGGTATCATCAGCGAACTTGCTGAGGATACACTCTGTTCCCTCATCCAGGTCATTGATGAATATATTGAACAAGATCAGGCCGAGTATTGACCCCTAGGGGACAATACTGGTTACAGGCCTCCAACTTGACACGGCTCCATTAATCACGATCCTCTGAGTTCTGTCACACGGCCTGCTCTCAATCCACCTCGCTGTCTCCTCCTCTAGCCCACACTTCCTCAGCTTCCTACTGAGGATGTTATGGGAGACAGTGTTAAAAGCCTTGCTGAAGTCAAGGTAGGTGACATCTACTGCTCTCCCCTCATTCAGCCAACCAGTTATTACTTCATAGAAGGCTATCAGATTGGTCAAGCATGATTTACCCTTGGTAAATCTATGTTGACCACTTCCAATAACCTCCTGGAACACCATTGTCTGCAACCAGGGTGGGGGGCAGTGGGGGGGGAGAAGGTCAACATAGTGTTTACATCTTCTGCCAGCTGCTGGAAGTGGTTCCTGCATATACCATGCCCATGGCTTATGCAATGGCCAGTGGCTGTGCCTGTACACTTGCATGTACCTGTTGGCTGCACAGGAGCTGTGTAAACAGGGGGTTTGGTTTTACCATAGATTCCATGACTTATGAACTGAGACCTACAGACTTTAGGTTGAGCAGTTCTATCAGGGGTATCTGTTATCTCAGCTTCCTGGTAGCATAAGAGATACGGTTGAAATGCATGGACCCATCAGGTGATAAGCTGCAATCTCCAAAGTAGATGTCGGTAAATTTTGTGAATTTTCCCCTCACCATGAATTTTAAAGATGACCCAATCCAGGATGAAAGTTATATATGCCCGGGACTTACTAATATAAATATCTCCTTTGCGTCTTGGTATATTCTCAAAAGGCCTCAACCATTTCTCTCATCCATAACTTTAAACCAGCTTTAAAATGTTTCCATCAATGCAAAGAGGAGTATTGCTTTGAATATATCAAAGTAGTCATATAAAACTCCAGGATACTGCACAACCTCATCTTTAAAATGGATATTAAAAAAGGCAGGGGAGCTCAAAACTACAATTTACGTGTAAAAAATATTCTGATGCTGCCCTCTGATCTCACTTTAGCAAAAATAAGATTAATTGAATCACAGTACAACAGAAGAAAGGTCCAAATACAATGGAAATTAAGTAAAATAAATTCTGTAAGAGAATGAGAGAAGTATATTGGAGCTTGGTTGTTGTTATTATGACCTCAGAGAAGAAGCTAGGTATGCTTTATACAGAAAAATGGACGGGGAATAACAAAGCAGTAATTTCTGTTCTTCCTAGTGATTCCAACAGAAGTAGTTTACAAACATTATAAATAGAAAATATGCACTAGGTCATGTGTTCTGTCTCCTTACCAGGCCAAGATATTTTGACTTACCTGCAAATCACATTTTTCATGGTTAATACTATAACTTGTTCAAACAGCTTGAAGTAAAAGCAATATTGAAGCATAAAGTAATAGAGCTCATACCTTCATTATTCTATTGTTCAGCTGACGACGATTTTCTGCAAAGGAAGTTTATTGAGAAAGCAGTACAACAGATCACGTTATGAATACTGGTTTTGAAATGCAGGAAGTGTATTTATTTATTTATAAGTGACAGCTTAGATTCTATCAGCTACAGTACTGTCAGGCAGAGACAACCAGCTGACTGGCAGACACTGGGGCCAGAGCACGTCCTGGTAGAAAATCCTGCCTGCACAACCTATGACCAAGACAGAAATAAGGTTGAATCCAATCCTTACAGTGTCAGATCAGGCTGTAAAATGCACCTTTTGGTAAAGCCTTCTGCCAGAATCACTGCTTTTAAAACTCACCCATATACACTCACAGTTTTCTTCCTTTCAGCCTTACAAGGATGGAGAAGAGTAACCATAGCATTTTGCTCTAGGTTTTCTAATCTCTAAGGCTTTTACTGAGGATTTTACCCTCAGGCACTGGTTACCAATCTTCAACGCAAACAGCCAAGCCTACTAATAGGACTTACCCTAGTGTACAGTGAGATAATAAGATGCCAGTTCACAGTGCATTACACGGGAAAAGAGCCTGCCTACATTACGCTTGCCCCGCTCCCTGTTCACTAGTGGCTCTTAAGGGAGGTAAAATCTCAACATCATGAACAAAACATACACAAAACTGAAGTCATTAGATAAAGTATTCTGTGTACTTTCAAACTGCATACACAACCATTATGGCAGACAGCGTATTTTCATACTTGTGGATATTGGGCAGATATTTTAATTCGTAAGAAATAGAGCTAATTAGGGGGAACCTAAGGAAGTAAACAAGTAGGTTATTAAATCTGCTTACGACAGTAGCTAATAATCCTCATATAGGTAATGCATCCAAATAGCGTCACTGCAACCGCTTATAATTTGCTCTCCCATTTTTTCTAAGTACACTTAATAACATTTACTTCCAGCAGTGCAAACAAACCTTCCACATCCCATATCAACAACTATCATTCTGTGAACTAGGAAAAATAAAAAACGCATGAAGCCCTAAAATCACAGAATGAGTTTTAATAAATAATATGTCAGTTTTGTTGTAAGATTATAGGACATGTGAAAAATATGTATTATGCTTCCTATAATATTCAAATGGGGTAATCGGTATAGACTGAAGACTGGAATTGTACAGAATATGTCATTTGTATCTGTAGCTATTCACAGAACAGTGTAATTTTTACACTGATTATTTATACAGTACACAGAGAAGAATTTGAAGTGATTGAAGAGGCTGCCAAATACCATACTCTGCCTTCAGGATATAGATGATGCCTTTAAAATGGGTGAAAGACTAATTAATCTTGAACTGTTCATGGGTGATATATAAGACAATATGCCTTAGCCTGACAGCATTTTGGGAAGGCAGACAATTAAAAACTGAGCCACAATTTTCTTGGCAAGGCAGCACACACACACACAAAAACAAGGCAAGAGATTTTAATATGCAGGTGCATGAGAATTTAAATGCTGCTTGAAATACAACTTGAAACTCAATCTTCACTGCAAACATTATAGGTAGCTACAGGGCAGCCAGGCTGAGTTTGACAGAACCCACAGCTTCAGGCCCTGGAACAAATATTTTACTGGGGGAAAAGGCTGCTATACGCATTTTATTGTAGTATCACTTTCTAGCAATAAATAATCTGTAACTTTCTAACAGATGCAACTTTCATGGTAAACTGCTATATTCTTCAATCTTCTCAAAGATAACCACCAAGATGTATGTAGCCCATAATGGAACAACAGTCGCCTTTACTGTTTCATATTGCACTTGTCCAATATATGTACACACCTATCATTACTTCCTCTTATTCCTTATCATGTCTGAAAATAGATGACAAGCTTCCTAAAACAAAGACTATATCAACATAGCAGTCATGAACCTATCCTGAGTGAAACAGAGAATTTAAAGATGTCACGTCAAAGTAGTCCAAACTCAGAAGGAGCAGCACCCAGCCACAGAGCTCCAGCATGGAGCACAGTAAAAACTAAATTACCCTGCTTCCCAGATGAATTTTGCAGCTTGCACTGTACTTAGTGGCTAGATTGCTTCCTGTACCTGAGCTAAGAGGTTTCAAGTGATTGACAATAATCAAGCTTTTTTGTTCTACAAAAGTACTGGGCAACCTTTGGAGATGTATGAGAAATAGATAGCAGTAACAATGGGTGAGATTTTGGGTTTTTTTTGTGCATACTGCTAGGCTCTCCAATCCTCTTTTATGTACTGAACTCTAAGACATATCCGGGACGTAAAAAATTAATGATATAAGCATCTGACTTTTTCTAGTTGCCTTGATTGAAAGACATCACATCTGAGTATATCAAAAGCTATCTGCCAGAAATTTTGTTATAACATCCCTTATGGAATAAGGGGGGAGGGCAAGGCAGAGATGACATGGTTTAATCACCCAAGAGAGTAGTCTTGTTTAACCTCCCAATACAAAGGATTCACCTCTTTCCTATATTCGTTGTCACATTTCCCTGGCTTGCAATATTTCATGCTGCACATGACACAACTTGAAGCACAATCAAAAGCAAGGTTGTATTTGCACTGACATTTGGAAGAAATATTTTCTGTTTTGCACATGATACCAAAAATGGTGCCTACCTCCTAGTTAACCCACTGGAAATCTGATTACCTGGAACTATCCAGATGGGTGGTTGCAGGTAGCAGATGTCTACATGGCTCACACATTTTTAGCATGAGTCTATAATGGAAGCCTTCACCCTTGCTTATGTTACATTCATTTCAAGTGAAGCCATAAAAATAAGATAATACATGCACACTTGAAAAAAAGATCTACTCCCACAAGTCTTGTCTTTGATCTCAACTCTGTCTTTTTTTAAAAATCCAAACTTATACCAGTATGGCACCATGACCCCACTATCTCATTTTCAGCTGCTCAGCATGACAGTAAGTAGTTGCTGCTAAACCAGACAAAAATCATTTATTTATCATTCACAAATCTCCAGAGTTTCAGTACCACTCAGGTTAACATACTTCTCATACAAATTATTTAACACATAGCTGTTCGAAGGATTTACAATGAAAGCAGACACCAGATACTTCTCAAGGCAATTCACCACTGTTGAATGAATCACTTCCGCAGTTCTCACTTGTGCGATTTTTCATACTTATTTATTGTCGTGGTTTAGGCCAGATTGGCCCAATCCCATGGAACGGCAGATGCTCGCTCTCTCTTGCTCCTCTCCCGAAGGGAGGCAAGAGAGAGAGAGAAAAAGAGAGACTTAAGAGTTTAGAAGGAACTAAACTACTTTAATGACATATTAATAATAAAACAATAAAAAGAAAATAATGAAATATATACAAAACCATCTCAAGCTCCCAGGATGACAATCACGTCACCAGCAGGCGCTGGGGAAGTCCCANCTAGATATTGGGGTCTAGATATGGGTGCTTTACTGCCAATATTTCTGGGATGTAAAATGAGAATTGGGTGTTTTTACCACCAGTATTTCTGGGATGCAAAATGATAATTAAGCAAGTGTTTAATTCTGGAAATGTCAGCCTAGGATAAATTAACATGGCTCACCCAGTGATGCAAAGAGACAACAGATGCGACATCACTCTTCCATCACTACCAGCTTTTAAAAAATCTCTATTTTAATTTCCCAACTTTTTCAGCCACATAGCTTTTTCTAGGGATCATAAATAACTCTAAAACTGAGATAAAGATATCAAGATTGAACTTATTACAAATTAAGCCTGTGGAAACCTCCCATTCTTCTATAATGAGACAGTATTTTTCCAACATTTTGAAGCAAAGCTGTACTAATGTTTTCTTCACAGAACCTTACTATACAAAATAGCATAAAATACACTACAAGGTGATACAAAAAATATGCCTATGTTGTTACCTTCTAGTGAATGGAAACAGAATTCTTAACTTGTAGAATTAGAGAAGGACTCTTCTTGCAGTTCTGTCATTGATTTGATTGCTATCTTTGCATGAGTTCAATAATTCACTGAATTGTTGTGAGTTTAATTACTGCTGGTGAAATACTTTGCAGTTTCTGAACAGAAAAGACTATATAATTTTCTAAGGGCTCGGGATTAATTTGCCCTCGGGTTGATATACAAATAGCACATAACCCACGATTTAACCAACATGACTGAGCTTCTGCTGTAATAGAACTAAGCAGTACTTTAAAAACTCAGAATGTCTGTGTCGGTTTTAAGACTTGAGGAATATTGCTTGTGGAAACCAAAATTTGGAAAAAGTAAAAAAATAACACAGCTGATGTCTGGCAAAGATGGAAAAGGGACCTTGCTGATCACAGATTTTGTTATCAGAAAAACTAGAAAGCTGGGAACTGGAAAGTCCCCCAAGGGTCATCAAGCCCAGCCTCCTGCTACCACAAACAATGTAGATAACGAATCCCTTTTGTAAACAATCAAAAAAGAGCAATTGGTTTTGGGGGCTTGCTTCTCCACTGCTCGTTTCAAGGCTGCTGCAGAGTATAACTTCTACAGTATTTATACAGTTTTTTTCTTAGAATTGCCATCTAAGTTTACTCAGGCCCATTACTATTCTTTTTTAAAAGTTTGCTTTACCTTTTATCTTAAGTAGTAACTTTCTATGTTAAGCTACTTACCCTACTGAAGACATCAACAGGACTTCTAGGGAAAGCAATCCTACCCTCCTGTGGACTGAAGTTTTCTAAGCTAAGCAGTCTCCTACCATAAGATATACCCCCTGTTGTCCCAATTATCTCACACACTTTTTTATAAAACTGCTTCACTTTAAATGTTCACTTTTTAAAATCTACAACCTGTACTTATTTTCAAGTACAGGCATATTTAAAATAGCAAATGACATAAAATCAGAGATGGGAGTGGATCGGGAGTGCATCAGGAGTAGTAGTCTGCAGCTGTAAAGGGCTCAGGCTGTAAAAAGGTTAGAGAGAGAGGCAACTGCAGTAAAGACAGAAGGCTCTGAAGTCACCAGGCTGTGATTTAATGTCCTCTTACACGAACAAACCTATCATCTGTCATGCTTGTGAATTACAAGGAAGGGGTTTATTCTTGTTGGGTTTTGTGGGTTTTTTTAACCAGCTAATTCTCAAGTTATATGCATGAAAGTATGCTAGTATTTTTGGACTATGATCAGCCATTATTTCACCAACACCTTTTACAATAGCACGAATACTTTCCCTATCTCTGAACTTACATGTTCCAGGAAGGCTTTTGTCTTTTTCAGAGCTGCATCATGTAATTATTCTATGATTAACTGTGTCTCTGTCTTTATCACTCATGTTCAATTTACAGTAGACTTCTTACTAGTAGTTCTTAAGTACCTGACCTTGTACTAGAACATTTCATTCCATTTCTATTAATGCTGTTTTAAGGTCACCCTGATCTTCCTATGCATTATTCTCATCTTCCTGTGAATTCTCAGTGTATCTCAACTTTGACTGATTGATTACCAGATTTTTCTATCATGCCCACGACATTTCAGTAGTACTTTAGTATTTCACATTGTTTAGGATTATATGGACTACTGGGAAACAGTGGGAAGAACAGGTGGACGCAATATATGAAGCTGGTGAGAAACACTGATTTCACAGACCACCGTAAACTTAGGTGCAACGAGAAACAACTGGAATGCCACTGCTGTAGATGAGGTCCAAATTCACATCACCTCATTTTTAGCATTTAAATGAAATCTATTATTACTCCTTATACTACCCATGATTTTCAAAGGAAGTAATTTTCAAACGTGATTCAACCCACTGAAGATCTGAAACATCATTAGAACACGACTTTCTCTTTCTAATTTAGGCTCCTAATTTAACTGTGACAGCCAGATGCCCACACTTAAATGTAATTATCCTGAACTTTCACGACTAGTTTCTAAATAATACAAATCAACTTTATCCAAACTTTGCTCTGCACAGTGGCATTTTAAAACATGAAAATGAAAAAGCAATTTTGATATACTAATTGCCACTTTGGAATTTCTCCTATGGATTCTTCTATGGATATGTTTCTAGTGGATTTGGTCCTTTTCATTTGAAAGTGAACATCCATGAAATCAATAATAAAACAGTAAGGTACCATGTATTTGTGTGCATGTGTGTGTGTGACACTACGTCAAACAATATATACAAATCCCATATATGTATTTTGTACACACAATACAAACAATGGCATTTGTTATCAAGGTACTTTACATAAAAATCCCATCCCGGTCACAGATTAGGACTCTTCTCTCTTGGTTTGGATTAATATTCTCTAGATCAGTCTTAATCAATCCCATTTTATCTACAATAGCGTATTTTCTCTCTTAAAAGGATAATTTTGGATCTGACTTTATTTATCACTTCTGTTAACGACAGTTTTTATTAAAAATCTTGTCAGGTTGCTTTGGGTCCAAATGCGTGTGTGATATTTGTATAAATAGATGTGAGTGGGTGAGTAGAATGGGCTTTTTGGCCCTTTCTGAATGAATTACCTTAAAAAAACCCCTGCATCAGTCAATACGGGGCTTTATAACCAACACAAATCCAAATGTGCTTGAGAGAAAAGTTCTGCAGATCTGGTCCCATGCACCTGCACAGACATCTCTGACTGCTGCTCTCAACTCTTTAGTGGTAGAAAGGATAATTTCACCTCGGGATCGCAAGAGTTTCTGTTTCTCTAGCAGATTCTGGAGTCAAGCATCAGCCGTCTGCAAGTCACACGCTCTGCTGCCACATTGCAATTATAGGGTTGTAAAGGGGACACTCAGACTGCGGTAAAGAATAAAATAGACAGGAAATGGTTCATTTTCTTAAACCACCCAAACAGGTACCAACAAATACAATGTGAGCTATCACAATCCACATTCTATTTCTGTTCTACATTTTACTTTAGGACCATAAAGGCTTTTATAAGCTTTCTAAGATTGAGTAGGCTATTAAGGAATGGAAGGTGATGTGAGGCTTAAGCACCTGAGCATGAGTTCAGGGAGGAAATGGGCTCTGAAAATTTGCAGGGGTACAAGACAGACACGCAGCACCCCACAGCAGAGTGGCGCTGGCAGAGAACAGAAGTGTGTGTTGCAAGACAGTCAGGGAGAAGAGCAGTGGGAGCTGGATACTCTTCATATCAAGGGAGTCAGATACTAACTGGTGGAGCCTTCAGGGTGAGAAATACAGCACGGTAGCATTTATGCGCAACAACAGAAAGGAGAGGTTTGCCTTTTTGAGAACCAGTCCCCTCCTCCTTCGAACAGATATGCAGCCTGGAAGGTTGTAGGCACTTCCTATTGAACCAGGCTTTCTGTTTCTCTATCTGCATTTGTCAGATACTATTCCTGCAGTGCATCCGTTTTTTCAAGGCCAATCCAGCATTGTTTAACACCCATATATTTCTGTGCTATGCATCTCTCTGTGTAAAAGAGATGAACAACATCCTTCAAGAGAGAGCTTAAAGCAGAATCTCATTGGCAATAGATTTGAATAAGAAATATAGTATTTTCCTTTCACAAGAAAATGAAAGCAACCACTCTTCCACAGAACACCCACAGAATCAGCTGAAACATTAATGAGCAAAAGGGAACATATACCAGATCTTTTGCCTGCTTTATTGGCTCTGCTTTTCCATGAATGGCAGAAGATATAAATATTATTGTTAGCCTTAGGGCTCTCTTCAAAAATGCTTGTCTGTATCAGCTCATATTGTGAAAAAGTGTCAGTAGCTGTGTTAAACCACTGCAGGCTGAAACTGAAAAATGGCACAATAATTTTTCCAACCAGTGCATGCAAGATCAAAGCTGTTAAGAAGGGATGACAGGTGGCATAAACGTCCCAAGGCCCTGACTCACTAGAGGCATAACAGCATACACTATAACTCTAATAAAAATACTCCCAGTAAAAATACTGTAAAAAGCAGCAAGTAGCCTGTTATATCTTTGACCTCGGGGTCATTCCAGCAACAGATCATCTGGCAGCCCAGTGAGAAAAGTGTAATTGTATTTTATTCCCACACACAAGGCTAAAAGTGTCAGATATTAAAATATCAGAAAAAGGTTTTAAAAGACATAGTTATATTGATTGCAGCAATAAAATCAATGCCAAAGGACAATCTCTTTATGGATACCCATCTTCAAAGAAATTGCATAGTTTTATGTGACTCCAGTTTTGTTCTGTAAACTAGCAATTTTGTTAACGTTCTGGTGTTCAGGCTTGTAGCTCTTACTTAGGTTAAAATAATGAATTTACTTTAGTTACAGTTAGTAGTTAATGAAGACTTTAATACATAATCTATTTGTGATGACTAATAATATTTCGTAGCCAATAATACATGTCAAAGCTAGACTTCTAGTAAACTTTATTAATAGTTGTAATTTAAAAATTAAAAAGGACTATAGTCTTTGAAGAAAGTTATGAAAATAAAAGAAATACTGGTTTTTTTTCCTATATTCTCTTAAGCATTTTTTTTTCACTTTTTTTGTTACACACCTATAATTGTATTTGAAAGAAACTGGTCTAACCTAACAGTTTTTATTAAATTTGGACTACTTGCAGCATCCTGAAATAGATATCAAAGTAGACAGACCAGTGATAGTTAGGTGTCTACTTTGGAAAGAGATAGAATCATGATAGAAATTAACAGAAGAAAGGATGTCAAGCATCCACACTACACAGACTAGATTTAGGTGTTAGTTCTTCAGACTGGAGGAAAACAACTTGTCTTTTCCAACACGGTACATAAAATGTATCAGTATTCACTGTGATAATAACACAAAAAATGCAAGAACAAAAAACGTTCACAAAGGAAAAATAAGGCTAAAGCATTATTTATAAGGATGTGCTTGGGCCCTTAACCTGTAAATAAATCATACCGAGATTTTTCATGTGAATGAAGCCTCAGATTTATTCCTCTAGAGAAAGACATGAAAGCCTGCACTGCTTTGTGAAGCAGACCTGGCACAACAGTAGCTTAGAGGCTGAATAGAGTTCATTTCAATGTTATTTAAGCACCAGCTCTGCAGAGCCTAAAGTGATCTTACATCAGCTTGCGGAGAGCTCCAGACCGCAGCCCAGCTCAGCACTGAGGAAAAAACATCAGCAGAGCTGGAGGGGAAAGGGCTGCGCAGTGTGGGGAACAAGGGCACGTGCTCCCAAACCAGGCTGTGAAATCCTACTTGTTCTTAACAGGAAGGTAAAGTGGCCACTGATTCTGGGCGTTTTCAGACATACACAATATATAGTAAATGGATACCTGTCATTTTAGAAGTAGCACAAACTATTAGCCAACTCACTGATACTACACAACTTCAAGTACTGCTCACTGACCAGCTGGGCACCCTGATTTGGGTGAAGTTGTTTTGCACCTCACTACATCTCGGGTTTACCACTATGCTTTGCTTATCTCAATCAAGGAGACTTGCTTCCGAGTCATGGCAAAGAGCTCGTGCTGGGGCTGCTGTGTCACCTGCGCAGCCCTGCAAGGGCAGAGACACAGCTGGGGCAAAGCCTCTTGCTGGTGTCACCCAGCCGGCATGGACCATGCCATTCCACTCCTGCTCCCCACCGCAAGGCGAGCCTGGCACAGAGCTGCCGGGGGACGCCTCACTGCTGTGTGGGTAAACCATCAACTTCCAGTCTGCATGGAGCAGTCTGGGCATGCAAATTACCCCAGCATCTTTCTCGCATAATTTTCAGCATCAGTGTGCTCAGCATAAGGATTTCACCTACTCATATGCTCTTTACACTGTGGTTAAATAGGCAAATTGGTTATATTACTTAAAAACACAACCGTTTTATAAATTCAAAATACTCCAACTATTCCACATCATAATTTTGAATGGGCACATAAAGCTTTCTGACTCCTAAGTGAGAAAGGTGAAGATAATGTTTACATGAGCCACTATCAAAAAAAAAAAGAAAGAAAAAACAGTTCCCAGACATTCCCCAGCCTAATCATAAAACACGTTTTGAAAATCCTAATGTCAACTGAATAAAACAACAAGCCTCAACTACTGCACATACACTAAACCAGCTCTAAGCCTCAGCATAAGGATGGTTACTGCACTCAAGCTGAATTGACAAATGCTTCCAATGCCTTAAAATGGATGCTTCTGTCTTGCATTGGTGACTGCTTCATAATCTCAAGCAGCAAAAGAAAGGACAAGAGACTAAAAATCAAAGCCAGAAAGGGAGATATCACTCTGTCAGTTTACAGTCTTTATTTAATTGCCAGTTATACCCATTGTTTTTCTAGCAAACAAACAAACATGAGCATTTCCATGGAAGAGACATTGCTCTTCTTTCTCCTTTCTTTTTACAGTTAAGTGAAGTTAAAAAAACAGACAAGGAGAGACAGTAAATCTACTTTCCTTAAATGAAAAATCGTTAGGGACTGTCAACGTGATAGGTCATGTAAGGCAAGTAGTACTTGCCCCCAAAATAGTTTGTTGGCAGAAAGACAGTGTGCCACTGCAGAAGCACACAGAGCCTAACATTTGAAGAAAAGCAAATCATAAGTTTTAAAAATAAATCCAGCATACCATGGGTTTTATGGGCATAAGGATTGCTACTGTAATTCCAATAAGTGGTGTGAGAACATGCCCTACCTGCTGTGTATGATATGTGCTGATCAGGTTTCTCAAGAGCAGATGTAACTTCAGTATTTGATTTTTAAGAATTCTGTTTATCACAGAGATTACTATAATTTTCTCTCTTTTGAGTGATGTGATTATTTTTCTGCTTTCCACCCTTTTATGTAATACTGCTACTTGTCCTGTATCAAATGCCTGCTGGAAAAGGTGAATGCTAATGTCAAAGAATTTACATAAAGGAAAAACAAAGGAATTTTTTTCTAATTGTTGGCATAGAGCAATTTGCCTTTTGAAGCTGTAAAACTCATTGGTGACAATATTGCTACAACATATTTAAATTAGTAAAGCATTGATCCTACAGTGGAGCATAATTAGCTCTGCAGAAACACATGCAGGGGGGCCTCGAAAAAAAATGTTGTAAAGTGACTTGAATTGTAAGTTGTATTGCTATTTTTACTATACATATATTACGCATAAAGTTGCCTAGATATCAAGGCATGCAGCTAGATGGAATAAAGGAGAAGGGAATGAGCTACAATGATTTTTGCCTTAATAAATTTTTTTTTTAATAGGTATTTCCATTATTATCCTTCCTGGATGGACTTTAAAGACAGTGCTCAAAGGTGCAGCCTTGCATGTTGGTTACATGCAGTGCAGCTCGGGAATTCCCCCTGCTACAGGCCTGAGTCTCTGGGTGACCAGACCTGAAGGTGGCAAAAGAGAGGAGAGGACAGCACAGGAACTGCAGCCCGAGGGGTGAAAGAGCAGGTAAGCTGGACTGACCAGGGAGAACCAGCCGCGATGCTGACAGAGGGAGGAGGAACAGGCTCATGTGAGAAGGGAGTTGCTCGTACCTTGTGCTGCCGGCCGTGTTACCAGTGTGTCAGAGGATGAGGAGAGACTAACACTGCCCATGTGGAGTGTGTTCGAGGAGAAGGAGCAAAGAAGAAGGCAAGATCTAATTTTTCATTTAAAAATCAAGACTTAAGGCAGATGATGCAGTGCTTCTGTGACACTAATTACAGCTTAAATCAAAGAAGCCAAAAAACAGATGGGCTATTGCCATGATATAAAGTAACACTAGGAGCCCCTGCAGACCAATGTCAGTGGGTTTGGAAAAGCATCCTGCCAAGGCAGTAAGGAGGGGTTCCCACACCACCTGGCACAGTCGTGTGCTAATAGAGCTGTGGTCTCGCAGGCGGAGGGGCAAGTGGGGCACCCCAGTGCTCTGGAGGAGCAGTGGGGGACATGCCCACAGAGAGGGGCCCGCAGAGCTCACAGGCATCAGGCATGGCCCCCACACACCATGCAAGAGGGACACAATGGGACACTAGCACTCTGGGGAGCTGCCAGGAGGTGACCAGAAGCTATTTCATCACCTAGAAAGGTTATGGGTTCCCCCATTTGTGAGTTAGAATGGAAAACAATGATAAAAAGTCAAGCCGTTTTGACACCAAGCCTTTAAAGAAAACGAATGCGAGTACAGCTATGTTAACACTTTGATATTAATGATGCTGCCAACACAGAACTGACATAAATGTAAACGAGTGACCTGTGTATATTTGGACATCCTAGTATGAACGGCAGTGCTGACTATGGCAGCATCTCATCCTCTAATTTTCACATTAAAGGAATGCTAACTCATGTCTGAGTTCCTGCTGAAGTAAAACTGTGGCTCTTTCCATTGCAAGTACCCATGAGCAAACCAACATAACGTGTGTTGGATAAGTTCTGTCCAATTTCATTCTACTCTGACAACTGACACAGCTTTCCTGTGATGTATTCATGATTAATAATTTATAATTAATTCATAATTAATTGTTCTATGACTTTTCTTAATTTTAAGTAATCACTGTGACAAAACTGCCTAATAGAAATCAGCAATGGAATAAGATTCAAGATCAAGAATGCTTGGATTAATATGGAAAACATATTCTGAGTTGCCATACTTGGATATTAGGGGAAGCTGGTTAATTACTGTAAGTCATTATGACACAGGCTGAAGTATAAACTGAAGTGGATTGAATCCTGTGATCATCGATATGCCTAGGAAGTCTGGTAACTAGCCCTGTCATCTCTACAAACTATACTCTGCGAGATCTCTAACCAAAGCTGGCAGCACATCAAAGAGGAGATGTAAGACCGAATGAAAAAAAAAAAAAGCAGTAGAAATATCTCATATCTGTCATCTCTGTTTCTCGAGACAGACTTTTTTATCCCAAAATCTAGCTAAAAATCCAGGGAAGAGAAAAGCACCACAATCACCATAATCTCACTGAAGTCAGTGAAGGGAGTTATGACCCACCAGCTCACACCAGTACTTGTTTCACTACAACAAACATTGGGACTGTCGTAAATGTAAAAATTTTTGTTCTCGATTATTCACCTGCTAAACTTCAAAACTTAGCCTTGTGCTACACAAAAAATAGAGAAGAAATTGTGTTCTATCATGCCAATTTACAATGATGAGAGTGGCAAATAACTCAAGATAATAAAAGAAAGTAAGTCCGAGTAAAGGAGTTTGTCTCTTCACTTACTGTTTGCATAAGGGCACTTATACCGGTGAATTGGTAGGGGAAGTTGATGGAGACACTTTTAAGAAGAAATCTGGGCACAAAGTGAGTGATCATTATTCTCCATTGGATTAAAATGACTGTGAGGTATATAAAGCATTATGGGAAGAAAGGCAAGACAATATTAAGCCTTTAGATAAAAATTCAGAGAATATTTCTAAAGTAATATTGCCCACTAAATGGGCTTTGAGGCTGGGAAATAAATTACTTCTACATTTGAGAACTAAGAAGTTATTTGGAATGACTCAAGACTACCTTCCTTTGTCCTTACCTTTATTATTTCAGTGTTTAACAAGCAACACTTGCTTTGTTTCTGCAGACGTTCTTGAAAAAAACTCAGGCATCTGAGCTGCCCTAGAGCCAATGAAACTAATCACAACTTACATGCTGACAGCAAAACATGAGCTTGAATTCAGCGGTGTACTGAACCACTTTGATGGATTTGAGTTTGTACAAAGGGGGTAAGCTTATGGTAATGCAACATACTCCTTAAGCACCTAATTACAAAAAGCTTTTATTGAAATCTATATGACAAGTCAGTTAAGTGCAGAGCCTTTAAAGGAGGAGCAGAGTATCTCTAGGTCTGCAATTTTTAATTATCCTCTTAAAAAAATAATCTTAAAGACACATTACAATACATTACTAAATGTGCACGCACTGCACAGATGAGAGCAATTTCTGTTCACACAAGGCTTTCCACTTTCATTCATTAACTTATTACATGCCACACATCAAACTTTAAAGCTATCACACAGTCTCAGGCCAAAGAAGTGCTTTCCCAGACTACTTTGTCTGGCTATTTATTCTTTATTAACCAGCTGGATAGCCAATTACTTCCTAATGCCACTCCTTACAGCTCACAGTTGCTATTGCTAAGGTTCCTACAGTATCATCTGGAGATAAGAGAAAGTACTTTCGGAGATCTTGAGCAATCCTCCTTCCTGTGAGCATTCACATTTTATCTCAGAGAACAGTAGCCCCCTTTCCTTCCCTCCTCTCCCCCTTGAATTAGGACAAGTAGCTGGGACCAAATATGAGATTCTCTCACATCCCATTGCTAGAGAACTGCCCCATCAGTCTGGTGTGGGGCCCTCCCTCTCTCCTCAGCTTCGTTAAGGTTTCATTGAGATTGGCATACTCCTCCAAGTCATCCTTTTCTGATAAAAAAAAAAAAAGAGCCACAGCACTGGCAAAATCACTGGTTTGCTCCGTTGCCATTGAAGATGTGGACAAACCAGCTTGCTTGAAGTGAGAGGCTTTCAGTTACCCAGTAGCTACCCAGTGGGAAAACACAGCCGTGCTGGCAGGTTTGAGTGGCTGAAACTTACTTCTGCCTTTAAATTAAAGCTGCAGATAAGCACAATGTTTCACACATTGCTTGAGAGAGTAGTATGGGAATTAGAGGCTTAATGTCATTACCACACTGAGTGCCTTTCTCTGCCCCACTTGCAAATACAGCTATATAGATGCTTTTGTCAGTTTATGAGGAGGCTGTGCAAAATTGATTCTGAGGAACTTCATCATGCTGAATGCTGTTGCCTCTGGAGCCTTTTTAATGTCAGTATCAGATGCTTTTCAAAACTTAATAGATTTAATATGGTCTCCCCTTCCCTGACCAATTTGCATCTTTGAAATTTCGTGCAATTAGATTTCACCTAACTTCTTACACTTCAATGATGATGAGTTATGAACTGTAGAGTCTAGAAGCATGGATTAAAAAAAAAATGATAAATACCTTGAGACCAGCATCAGTATGTGAATGGGTATACATCTTAGATAGTTCCATCATTCTTTTCCTGGTGGCAAGCAGAATTTCCAGAGAAAAATTGCTAGTGGATAATAAATGTGATGGCTGGTGGTCCTATAACACTACATTATAATACCAGGCTTAATTAAGGTCACCTTGATATAAAATTGATATTACAGGGATGGAGAAATGAAAGTAAAAGGAACACTGAATGATGCATAAATCTGGGGAATACAGCTACACAGAAAGGCCAATGAAACTAAGCCTCTTCTCTTTAAAAAAAAAAACGAGATCTAGAAAACTATGAAGACAATAGAAAATATAAGCATGGTTTCAGGTATCTAGTTCACACACTACGACTCGGAGACATGTTCATTTAATGAATCCCTGTCTTGGAGTTACTCAGTAATAAGGTACAGAAACTGAAGTCATGACAAAAAGGCAGCACTATAGTATTACAGATAAACTGTAGTTTAATACCTAAATGCACACTCTAAATCTTTGCTTTGAGAATGTCACTAAGAAACAGCAAAACAAAACAATAACTCTGATAAGCATTTCCTTGACAACTGTGAAAGAAACTCTCTGCTACTCATGCAGCTAATGAATAATGATGAAGTTAATCAGAAGCTAAGTTTGGAAAGAAAAAAATATTGTTGTAGAAGTTGATAACTGTAAACAAATACAATGAACCAAAATTAAATGACATCAGTCATTTAATTTAATCACTACCTTCTTATCAACACACAGCCCAGCCCAGTGAACGGTCATAGGACAGTATGAAATCCAAAACGCATCGCTGCTCCATCCAAACTCTCAGCCTTACTAACCCTGCAGGCGCTGGGGCCAGCCATGACCCCGAGCACGAGGGGAGCTAAGGTTTGAGGAGCTGCTGCTCTGACACCGTGGCCGTGCACACTTATCACTGCCTGAGCAGCCAGGCAGCTTCAACGAAGTGGAAGAGTGGGAATAAGAGAGGGCGAAGCTGCCTGGAAAAGGAGACGCTACTGGAGAAGCTGACATTGCAGAGAGCTCTCTAGAAAACCTCTGCCTCATTTTCCTCCTCTCCAAAATGAGTCTTATATCCTTTTTGCATACTTCTGTGTCATCCCCTGTGCTAACTCAGAGCTATTTACCACCTAGAGGAACAGAACATAAGATCAGATTTTTCTTTAGGTTCACTCTCTATTAAGTAATGACTGTAAAGTTAAATAAAACAAGGCAGAACAGAAACATATACATAAAATCTTTACATCCTTGAATTTTGTACCTCCTTTAAAATTTATGATTATGCTGTAATTCCAGCATTTACTTGATAAGGGTGCCGTGGGATGAGAGCATGTGCAGTATGATAGTGTCCCTTCCAACCTAAACCATTCTATGATTCTATGAATGAAAAATTAATAGATGAAAAAATACAACTCCATCTGAATGCAAAATCTATGCAATTAGGCAAATGTTTTCATTTAGAAATAACATGGTACATATGTTTGTCCATAGTTTGGATTATGATTGTCTTGTCTTACAGACTCTATAGAACTTCAAGGAGATGTCTCGTTCCTTTACTTCCTTTTTTTTCTTTTTTTTTGTTGGGGGGGGCATGATATGCTGTCTTGGCGATTTCAAGTTTATTTAGGATTTTTAAGAGTCATGGTAAAGGAAGTAAATTTTACGTTCAGGAAAGACATTCCAGAGTGTTTATTCTCTGTACTGCAAGAGTGGTTAGCTGTTCCTAGGCTTGGGTTATTTCTGCAGCCCATGTAAGCCCTGAAATAAAAACAGGATGTTAAAGAAGACAGAAAAAGGTTCATGCTTTGTTATGATACCAAATGGCCAGCAGAGTACTGTTAATCTGAAAGAGAGCTGATGAAGCATCTTACACCAGGATGGTTCCTTTGAGATAACAGTTCTCACAGCAGGTTCAGTCTTTAGTGTTAAAAAACCATCACTTTATTACAAGTAAGAAAATGGAATAAGAACACCCTAACATGTCTGTGTATAAAATTTATTACATATAGCAGCAGACTATGAACAGTGGGGAATGGATTATATTCTACTATATAGGTAACATGGAACAGACAATTTTCATTTTAGAAGTTCTGGCATGATGAATAGAAAACCTGAGGATTATTGTTTTTCTAGTTTTCTTATGAATTCTCAGTGCAAGGATCTAACACAGTGTCATTCTTTTTAAAATTTAATCTAAAAATCTTAAATTTAATTCTTAAGAAGGATTTTTCCTACATCAGTCTGGGAATGGAGTTTTTTCCCTACCTCTGTCTCAGCAGGCTGGTAAGCGAAAAGCTGAGCACAGCTGCAGGAGGTGCCTGCGTCCAGTCCACAAACACACCTATGCGGCATGAAACCTAGTGGCATTTAGGCAAGCTGCCAAGTTTAAGTACCTGTGTAACAGCTTCAGCCATCAGTGATTTACTGATGATTCATTACCTTGCCCTAAAATCCCTTCTTCTGCTGTGTCAGGCCAAATTTTTTTCAATCAGCTTTTCCCTTTTTTGTATCATCAGGAAAAGGTTGCCTTCCTCTCTCTGCAATCCACTCCTGCCAGAAACTAGTGGACTGTGAAGAAGTTTGAGGCATAATTGAGAAAAGAATGTATTTGATGTGTTTTACACTGTGTTAATATAATTCTGTTTAAACTGCTGTCAGGCAATGTCCCATAGCCTTAGCAATTTGTCCTTTGGAGCCTGTGTCAGATTTTTCACCTCCTTGAACCTGTGAGTTCCCCGAAGACAGAAAAGAAGGAAGTGCTGCTTCACTTCTGCTTGCAAAGTACCTTCTTGATTTCATGCATGACCGGCTGGAATGCATAGCATGACACACATCTTACAGGGGAGTTACACTGTGCTCTTGCATGCAAATTTTGCTTTTTATCCTTTCTCTTTTTGTTACTTCTTAAAATGCAAAGTAAGAGCTCTTTCTATGGCAAGTGTGCAGTTTCTTGTTTTGTAGGTCAGACAATAGTAATAACACATCTTATGCTTCTTCTCTGGCATCTGAAAATTTCAAGTTGTTCTGTATTTATTCCTCACAGCATGGTTCACAGACCTCTGCCTCTGAGAATCTCATAGTGATTTAGTATATCCAGCCATGCAGCCCCCTGTGAGATAAGAAAGCATTACAATTATTTTATAAATGTGAAGTTGCATCAGAGAGAGATTACGGGCTAAAACTATACAAGTACCTAGATATCCTACACAGTGCATGGGAAAATACACGCTTTCAAAGTGGGTACACAAAATGGCAAGACAAATTACATTTTCAGCTAATTAACCATGAGAAAACGTTGAGGACATTCACCCTCACAGGTAGGTCCTCTAGTATGCACAGTCCTAAACCCCTTCTAGAAAACTGGTGCCTTCAACGTTTCACAGTAACACTGTAGAGGTACTCTTGTCATTTAAAAATAGCAAGGTTGTGCCACCTGGTGAAATATAGCTTCTTTCGTTATGTCATAGAATCATATCATAGAATCATAGAATGGTTTAGATTGGAAGGGACCTTCAAGATCATCTAGTTCCAACCCCCTTGCCATGGACAAGAACACCTCCCACTAGACCAGATTGCTGAAAGCTTCATCCAACCTGGCCTTGAACACTTCCAGGGATGGGGCCTCCAAAGCTTCCCTGGGCAACCTGTTCCAGTGCCTCAGCACCCTCAAAGTAAAGAATATCTTCCTGAGATCTAATCTAAATCTACCCTCTTCCAGTTTGAAGCCATTATGCCTCGTACTATCACTACATGCCCTTGTAAAAAGTCCCGCTCCAGATTTCTTGTAGGCCCCTTTCAGATACTGGAAAGCTGCTATAAGGTCTCCCCAGAGCCTTCTCTTCTCCAGGCTGAACAACTCCAACTCTCTCAGCCTGTTCTCATAGCACAGGTGCTCTAACCCTCTGATCATCTTTGTGGCCCTCCTCTGGACCCGCTCCAACAGGTCCACATCCTTCTTATGCTGCGGGCTCTAGAGCCGGACACAGTATTCCAGGTGGGGTCTTGCAAGATACAAGTAGAGGGGCATAATCACCTCCCTCAACCTGCTGGCCAGGCTTCTTTTGATGCAGCCCAGGATGTGGTTGTCCTTCTGTGCTGTGAGCACACATTGCTGGCTCGTGTGGAGCCTCTCATCTACCAACACCCTCAAGTCCCTCTCCTCAGGGCTGCTCTCAATCCACTCTCCACCCAGCCTATATTTGTGCATGGGATTGCCTCAACCCACATGCAGGACCCTGCACTTGGCCTTATTGAACTCCATGGGGTTGGCATGGGCCCACCTCTCAAGCCTGTCCAGGTTCCTCTGGATGGCATCCCTTCCCTCCCCCACGTCAACCACACCATACAGCTTGGTGTCATCAGCAAACTTGCTGAGGGTGCACTCAGTCCCTACATGCATGTCGCCTACAAAGATGTTAAATAGTACCAGTTCCAGTACCGACCCCTGAGGAACACCACTTGTCACTACACACCTCTTGAACATTGACTTGTTGACCACAACTCTTTGAGTGTGGTCATCCAGCCAATTCCTTATCCACTGAGTGGTCCATCCATCAAATCCGTGTCTCTCCAATTTAGAGACCAGGATATCATGTGGGACAGTATCAAACGCCTTGCACAAGTCCAGGCAGATGACAACTGTTGCTCTCCTCTTATCCACCAAGGCTGTAACTTTGTCATAGAAGGCCACCAGATTTGTCAGGCACGATTTGCCCTTAGTGAAGCCATGCTGGCTGCCACCAATCACCTCCTTATTTTCCATATGCTTTAGCAGAGTTTCCAGGAGGATCTGCTCCATGATCTTGATGGGCACAGAGGTGAGACTGACCAGCCTGTAGTTCCCCAGGTCATCTTTTTTACCCTTTTTGAAAATGGGGGTTATGTTCCCCCTTTTCCAGTCAGCGGGAACTTCTTTAGATGTCCTCCCATCTAAAAACAGTGGAGGAAAGAGCTGAAACTACAGTTCTGAGATAAGACACCAACAAGGAGGTTATTGTATATAAAACTTGAGGCAGACTGGGAATGAAAGAATGTCATTACCTCGATGCTGCCAAGGCAGGTCTCTCTTCCTAGATGTCACGTGAGTGCTATTGCATGGAGCCTTCCAGGGAAACTAGGTTTAAGATTCCAGCTGAAATCAAAGCTACAGTAGTCCAGCTCAACATGTGTATGACTTTCAGAAGGGAAACATAAAACAGTCACTTTACCTTTGATCTCTCAGTCCTAAACCTTAAGGGAGACATATAAAATATCTTCAAAAGGTAACTCTTTGCAATGCAATTTATAACTCTCTTGGATACCAAATATCAGGGATCCAATACAGGTGCTGGTTTTGTGACAAATCATAATCTCTCTTCGCATTAACCTCTTGATGTTTCACAGTCTGTAAATGAAATTACCTACCTTGCAATGAAAAGATCATCATTGTAATACATTTGTCCCTGCTGATGTTCCATCTATCCTATAGATACTATACCTGTTCTCTCAGTCAGGTTAATTGATAGCTATCTAATGATTTGTATCTATGTCAGCCTGTGTATAGCTTTGAAGTTTGCTGCTTCTTTTTCATACAGGAAGAAAGGCACATGTGCACAGAAGCTTTTTGATGTTTCTTTTTCCAGCTATGCTGGTTGGTCTAATAAAAAGAATACTTCTACAAATCTAATCTTGCCAAGTCTACCAAGACTGCAACAACACTTCTGCAGAGATCTTTCTATCTAGCCTTGTCAAATACAGGTCATACTAAATAGCATCTAACAAGTATAGAGTTGGAGAGACAACCACCAACATAAACAGGGCTTCTTTACCTTTTACTACAGATACAGAGTTTCCTACCTATTTTGGGATGAGTTTGAGGTTTTCAGTGAGTGGGGGCACATAAAAAGAGTATTATAGGGACCCTGCTACATGAGATGTCTACCATATGGTTCTTCTTATTGTGGGAAGCCTGACTGAATGATTCAGGCTTTCTCTGCCAATTGTTTGTTAGCAGGCCTATGTCAAGTCACAAAAAAACCCCAGTAAAGTTAGAAACCCAGTAAAGAACTCAGTTTAAGTCTCGTCAGTTAATACTTCAACTACTGTACCTTTCCTTCTCTTTAATTATATAATTAAATATTTAAAGTTATTAACTCAGCCGTATCTTTTTAATTAAGAGATTACAGTTATTTTGGGGGGACATTTACTGGGAAGATCATAGGGTTAATTAAATTTGCTTACTTTATATGTAAACTTGACAAAAGGAGCTTATTTGAATGTCATTATGGCTTTTTTTTTTCTAAGTGCACAGGTTTTACAGCATTTTAAATTTCGAGTTCTAAAAACTGCCAGAAAATGATGAATTTGAAAAGTCCATGCCAGTGATTCTTGCAAGTGCTGTAAGTCAGGGCAGATATAGCAAAAGAGCTAGTAACTCTGTCAGCCCCACATTTCAGCTCTTGCTGCAGTAACGTTTCAGATGCTGTACTGGTAAAACACGACTTTTCCAACTCTGAAATACTGGTTTTCTCATTCCATTTCCAGATGGTACAAAATTGGCAGGATACTCCAGGTGGTTGTGTTGCCAGTCAGAGGGACCTGGACAGGTTGGACTAATGGGCTGACAGGAACCTCATGCAGTTCAACAAAGAGACATGCAAAGTCCTGCACCTGAGGGATAACCCCATGCTCCAGTACATGCTGGGAGCTGAGCAGCTGGAAATCACCTAGGCAATAAACGCGCCTGAGGTCATTTCCATTTAAACATAAAAAAAACCTCTTTACTTTGTGGGTGATCAAATGCTGGAACAGGTTCCCCAGAGAGGTTGTGGAGTCTCCATCCTTGCAGAAATTCAAAACATGACTAGACATGGTCCTGAGCAACCTGCTTTAGGTAACGCTGCTCTGAGCAAGGGGGTTGGACTAGACAATCTCCAGAAGTTGCTTCCAGGTTCATCTATTCTGTGGCACACAGTTTGGAAGCTCAATAAGAACTATGTTTGAGTCTTTACTGAAGTTCTGAATTCTGCCAAAATGAGCTGCAGATTCTCAGTCTCCTGGACGCTGCATGCAAGCTCAGGTGAGTAAAGACACAAATTAAAAGATAAATCGTTCAGCCACTTTAGGATTACATGAAAAGGAGTTACCCAGACAAAAGGGTAAAGTGAGTTGTAGTTAAATATAAAATCTCAAAACTCAGAGAATGTGCCTAGAGACAAGTTCTTCATTGTATAACTGTATAATATCAACAGATAACGTGATGCATATTTGCAAAGTATTTGTTCTTTTTGTCCTTTCCTCCTTCAGAACATTTGGATATGTTCACTATATTTTCATTGCTGTAAGCGTACAGCTCCTTTATCCATATCTGGTCAAGGTCCATATCTGACATACTCAAACGCTGATGTGATGCTTCAGTCCAAATATTGAGCCGTTTTATAAATTCACATTCTTATTATCATTATCCAGACCTTTCAAAGCATCAGCCTTCAGAAATGATCCAGGAGTTAAACCGATACTGACCAATCAGCTACCTTTCCAGACTTTCTGGGAACAACAACTCTTTGCTGAGCTTGCTGCTTCTGAAGCTGGAGATGAAAGTCAAAAAGGAGTCAAGGGCTTTGAACTTCTCTGCTCTGTTTCTAATGGTCGTTAGGTCCTTGTAAGCTGAAAAGAGGAAATCCATATTCTTGATGCTGTAAAGAGAAGGGAGGTTTTCTTGGTCTGAACTGGGAAATAAGGGCTGCATTTATTCAGTGGTACATACTAAAAATCATCAGACAGAATGGCAGGAAAGTTTTAGTCAGCTCAGCATACTTCAAGTAACAAATAAGAACTTAGTTGTTAACAGTACTTATTACACATTTCTATAAGCGTAACAAGCGTAACAAGCATAACACTTGTTACACTAAGACGTGTCTTCATAACCTTGAGCTTCGCCCCTTTTTAAAATTTTGGTTAACAAAGCACTGCAATGAAACTTTTCAAAAGCTACCTCAGCTGTCTGTCGTGTCACTTGGCTACGGTATTTTGACAAGGCACAACAGGATGGAGAAGCACATGCCTGCAGTGGCAACTGATGTCACTGACTCTCAGAAGAGCACAGATCCCTTGCTTCATTGCTCCTGAGGAGCTGCTCTCAGTTGGCCGCAGGCCAGCCTGGGAGGAGGAGCTTCATAGGTGCAGAGCATCTTTCATCAGGAATAGGCTGTATCACTATGTAGAACAGGCTCAAAAGTATGTCTTAATGCAGAAGAATGTTAGTAAAGAAACTATTATTTTTCAACTCAGTCTCCTGGCCAACTTGTTACTCCCACTTGTTGTACTGTATTTCAGCTGAAAATGTATTTAGTTGAGAAAATAAGAATGGAATTGGACAGCAGGTTCAACTTAATGGGACAGCTTCTGCACCAGCTAGAAACACATAAAGCAAGGTACCTCCTAAAGCTTCCTTAAATTAAATGCGTTTAATTCCCTACTTGTCCCTACTTAATTAAACATATTTTTCATATAATTCCCAGAGCTCCTTTGATTTCTAAACACAGAAATACTTATGTTGTCTCCAGGCAACTGGCCTTGATGCTATTAATTTGCAGGACACAAACAACAGACCATGTCACTGAGCGGTGAGAATGTTAATAAACCACTTCAGCAATGAATTTTATTTTTCAAGCTTCCGTCAACACAGGCAAAAAAACCCCCTGTATTCTAAGTAAGTTTTTGGAAAAGATATCATATCTTAATTTACATATCACTGTGGAGGAAAGTGAGTCAAAACCTTCTGTGAATATTATTAACTTGTAACTGATACACCTGAAAGGCTTTATTTACTGTTGGGTTTATATCCATTGTATGAATATTTGCAGTTTGCAGGAGAGATATAAAGCTATCATTTACTCACTACTCTTTTAGTTGGTAGTAAGTGCACTTACTTAAGTGTAGGTAATTTTGAAAATAATATTTGATAACTACTTGGGGATAGAAAAAGAAAGATAGCAATTTAGCATATACAAGTCTGCACAAGCTGCTAAACAAGCAGCTTAAATCAGCTTAGTTTTACTTAGGTGACTAGGAAGTTACACAACAGGGAAAAATCAGAGATCTTGGAGACAGGTGGGTCTGTGGGACAGAGACCTTTCCACAGGCAAAAATTAGACAAATGAGATGGCTCACAAAGTAGCCTATACTTGCAAGTCTAAGACCATTTGGATTAAAATAAAATGGTGATGTATTTGATTACCATATATAAAGATCATCGTACCATTATAAAAGGCAGTAAAATCAGGATTCAGCATCAGTATGCTGTCCCCAAGTGCTGAGTATGCATCCATGCAGGGATTTCTATCTGCAGTCTCCAAAAGCTCATCTAAACACAGATTAAATACAGATTTTCTGCTTGAATAAGTTATCTACTTATTAATGATCTTCAAAATAATCTTAACTATTGTATTTAAAAAATTATCCTTATTTGTTTTCATTATTATTTACATGTTTACCAGCTGCATAAATTAGATACTGATGCATTATATGGATTTTCTGTGTCATATCTGAATTGCTTTTCTTCAATTACTCATGTTATAGACTGTTTGACTTTTCAATTAAAATTATTTCTCATTTATTGTTGTGAGAATCTGGTCTGTTTGGTTCATTTGTACTCCCCTATTTTCCATCTAATCTCTAGTAATCTGCAGAGAACTACAGATTTGTGGCCTTATATTAATAAGCCTATTTATAGATAAATTCTATTCATAACACCTACTCCAAATCACTCAGAACTAGATCTAAGAATGGAAAGTGCCTTGACCTGTTCCCTTCACCAATGGTCCAGTCTCCAAGACTCAAGTGTTTAGAGGCCAGAATCAAACAGATTTTTTTTTATGGTGACAGGAGAAATGCATCTCTCTGTAAACAGTGTTATGAAACCCCTATCCACACAACATAATCATTTATCTCCCTTTCAAATGTCAACTCCCTCTCATGCCGACACATGGAGCATTGAAGCTTCTGAAAGAAAAAAAATTATAGTTATTAGAAATACAGCTACTGGGCCTAATCTTATTCCCTAGGGAAAAAAAGGAAAAGAAAAGAAAAAAATCCTATGGCAGATTTTAGCAGAAAAAGTTAAAATTTTATAAGGTTATTAGGTCCTGAGAACATTCCTAGATAAAATTAGATGACAATTTCAATTGTGGGAATGAATATCAGCTCTCCTTTTTAACCATGTTTGTCCCCCCTCAGCTAGTGAGTGCCCTTGC
The DNA here is from genome assembly GCA_013397275.1 of Burhinus bistriatus. Taxonomy (NCBI): domain Eukaryota; kingdom Metazoa; phylum Chordata; class Aves; order Charadriiformes; family Burhinidae; genus Burhinus; species Burhinus bistriatus. Next base: position 634,517 of record VYXH01004700.1, read on the forward strand.
CAGACTCTTTGGAAAAATCCCAAGCAGTATGTCTGATTAATTAAGATTACATCACAGCACCACCTGTCAAAAGACCCTTGTGCTCTTTTGTTTGGAGAACACCTTATCTTCATGAAAGCACTGGCTGAAAGAAGTGCCTTGAGAGTGCTCTGGGCAGAGAGATACTAATTCCAGAAATAAGAGCATGCTAGAAACTTGATAACATAGGTGTCGGGTAACTTGTGGTTATGAAGTGACTCAAAATGAGGTTTCAGTTATGTAAGAGGATGGCATATATAAATTTGATAACACAGATTCATAGATTTTAGGTCCAGAAAGGTCTATTTGTCTGACATTATTTAGTTCAGCCTGCTGTGTATCACAGTTCTCCCTGCAGTGGGACTTATAATTTGTGCTGTGCTGGAGTACAACTTCCAGGAAGGCATTCTGTCTTGATCTGAGGACATCAAGAGATGGAAAATTCATCTCTTCCCAAGAAAGCTTGTACCAAAGGTTAATAATCCTGAGCATTAAAAAAAAGTCATGTATATCACAAATTTAAATTTGCCAAACTATCTTCCAGACATGGGTTTACGTCATACCTTTTGCCAAGTATTTTAAAAAGCTTCTTAGTCCATAATAATCTTCTTGAAGATTCTTATTTACAATAATCAAACTTTAAAAACCAACCAACCAACCAAACCCCACCACCACTTTACAGATCCAGACGGCTATGTCTCTTGCTCTAAGATATCTTTTTGAATCAGCTTCATAATTTTTGATTGCATATTTATAATCCTTTGAAACTGTGGATACTAGATCTGTATGCAATATCCTGGTCACATAACCGTAGATAAATCCATAATAATTTGCAAAATGATCTCTTGTCCTACACACTGTGTTTACACATCAAGGAGCCCATCAACCCTTTTTGCTGTCATGTCACACAGGGAACTCTCATGCAGCCACATGCCCACACTGCACACTTTCCGGCAGCTATTACTTTGGACTATATCCAGCCTGGTGTCTCAGACTGGATGCTCCACAAAACAAACTAAAGGATAATGGGAAGACTGGCAAACTGGTTTCAAAAGTTCACTCCTCTTCTGAACTAAGGTATCAACATAGGCACTCTAGGAAACCTAGGTGCTTTCTTGGACAGTGTCTCTAAACTTGTAGATGCAGGCTGAATTCCTTGCCCTAAATATAAGACCTGTATTTGGTTCCAGTAAAATACCCAGTCACAAATTCACATTAACTAACTGCTTCTTTTAATTATTGTTTCTGTCATTTTTGTGACTTTCGTGAGTTTTATTAGTAATCACTTTATAATTCATTTTTTGATTATTGATGCCAATCATGCATAGCGTCAATATGAATACTTATTCTGTCAGGACCATAATTTAAATATTCCCAAGAAAGGAGAACATGTTACGTCTTGTACTTCAACTGCAACGTCTTTTATATGGAGTGACCGCTCATTAGAAGTGTGCTGCTCAACACTCGGTATGCCCAGCTCCATCCAGCAGGCTGCTGAATAGCCTTGAGGGATCTCACATAAGACCAACCTGGTGTGACAGAGAAGGAGGGGTGACAGGATCATCAGGGAGTTAATTATAACCATCTCAATGTGAGGAAATCCTGAGCTGCCTCAAGACAGAACCATTATATTTCAGCTGGCAATGGACTATAAGGGATTTGCCAATGAGGAGAAATGGCAAACCTCTGCTTTGGCCTTTTTTCCTTGGGCTGCCCACACAAAAGAGTAGGGAGAAAGAGTGACAGAAGGACCCACAGAGCTGAGGAAGAGATGTTGTAAAAAATGTCTTTGCTGTGGAATAAAACTCAGTAAGGCCAAGAAATTATCATCCTTATTTCACATTTGCATTATGAAGGAGCTTTAAAGGAATAGCTAATTTATTCAGATAAGCAAACACATTTATTCCTTCAAAGACCGAAAGAATGGCTAATTTGCCCTCACACCTTATGAAAGACCAGATTCCTACCAGTGACTCCAAACCCTTTGAAAAATAAAGGTAGGAATGTCATGTTCAAAATAATTCTATAGATATTTGCAGGTTTGACCTTAACCTATGAATATCAGGTGTGGGGTGTATTCCCCATGAGCTGTGTAGTTAGTTAAGTACTCCATCCCTCCTGCAAGACTTAACCTGCATGCCTTTCCACTCAGATCAAAGGCTTTTGTGCCACACAGCCCATCTGCCAGGCTCTGTCGGCAGGAACAAAGGGCTGTGATCAGCCCTGTGAGGAGGACAACTGAAAGGGGCACCAGGCAGGTGGAAATGCGTGCAAACTGATGCTCAGTAAAAGGGTCTGTGAGAAGGCAGCGCCAGCAGCAGAGTGAAACAGTGGCAGCCAAAATAGAGTTCAAAGGAAGGAGTTGCACGAATGCCAGTGGTACCAGAACGCTTTTCTACATCACAAGAAGTTGGGCATCTTTCTTAAAAAAAGACACAATATAGACTCACACCCCACCAAAAAAACTTGGGTTCCTTCCTGTACTTTTCCAATGTACAGAAGATATTAATTTATTTTATATATTATTCTCCATTTTCTCACAAAAATGCTTCTGTGTTTCATGGGACCACCCTGCTAAGATATATTCCTCATCAAAAAGGAATTTTTTAAGGAAGTGGCACTTAGAAAAGACAGAAAATAATTTATTCTGACAAACTGCAGTGGGAGTTTAAAAGCTCTGAAAAAGGCAGTACCTTCTAAAACTGCTTCTCACCTCATCAGCAGGCAAGGAAACAATCTGAAGCTCAGATCAGTTCCTCCCACCACCTCTGCTGGGGAGGAAAAGTAAGGACTCCAAATATTTTGCACCTGGTGAAATAGCATGCATGTTATGCTCAAGACTAAGACTGTAACTTAAAATAGGAATTCTTAACTTCTCTTTTCTCATTATTTATTTGTCAGCTGTTATCTGACCACTGTGAAAACAGATTATCAAAATATATTGGTCAAATCCTCTGTCAGAGGTGGGCTACAAAAATCCTGGTAAGCACTAATATTTAGAATTGATCCCAAAATAGACATATTTGGTAAGGCTAGATTTGTCCATAATTGTATTTTATTTTAAATTAAACTTAGTTCAATTGTTTACAAATGTACTCTGAAAGCAGGCAGGATTATTTCCAATAAACCATACAGAAAGCAAGCACACGTAGTTCTTGTTCACACAGCCTCCTGTTCACAGGGGATGTGGATCTGAAACATTGTCCTTTCCTCCCTCCTCTTTGATAGCTTTGTTTCACGTCTTCATGGTGTCTATAGCTTGTGAATTATTGTTTCCCTTTATTTAAAATAATAAAATTGGTTTATCAGGTAAAAGCAGATGCTAAAACTAGATTCTCTAATTATCACATAAAGTGGATCCATACATATGTATAACTTTATCAGGTAATAACAGGTACTGAATATTTATCCCCCCCAGCCACAATGGCTACACATTACAAATTTATGACTGCACAGTATCTACTGTGCAGCCTCCTTCCAGCAGTCCCTAATGGACAAATCTGACTTATCTCTCCTGGGGCTGTGATGTTTTTTGGATTTGTTTTGTTTTTACTACCTTCAGCTTGTGTAACCACAGCTGATCGTGCCATTGTGGTGCTCTCAAAAAATATATATGTATTAATACCCACCAAATTTCTGGTTTTGCTGCCAAGGACCTGCGTATGTCAGGGGCTTAATAAACACAGAAATTAAAGGTATTAAACAGAAAAGTGATGCTTCCAAATCAAATGGACACATTTTCCAGGTCACCTTGAGATATAGCACTTTAAGCATCTCATAAATTTCCCATGATGATGGCCTGAGATGAAATCCCTACAGCACACTATCCAAATCTTTCTGTCTTTGGATAAGTATAGGATTATTTATGTTTCAGTGAACATAAAAATAGCTTCATCCCTCCTTATTAAATGGCGAAACTTCACAATATGAAGCTATGTAAATGTGTAAGCTGACCTGGTCACTACATGAAGAACTGGAAGAATGGTATGCACATATCATAATCACAAAGTACAGCACACATAATACAGAACAGTTCAAGTTTCTATTACCATGTTCTTATATAGCACACTGCCCTTGCTAGCACATAGCATATATGAGGTTACTGAGAAATCTGATAACAAAACTCCAAGTCAGAAAATCGCTTAAGTAGAAGACTGATGGGGCAAAGAAGACAGAAAGCATTTAGGTAAAGTATCTGGCATTGGCATCCTGCCCTCAACATCTCCACAGTCTGATTGCATCTCAATCCAAACCAAGACTAAGGGTCTTCTGACAATTTCAGCCCTCTATCACAGCTGGATAAGTCATTTTGAGCATAGTGACTCTAATAAAGCCTAGTTTTGTACCCTTTGATCATTCATTTCTTACCTTCAGTCTCCTTTCTCCCTCCCCCTCCCTCCTTGTGTCGCTTCAATGAGGAAGAATCATCACATTCTGCAGCTGAGAGCTGTAAATCTGCTAATTGAGTAGCCAGCACATCTGTGCTATTAGCCAGCTGTCTACCACCAAACAACATGTAACGCCTGTATACGTGTAATTTTGTGTGCCTTCCTTTTGTGGCAACGCTTCCATTTCCATTTGTTACTAGTAGCTTCAGTTTTACCAAACCAGCATTCAGGCTAAAATTCTCTTGAAAGTGAAACTGTCTGTGTTTCTGCTTTGATATTTCACCTGCACAGCTCCACCTGAAGATACAGGAGCTGGACTTTGGTCTTCCCCAAAAACATTTAGTACAAAACAAGGGAAGACAAGCCCTAAAATTGTTAAACACTTCAGCAACAATTTTAATGTATCCTTTTGACTGAATAGTTTCACATCTGTAAAATGTGAAAATATCATATCCTTTACTTCACAAAATGTTGTATAAATAAATTAACTTTTTGTGAAAGGACAGACCAGTGACAGACAAAGTAAGGAATTCCCACTTGTATCTTCAAAGCATAGTTGGAACAATGTCTAATAAATCAGGAAAGGGTCATTCACAGAACTATGAGATGAGAAGCTGATTGTTAAATGAGTGCCATGGATTTGTGTACTTGTAAGTCAGGAGGCTTTGGAAAAATAGTATATAAGCAAATAATTAAAGACTAAATTATGTTAGCGTAAAGTATTTGTTTCCTGTTTGTAATGGAAACATTTTTCACATCATTTCAATGAAGGCTGGCAATATCTGAAAATGGACAAGCAAAACTGGCAGGCAATAAATAGCCTCAGCCACCAGAGAGAAACAAAGGGAAATCATTAACACTTGCCGCCACCTTCAGAATTTTTTTTAATGCATTCATTCTCACTTGGCACTATGGACCATGAGCTGTCCTTCCCATTGCAAAGAAAAGGTGAGTCATACTGAAAGTGAAAAAGTCACTCAGAATCAAAGATGAATGACAGCTTTCTATCCCTACATCTTGATTGCAAAAATAAAGCCCTTGATTAATTAAATATACATAAAAGCTTTCACAGAGTCTTCCTTGCACAGTATCCATTCCTTTAAAGCACCACATTTTTTTCTCTAGAACTGTATACAGGTGAGCAAAAAATATGAGTTAGCTCAGCTTTAAAGTTCCTAGGAATACCTCGGAATGTGCTCAAAATACAACCATATAGCCAGTTATTTCCCTGTCTCAAAGCTTTCAGTTATTCTCCTTTAGTCGAAAGACAGTATTCCAGAATTTCTAAACCAGGAATTTTTAGTAGTGGATCAGTATTTTCCATTTGGAAAATTAAAAGGGCATTCTGGTCCAAAGAGTGTTTGTTGATTCTCACCCGTTATCCTAATATCTCTGTTCAAAATCCCTTCTCTTGTGCCATGTTACAGTGCAGAAGTCCTTGTCTTCCCTTCAAGAATGTAATGTCTCAGCTTTTGGAAGATTCTCAAAGTGATTATGCATGCATAATTAATTGAGAAGAGCGAGATCATCACTCCTACAGAGATCATCAGTCCTATAGTATTACCAGCTCCTCACTGGGATGAACAAGACCTCTTTTTGAATTGACCAAGGCAACCTTGTGAATGAACTCAGCATCCTTCTGCAGTCTACCTTCTTCAAAATACCAAACTATCCACTTCTCCTAGATTTTTTAATTGTACTTAGCAAAGTGAAATGTGACATTTTTGCAGTGCATTAGATATCATGAAAAGACAATTACAATAGACTTTTTAATTATTCAGGACACAAGCGCTCTTGAATGTAGGTATAGAGAAAGAGGTATTTCAGCTGAGAACTCTTCTGCGAAATTACAGTATTATAAAACTGGAGAAAAAAGTGGCAAGGCAAGTTGTTTTCATACTTACACAATGGGTAGTGATGGCTTTTCCTCTTTATTAAATCTGATGGAAATGTCTCACCTTCCTTTTTTGGTTTTAAATGACAATGGACAAATGACAGAAAATAGATGACTGTCCCACCACCAGATACATGCAATCCTTTTTTGATTTCACATGGTTATTCCTATCCTGTGGTGTAAAACAGGATGCAGGTAAAGAGAAGAAAGTTTGTTCATATTTGAATTATAGGACTTTAAACTTCAAAGCAAAATTGAGAGATTGACCTTTCATTGCTGAATGTCAAAGTTATTTGCTCAAATCAAAAATGATACCTAAATGTCATCTTCATAATATGACAATAATAAACAAACAAATACAACAAATTAAACTAGCATTGTCTTATTATCAGTCAGTAACAATATTCATTTTACTCAAGGTAGTATAGCACTACTCTAAAAATGTATTCAATGTAAAAGGGGATAAGACTTGTTTCAGTCAATGGGTGCTCAATCTTTTCTTGGAAAGACAGCTTGGGGAGCATACTGTTTCCATTTTATGCGCAATAAACAGCTACCAGAGCATGCAGAAAGTCAGGGATTTGCATCAGACTCTCATCTCAGCCTTAAGCCTACAGACGCAGGAGAAATATCTTATAACTGCAAGAGGAATCCTCCCTGAAGCCGAACACTAGTTTTCAGAAAGCCAGATCTTCAGGGCCACAGAAAATAAGACAGATTTGGCCCTCTACCCAATAGGGCATGTTGTGAGAAGTACACTCCGTTTCACAGACTGCATATTTTTCAGTAAGGAGTCATTTCATAAAATACTTAATGACATGACAGTTTGGGTGACAGGAAGAGCTTTATGACCCACGCACCCTGTCCTAATGCTGATATTGGGAACTTCGTAGCACATAAAACTGCAGTATCGTGTCAGGAGCCTTTTAAAATTCTGCAGTAATAATTTTCTTACTCATGTACATAACCGAGTGTTTTTATTATTAATAGCCAAGTTAAAATGCTAATAACTAAAGCTTAGTAATGAAATATGCATGTTGGTACATGAAGATATCATTAAAACCAATCCACTTATAATATGTCATATAATTTGTGGCTTCATATTTTGTACTGGCTCTTGGCAGAGTAATTAAAGAACAATCAAGCCTTTCTCACTAATTAACACTGTCAGTATGTCTGTATGATATGTAAAATGTGATAATGAGTTGAGAACTTTCAGCATTTGTGATGACTTGTGTTTTTTCTCTCTCCTGGAAGGAATTTAATAAAGAAACATCTGGAAGTGGAGGTATCACTATATTTAGTGGAAATCAAAGAAGGATTATAAATGGAACAAGAGGTTAGAAATCAGGAGGCACTAATTTATCTTCCTTGTTATGCTCCATTAAATGAATCCATGCTATCAAAAAAACATGATGATTTTGAGCATCAGTGTAAAATTTTTCATTCCAGTTTGAACTAATGAACTCTGAACATCTGTATTTACTTCTCATCTCCAATATGTTTATGGCAATAGTCTGGCTTTTCATGTCTGTTTAACTCAATTTGGACTGAAACCCCAGAGAGTAGTTAATATGGGTTAAGTATCTTTAATCAAGACATTTGAGAACTTTCCAGTAAAAGATTTTATTTCCATACGATTAAGATATATCAGCAATGACCTTTTGATGGGAACATGAAGTTTTGGCAAACTTTTGCTAAGTCACAAGCAGGCTTCCATCACAGACTACGTAAAGTTTTTATCATCCTGCCATGCACTATCCAGGTTCCCAGACTGGGTCTGTTATTTTAAAATAACTTCAGGAGGCAGACTAATCGATTCTTGCGAATTTACAGGTTTTCAAATTGCTTCCTTCAAAAGAGGGGCAGATCAAGGGAAACAAATAGCATTTGGGATCCCAAGACTACCAGCACCTCAAAGACTTCCTATGCAGTCTGCCCTTGTGTTCCTGGCTGTCTGGTACAGCATCAGAAGTCTACATCCTGAGTGTTTCAGCTCCAAGAAGAACTTGGCTTCCAGGTTTACAGTAGGTGACCAACAGAAGTATCCGAGGCTTTCCAAACCCTCAATATCAGAGCCCCAGGCCAGGAACTCCTTGAACAAAAGAAGTAAGCAAGCTATTCACGAAGAGAACCGAGAGAATTTGGGATACTCAACAGCTAAACTGAAGCAGACTATAATTATAAATGTGATATCTTCATTTCTTTCACAGGCAAGTAATTTAAGTACTTTATATTTTCATCCAGATCTCTCCTGTAAGTAGCCCATATTGAAGAGTTCCTATTCCAAAGTCTACATGTCTTGTTCCAGACCTCTGGGCATGTGAACCATAACTAGACTGCTCAAAGGATGTAGCTATGCAAAAGGGATGTTTAGGAGGAACAGGGCTGGCTCCAAGGAAATGGATAACTGAGGGCACCTTCTATGTTGTGGCAACATAGAAGTTTGTACTAAACTATGTCACATAGATCAAAAATAATAATAATAAAAAAAAATGGTCAAGAAACAAGCCCAGAAAGATAAGCTTGAAAACACACAGACTGGCCATGAAGGGATAGTAGTCTTTTAAATGTCCACCTGCTGGCAAAATGCCTTCCCTTCAGGAATGGATGAATGTGAAAAATGCCTCTAGAAGCCTCTTATGTTCTGACATCTTTTATTTCAGTTTCCAGTGCAGAGAGAAGAATAAACACTGTTCTTTCCTGACAACACCAGAGGATGAACACTGCCTTGTGGGAAAGGAGAAATCAAAACCCCACGATCCCTCTTCCCTACAGTGTCTGAAAACTAAAACAACACTGAATATATGCATCTCATCTAGAGCAACAAACAGTACCTCCACTTCACTGTCATCAGACACTTTTGGGAGCTATTGCCTTTCAGAGCTTTTTTTTTTTTTTAAACTTGTGTGCGAGTGGTGAACCTCAACATATAAATTGCAACACTTTGGGTTTGAGTATACTACTTAGATAATACAGGTCCAGAATTTTAATGGCAGTGCACTGTGGCAGCATAAATAATGCAAAGAGTCTCAAAACAATTAGTAATTTGCCATTATGAAGGCAGCTTTATTCTCTAAATTCTCTCCTTTTATTATATTTAGCTATGAGAAAAGGTTTCATGTTCTTCTTCACACATTCTTTCCTGTGGTTTGCATTATTATTTTCTAAATGGATAATGTTTTATTTACTCTATTTTATAGGCCAGAAACCTTTTTGCAGTTTCTTCTTCCAATGTACTTTGCAGACAAGCCACTAGGATACATCTATGGGGTTTTTTTCCTGCCAATTAACACTGATTGTATATCTTTGAAGATAAACAACTTTTTTTTTCATGTCTAAATCACGTTTTTTACCATCGACACAAACAGCTGTAAAAACAGATAATCAAACATTCCTCCACTAGGGTTACAATTTTGCTTTGCTTAGGAGGGTATGCTCTGACATTTTTGGATTGCACATGTTTGGATTGCACATGCAACTTAATTTGGGTAACTGAATGAGTTATAACAATAATTACATCTTTCTAACAACTACTAGGCTTTGAAATCATGTTACAGAAGCATAGATACATAAAATGTAGTGTATTTCCTGACACGACGTTCTAGAATTTGTAGTATCCAAATTGAGCCCATGAGGTATTTTAGGGGTTTAGTGCATGGAATTTTTGTTTGCCCCTTTTCCAAAGGAAAATATCTAGTATTCTTCTCTTGAGAAGATGAATGGCTAATCAACAAGCTAAATGACAAATGGATGTTACAGCAGTATCAGAACAAGTCCTGCTAAAATTACTGTGTGATAGTAGCAGATAAATTACGTCTCAAAGAGGCACGTGAGTCTCAGTATAGGACCTACTGCAAATTCACTAAACTCAGAAGTGTTTCTTATGGAGTAGTGTTGAGAAGAACTGCACTGCACTTCCAGATTCAGAACGCTTCACCTGTAAGCGTAAAATAGCAAATATTTAGAAGGAAAAAAAAAAAAAAAAGACCGCATGGCAAGTGAAGTTGATGTAACTTGGAAACTCTTGAGGATCTTCAGTCCAGCGTGTCTTGACTGCTGGGTACTTTCATACGTACTTCATAACAAATTGTTCTTTAGTCACTCTGCGATCTCATTTCATAATGTCAAGTATCTGAAACTGTCACAAAAAGCAATATAGATCTTTCTATCCCCTGTGCTAGAGTACCCAGACCGTTAAAAGCAAAAGAAACCCTGACAATTGGGCATATTAAAATACTACTGAATAACAGGTAAATGTGAGTTATACTTTTCCTTAGAGAGCTAGAGGACTGTGAGAGGGATTCATGGTTCACTGCACTGCTACTATGCACATTTGCTGAGGGCCTTGTGAAAGTGCTAGAAATTGCAGCTGAAGAAGGGCAGTTTTTTAGGATTAGTTCTTCCACCCAAGATTTAGGCAGATAGGACCAAATTTGCATGCCTGTCAAGACTTTGCGTCAAAATAAATACCTAGTACAAAAATGTTTGAAATTCCTGAATTTTTGTCAATTTTTTAAAAAACTAAGATCACAAGAAAGCAATAGGATGCAGTGTGGAAAGTTACTGACATATTTTTGGAGAAGGATAGTATCTAGTGAATGAGGCAAGCATCCAAAGAAGTTGAGGCTGGATAATGTGCAGGGAATGAGAAATGAAGCTTCAGAGAGAACAGATTACATATAAAGAACTGAGCAGATGCCTTAACAAATGCATGTTATCTAACCTTCAGACTAAGCAAGGCAAGGGTCTTCTTACAAACAAAAGCAAGCAGCTAAGCCTTTACAGGTAAACATCAGTGTCAATTCAATTTAGATCACTGACGACACATCTAACCTACAGCATTGCTTCGCCATGACACACAGGGAGGAAAACCAGCCTGCAGAGGCAACATTTATTTTGGGAATTCTTTTCATACTGCTAATGTACTTCAAAAATTAATTTGGACTTAAATTTTTAGTCTCCCGTGTCCCATTTGTATACAAATCTTATGAGACCCTATTTGACTTTGTATTCATTTTCCTTACAATTCGGCATTCATTTCCATTCAGGTTTCTGTAGAACTTTTATCTTCTAGATAGGCAGCATCCCCATTGTCCCAAGGTGCAATTGCTGTAATAACCACCAAAAAAGCAGCAACTCTTACCTGCCAGTCAAGAACCTTGCATCAGGATCAGTAGTTATTAATTTGCAAGATCTAAATTTGATTTCCAAGAGCACCTAGAAGCCTTTACTATCTGCCCAGAAAACATATTAAAGCCTTGAAAAAATTTGTTGTTTATCTATCAAAAACTGCAACTTGACAAATTTGAAATCTGAATATACTACTTCTTTCTATAGCTGGATAACAAGATAATCTGAAATCTTCCTTTTCACCGTAATTAGTACAAACAAATGCAAGCACTGAAAAGGAGAATTTAAAACAGAAAAATAACAAATCTCTGTAAAATCTGCCACCCTAAAAAGCTATGGCACTGATTTTATTCTGTCTACGTTCCACAAGAAGAGTAAATGCCTGAATTCCTTGCTTTAAATGAACATAGGAAATCATCTAAACACTCTAGGGTTTGCTTTTTCATTATTAAAAAGTCAGATACATAGGCAATTTAATTATGTCAGTAAAAGCAGTGTGTATTTTCATGCATAAAGAGAATAATTTAGATGATATATTTTTGTCAAATCACTTTCTCATTGTTTCAGAAATGTTTCTGAATGCCAAATGTAAGCCCATATTATTCTACTCAAGTTGCTTTAAGCTGATTAGGTGGTCAAATATTACCTACTTAAAGAGATAATGACTATGAGATTAATCTAAGGCAAGGCAATATACCATAGATCAGAAAGCAAAGGGCTGTGAGATGATTGCATATTACCAGGGCAATAAAATCAAGAGGAAAAAAGTATGTACCGCTAGAGGTTTGCCAATGGGAGTGAAAGTTAAATTAGAGATAAATTAATGAAATATTTATTACTGACTGCAAGATATGGCTTTTGCATTTTCCCAAATGAGGCTCCTTTGAAAGTTGTATTGATTAAACCATGTGCATTATCGTACTCATGTTCATAGCAAACTCAAATGGCTTATCAAAGTTGTTATATAATTATAGAGCCCCTACATATTTTTATAGTTATGATAGGCTCTTGAATATGTTTTATTTATAAATGTGAAGCTTTAATGCCTTACATGCAAAAAATGTCACCAAGGAAAGGAAAAGATACCAATGCATAATGACAACATTCACAATAGAGTTGTTTTGTACCAATAAAGTGTTTGATAAGTAGTCTTTTATTTGTATTTTGTGTATAATAAAGAATTATACTGACTCAGTTGCTGGCATAACTGCATCTTATTTTAGCAAAGCTCACGTGCACTTTCCTAGGATCCCCACAGACTCTTTTCCACTATAGACAGAGCCAGCTTCTGACACTCTTTCTTCTTACTTACTTATGTGAACAGGGGTGGATTTGCTGAGGACATGAGAAGGCCACAGTTGTAATAAGACCCGCATTGCTGCAGTACCTGAGCATCACACCAGGTGAATGTATCTATGCTCACAGGACCTTCATGCTGCTCTTCAGCATTTAAATGTGGCCTGAGACACAGTAAGCCAAATAAACGCCTCTTTCATATTTGCATTGCCGCTATGCTTTTATGCTTTTAGGAATAATACTAATACGGGATTTAGTGGAATCTATAAATTTTTTTCGTACGTGATGCAAAAAAACCCCTCTGTGTTTAAGATGGAGGATGTCAAAAAGTAGTATAAGCTGAGCTGTGTTCAGAATAGGTTCTCAGTAAACTAAAAAATAGAAAGTTTTGTCAACAAGAATTTGTCTAAAACTTTGCCTCACTTCAAGTCTTAGATGCCTGACTTTGGTCGACAAACAGGTAAGAGTAATTTTTTTTCCCCAATCCAGAGCATGGTGATGCCTATATGCTAGACAGCACACTGGTGACTAAGAGACCTTCCTTTATGACCAGCGCTTGACTCTGCAAACTAGCTGGTACATGATTTGAGAGAGACGGGAGCCTTGGTATTGCTTATTTATTTATATCAACATAAATCAGAATCCAAACCCTCCTTCTTTAGGCAGACAGGCTATAGACATACATTTACATTTGCTTCCTCTTTCTGGTAAGTTTTTCTGCACTCTGATTAGGCAGCCTAATGTGCAGGAGTTTCTGGAATTCAGTTTTTGACCCAGGTATCTGAAGTCTAAAGAAGTCCTATTTTAAAGCCTCTTCAGTTCTTCTTTTCAGATCTGGGTGCCTAAATATCTTACCTTTTTTGTCCTCAGTGACTTAGCAAAGAACACAGTGAAAATTTGGAGTGAACTCAGAGATATAGGTAGTGCTTCCTGCATCTTAGCCTTGTCTTTAACACATCATCGTTTTCTTGTTTTTACACAGAACTCTGACAATTTCACTGCCTTGAGTAGGGGTTGTTTGTTTGTTTGTTTTGTTGTGATGAACTATCATACTGCACAACTAAGGTTAGTATAATCAAGGACTTGCTGGCAAAATGAAGAACAGTTTGTGGCCTGGTTTTATAAACAGCCACAAAAGGAGGTCCCAGGTTAGAACACTGTTGTTGATCTAAAATAGAAGTATTCCATTAACAAAGCACTGAATAAAATGAACTTATGTTTAAACAACTGATATTCCTGAATAAATCAGCAATAACTGAAAATAGTGTTGGCCTGGGAATCTTTCAGAGTAAATCCCTCAAGAAATATCACCTAGAACAGTTATTTCTACTCATGAACAGCAATAAAAAATTAGGACATCTCATGGGGCAGTGAAGATGCAGTGTTTTAATCACTTTCACCCGTGACACAGCACTATGAATTCCCTAGTGTTGCCTTCATTTAAAGTGATATGTAATCTGTTGATGGGTATGAATCCGTGCTTTCACGGTATTAGCACTCTTTGTATGGTCATGTTAATTATCCTAAAATCTGACCGTACTGGGCACTGAACAAGCATGGAATCTGTGTGTAAGACAGTACATAGAGAAAGACTGGACTGGAAACAACAGGCTTGTACTGGGCTCAGCCTAACATGTAGTGGAGAGATTGAGGAAGGTGGGGGGACACATGCAGATGTTTATGTGAAATCTTCAGGGCTCATCCAAAGTGGGAAAGCAGTGCAGAAAAACTGCAACAGTGCTTGTTTGAAAACTTGGCAAGTGGATGATTGACAAGTGATAAAAAGACTACTTGTCCCACATAGAACAAAAGAAAACAAGTAGAACTAGGACACTAAGAGCTGCAGAACTTAAAGTAATCAACTTGTGTTTGAAGTGACAAAGAACCAGACAAGGGAGACGTTGGGAGAGAGGTCAGAGGTTTGGAGGAGAGCAAACACAATCTAGCTGAAGGTTGGAGTCCAGGCCTGTAGCAGAATTCTTCATGAATATTGCTGGGGCAAAAACACATTTGCCAAGACTGAAGAAAAGCTACGAGTGATGAGGTCCAGGAGAATTTAAACTTTGTGGATATCTTGGAGAGGAGACAACCTACGATACACCTTCATGATATTTTGCAAGCAGACAAGAATGATTCATGCTGGTCATTAATGAGGCACAGGTTAGAGAATACTTTAGCAAACTGGACATCAGAATCCAGGGGCCCTGATGGGAAGCACCCATGAGCACTGAGGGAGTTCATCATTGCAAAGCCACTCTCAATTATCTTTGAATGATCAAGACAATTGGGAGACATGCTTGAGTACTGGAGGACTTCTATCTTCAAAAAGGGCAAGAAGGAGGACCCAGAGAACTACAGGCTGGTCAGCCTCACCTTGATCCCTGGGAAGGTGATGGAGCAACTGATCTTGGAAACCATTTCTAGTCACATGAAGAACAATGAAGTCATCAGAAGCAGTCAGCATGGATTCACCAAGGGGAAGTCATGCTTGACCAACCTGATAAAATTCTATGGTGAAATAACTGGCTTGGTGGATGAGGGGAGAGCAGTGGATATTGTCTTCCTAGACTTCAGTAAGGCTTTTTTGATGGTGTGTCCCATAACATCCTCATACAATAGACCTGCTTGAGCAGCGGAAGTGGACCAGATGACCTCCAGAGGTCCCTTCCAATCTCAACTGCTCTGTGCGTCTGTGAAGTCAAAAGACTGATGAAGGACAGGGTATACCATCTGAGGCATAGCACTACTCATCTTCTGAGACATGGCCACCTTTGACTCAGATAAAACTGAAATCACAGCTGTCTGCAAAATACTGCATAGGTCACATAACAAATTTTTGTGAGATTAAATATAACCTCGGTCTCAAAAATCTACCATACATACCTCTACACTTAAAAAATGTCATTTGACAGCATAATAAAGTATAATAAATATAGTTTTTTGTAAACCAAAGGCACATTTTTCTGAATTTGTTTTTCTTCTTTTTCTAGCATATTTAGAAGTGTGTTCCTTTAAAAGATTACCAACATCAAACTGAATTCATTGCATTCTGAGACGTGTATAAGACACTATAATAATTAAATGCAACCTCAGTACTCATTACCTCCTGAATGCATTCTGCTACATACTATGTTTCATCGGGTTTGAAAGGCTTTATTCTAGAACACTGAATGCCATTTGTAAAGGTGAAATTTTAATTTTATCCATTTGTAAGTTTGTTTATCCAGCCTACACTCACAGTTGTGCTAATTAATACACCAGGGCAAAAAAATGTTTTTTGTGTCCCACACAAATGTCTGAGCTAATGAAAGTTTCTCAGCACTAACAAGAACAAAGACATCTATTAATTTTCTTCTATGATATTTAAAATCCCTAAAAAAAAATTCAGCTCTGAAAAAGTATAGTTTTTAATTATTTTTGCTGAAGTTGTATAGTATTTCTAAATAGCCCAAAAGTTCCAAGAAATTATAACAATTACATATATACTTGCATCTTAATGTTTTTTCCCACATTTCTGCTACTTTCTTGGCATTTCAGAGCATTAATCAACACA
Organism: Burhinus bistriatus; assembly: GCA_013397275.1. Lineage (NCBI taxonomy): Eukaryota > Metazoa > Chordata > Aves > Charadriiformes > Burhinidae > Burhinus > Burhinus bistriatus. Next base: position 650,799 of record VYXH01004700.1, read on the forward strand.
TTTTCTCATTGAAAACATCTATCATGCTTTGTTGTTTGTTCCTCTTATGTTGTTGTCCCAGTCTTTGCATAATCTTGAATGACTTCTGATGAGCTCCAATATAGGATCAAAATCTGCATTCATTTACAGAACATAATTTCATTATATTTCTACTGCATAGTGAATGACTGCAGAGCAATGAGACTAAGTTAGAGATGAAACTCTACTTGGGTTTGTAAAACAGTCGTTGGTTTTTGGTTCATTGTTCAGAGAGGAATATAAATCCAACATTCTTCACAAAGATGAGAAGAAGAGAAGACTACTTAAATTAGTGAAGTATCATTGTATGATGGAACTGCAACATAGATTTATAATATAATTGTGTTAACAGCTGGGGTTCAGTGATCTGGATCTGTGTGTTGCTGATCTTCAAACTCCCAACCTCTCTGCTATTTCTTAGGTGCAAACACTGTCTTCTAAAAGCTATGTTTCATAGATATACTATCTCTGCTATCTTCTGTGCCATGGGATTACACTTGTCTATAAGACTTCCACTTAGCTGCAAAGGGTTAACAGATGTTTAATAGATGTTATATGGCACAGAGCCCAGCAGGTGAACAGCAGTGACTCTGAGTGCTGATATCCCTCTAGTGCTGGATTCATAACAATTTATAACACAACCTATTCATGTCCATAACATGTTCATAGTTATTCTTTTACTAAGGCTCATTACCTATTGACCAGCATCCTTTTTTTTTTTTTTTTTTCCCCAGACTCAAGATGTGATAATTTAGGTACAACTATCTGTTTTCTCTCTTTTGAAATATCGTCCCATCTGGATACTTCTTGCTTCTTGTGCTGGAGATGTTTCATTCAATTTCTTAAGTATTATTTCCCTTTCCTCTGGTGTTTCTCACTGCATAAGGCTGGCACGGCTGGCAGAAGAGCCTTGAGCAGCATTTGGCTTGCAAGATTTGTCAAATTCATATAGTCTGGTTCCTGGGTTTATGCTAGTGCAGCAGTATCAGTCAGTACAGACTGAACAGGTCAGACAACAAGAACGATTCAGCTTGCTGACATTTACAGGAAAATTAGTAGGCAATGTGACAAAACAGAAGTATCTACCTATTCATACTCACCTAGTGGGAATAGGCAAGAGCAAGAGGCTGAGAAAGAGCCAGAGCACTGGTTCCACTGTTGTATTCTTAGCAGTAGAATGTGCAGAGGCATGTATAAGGAGATTACAAGTTACAATTCAGATTTATTACATCTAAGACATGATGTCTCCTGGGGTTACTCATAGATTTTCCATGTTAAATGTGACCTCTTACTCATGTCCACATTTAAAATTTGAATCTACTCCTAAATACCTTGTATTTGTTCTTGTATGTCTCATATTTTAAACTTTGACTTAACTCCAGATGTGATTTGATGTGGATGAACAAATGGGATCTCTGATCACAGCCCAATCTACCTCCTTGTACTTGTAAATTCCTTTGCCTCCCACTTTCTGACAGAAGAATTACATCAGGATCAGAAATTTGCTGCTAATTTCATCCTCATCCAGGAGACTACTGCGAGCTGGTTCTTCTTTAATCCCATGGTACCCTTAGGCTGGAAGGATGACATATCATCACACCTCTCTTTTAAGTCGTGACAGTGAAATCCCATAGCAAGACAATACTCCCATCACTCAGATTTTTAGAACATATCAGTGCAACTGCTGCCTTCCCCCAGCCAAGCGTTCCAGGGGAACCCCTCTAAAATATCTAGGCTGGTCATCTCAGCACTGATTTAGTTCTCGGATTTAGCATCTTCCAAGCAAGGTATATAATATCAAGACTAGCAGCTAAGACAGAGGCATTATTACCATCCATTCCCAAACTCAATGGTTGAGAGTTTCTGATGATCTGACCATCGGCATTTGGAAAAAGCACCAAGAAGTTGGCCCCATGTAATGCCCAGTACGTAGCTAAGTAGCCTACATAAGGCAAAGTCCTCAGACATTTCAGGGCCACCGCTCAATGCCATTTCAGTCAGCCCAGGCCTTTATACTGCTAGACAAGCTGGCAGCCCATGGCTTAGACAGGTGTACTCTTCACTGGATTAAAAACTGGCTGGATGGCTCAGCCCAGAGAGTTGTGACGAATGGTGTTAAATCCAGCTGGCGGCAGGTCTCAAGCGGTGTTCCTCAGGGCTCAGTTTTGGGGCCAGCCTTGTTTAATATCTTTATTGATGATCTGGAGGAGGGGATTGAGTGCACCCTCAGTAAGTTTGCAG
>VYXH01004700.1:653266-684466 GCA_013397275.1 Burhinus bistriatus
TCAAGTTGCACCAGGGGAGGTTTAGGCTAGACATTAGGAAAAAAATTTTCACTGAAAGAGTTATCAAGCATTGGAACAGGCTGCCAAGGGAGGTGGTTGAGTCACCATCCCTGGAAGTGTTTAAAAGTCGTGTAGATGTGGTGCTTGGAGACACGGTTTAGTGGCAGACCTGGTACAGTAGAGTCAATGGTTGGACTGGATGATCTTAAAGGTCTTTTCCAACCTAAACGATTCTATGATTCTATGATTCTACTGTCCTCACCTTCAGTCAGTGCCTGTGTCAACAGTACTTGCTGCTGCTAGGTGACCAGCACCAAGACATTGTTGTTGGGCCACAGTCATATATTAATATTCCTGTTGTAATTCTTGGACAATGGCATGGCTGTGCTTGAGAAAGCTGAGCAGACCTTCCATTACCTTCAGCACAGAAGCGACGAGTTATCACACTTTAATGTAGCAATGTAAAGGGATACCTTTTCTGTCCCAGACCAGAAATTTGCCCACAGACACTGCTATTGCCTGTTGTTATTGACACATGCTGGTCTTACTCAGTTTATGAGGCCTTCTTTGTAATTAACAGCTTTTAGCGAGGCTGTCTTCTTTTCCCTTGGTGAGCCTGCATGTGACCTCCTTAGGAACCCAATATACTCACAGACTGGATTTTTCCAAACAGCTCTCTTCCCTTCCTAGTCTTCTGCCAGTACCGTATTCTCCAGATGGGTCCCTTTACAGCTTTACATTCCTAATTGCTGATGGAGTTAATTTCTTCCCTGCTATACAGGGCTTATAGACCCATCACTCCACAAAATGGTAATTTTACTGTAGACTGTATTAATCTACTTTGCTTATGAAGACATCAAAATCTATAACATCTATTATTTTTCTCTCTTTTACTAGACCAATTATTATGTCGAAGAAGAAAATCAGATGGATTTTTGAAGAACAAATCAATTCTGGCTTTTAATTATTTTCTAGATATTTGTACGTTGCTTAATAATTTGTTCTAGTATCTTTTAAGTTAACAAAACAACAAAGATTGGTTCATCATTTCCAGAGACTTCTAACATTGTCTCCATCTGATCCCCAAAGTCAGAGAGAAGCTCTACACTACAGCTGCTTTAGTTTTCTAGGATCTCATGTGTTCTCCGCTGGCTCCCCAAAATAACCACTAGAGGTTTTGGCAAGTTCCTTAAGTACTCCAGAGTGAATTTCCTCAGGCTTTGCTAACTTGAAGTCATATTATTTAAATGTTCTTTCCCTATTGGAGCCTATGTTTCCTCCTTATTGAAATGATCATGCAGGTCACAATTAGCCTATTTTTATTGTATACAGACAGACGCAAAAAAAATCATTAAATCCTACAGCCTTTCTTCTGCATTTCACTTTTCATTCTCATTCCTCATTAACTAATGGGACATTCCCCTTGTACTTGTATAGACTTCTTTGTTGCTTTTCACATTTCTTAATAGCTGTAATCTACACATTCTCTAATTCCATAGGCTACACCTTTATCTTCCCCTCTTAGTTATACATTATTGTTTATTTAATGGTTTTATTTTTTATATATAAATTACTGATCCAGCTGCAGATATCATAAGGCATATTTAGATATTGATTTCAGCTTAACAGAAAGATGAATTCCTTAAGAAGATGAGCAAAAGCTTCAAATATGTCCTTAGACCACGCTGTCTTCTACTACTACCCCAGATCATTGTGTATTAATACCCTCCAGGGAAAGGGCCTATACTGAGAATTACCACGTAAACACTTCCTTCTTTATCTACACTGAAACAGTATATCTTTGTAAACTGTTTGATAGTGTTGATTTTTTTTATATTGGTTCTTTTGATAATTGCCCTGCATTCCTGAGCTGCTTTCTGATCTCCCTTAATATTTATTCCCTAAAGATCCTGCACAATTCCCTAAGTAATTAATACATTCTATTGTGCTTATTCCTTGTTCTCCCTTCTTTGTGAAGCCTGAGGTCTTTCTAAGAGATGTTTTTGGATAAAGAGAAAATTAAGAAACTTTCATCCCAGCTTATACGGGTACATCAGATATCCAGTACGAAAGCACAATATTGCATCTTTCAGACACTTATAGCACTTTGTTTTTCAGAGAAAAAAAGCACAGTAGTGCAGTAAATGTTTGTTGTAGAGAACTATGAGGAAGTATAAGTATTCTAATGATCCCTTCAAAGTGTTGGAGACCAACTTCTAACAAAAAGGAATTTTCCACCTTTCTAGAGGCGTAAGTTTTACCCATCTATCCATTACTGTCTTGCAAGACCATTACCCCTTTAGTATACAATAAAAAAGACCAAAATTTAAAAATTTCCATTAAAGAAATTATAAAATGTTGTTTACATTCTTATTTACATTAATATATATTGTCTGGTTTTAAATGTTCACCATAGTTTTAGTTTATGCTGCAGGATGGGTGAATGTTGCAACTCACATGGTTTTAAAGAGGTTTGTCTGCATTAGGATTTTTTCCCTTCCATGCCTCAAAGCTTTTTATTACTCAAATGTCTGAAAATTTTAACAAAATAATAATTTAATCTTACATTTTACTGTAAGAAATAGCTTGGAACAGCTGTTTGTGGGTTTGTTTTAGTGAAATCTACAACTTTCACAAGCATCACAGATTTTTGGGTTTTTTTAGGGGGAGTTTTAGTAGGTGGCATGTTTTCTTAAGAAAAGATAGAAATTTGTTTGCTGTTATAGGACCAAGTGATGTTCCGTAATAGAAACAGATCTTTGTGGTCCACAAATGTATCTGGGATGGTCTTAACATAGTAAAAGACATCTTGTGAGAAGTATGTGCTTTCAGGCACATGGATTTAAAACAATTCCTGAACTGTAGCAGTTTGAAAACTTCAAAAACTAGAAGCACATCTTGCTTTGGCACAGCATCAGTGAATGCCTTTTGTTGGCTATAGAACAATTTTATCATCCTTGGCAATGGAAGTTGTTGCATTGCTTTGATTAGTACTACTAAGGTACCTTTGAGGAAAACAGAAGTAATTTGGCATGGATTGGATTTTGAGTGGAACTATAGATGGTCCTTTTTTCAGCATAAATACCATTCCTTTTTAACTTTCTTTTCTTTGTTCTCACATAGAGCTAAGCCACAGTTGGGGTGAGCAAAAGACTTAAGACCGGTTCATTAAGACTTTGGAGAGTCTTCTGTGGGAACTTTTTAAATTATGAAAGTTTCAGAGAAGACACTAGTGTAGTCATTGCCTAGAAAAATAATTCTCTGTTTCTTTATCAGTACTTTTTTACGGCAAGACCTCGTACTCTGGTCAACAACTTCAGTATTAAATCATCAAAATCACAGTTTGTAGGTGCTTTAGGTACTAAAATTATGATGATTGGCATCTTCACTAGTAATATATTCAGAACATCTGAAGTAAGCTTTGATATTACTTCCAGCACAGACACAGATGACTGAAGATATGAACATACCACCTTACTTTAAAAAATGTTCCACTCTTGACGGTGTGTAGCCTACAGGTAGCTTTTTTATGTGGCAAAATACAGTACAGTAAGACCCAGAAAACAGACTTCTCTTTGGGATAGTTTCAAGAAATCCTCAGGACAGATCTGCTTTCAGCTTTCACTCACTTGAAATCAAAAAGTGAAGCAGAAGGTGTATCAGTCCTCTCCAGCTAGACCATGCTAGTCTACAAACGAAGGGAAGAATGAGAAAGTAGAGAAAAAGAAGCAAACAGAAATCTACTAAAATGGTAAAGCCATAAATATTTAAGAAATCTACCTCTTTGCTATCTTTTTTTATTATTTGTTTCTGTACTAAAAGCTCTCTACAATTTTGGACCTTCTCAAGCAAGAAGAATCCCAGCACACCTCAGTATTTAAACTGACGCTGCAGCTTTGCTACGTGTACTAAGCTGTATCTTCTCTCATGGGCCCATCAAGCTGGTACAGGAGTTATGTGAGGATAGTAAGTTAGCTATTATTCCAGATGAACTAAGATATTACATGACTCTTAAAATGCTTCTGAAGGAAGAATAAAAAGAATCATAAATGTGTTGTCAATATCATAGCATATATCTGAATTTATTCGTGTGCAGAAGTGTTTTCTGCTCTGAGAATTTGGTCCTATAATGTGTATGATAGTGTAGTCATAATCCACCATTAGGTTGGTGCTGGAAACTCCAGCTGCTTCCAACATCTGTTGACCTCTATTACAGTGCAGGACTATGGTTGTTACAGAGCCTTAGTAGGTGGAGACCTTCGGTTTACGGAAGAAAACACAAAGAAATAAAGATAATGTGACCATGTAAACTGTCACTTTAAAGTCTTGTTCCTGACTCTCCTGATTCAGACTTTACTGAATCTATTAGGCAGCTAGTTTTTCCTGAGTTGACCACTATAACTGCAACAAACCAGGCGGTTGCGGAGAGCCGGCCACGAGGTGCTGGGTGTGCCGTCTGCACTAGCCGCAACCTAGCTTCCCAGGCAGAGCCCACCCAGGGCTGTTCACCAAGCCTCTCATTCACATCGACATTCCTCTGAAAATCAGTTTGGTTGCGTTTCAGACAGTTGATGCTTTTATAAGACATAGGCAGACTGCAGGATTGGTCCTGACTACAACCCTAGCTGAAACATTTCCATACTTACGATTAAATATATATATGAATGCCTTTTTTGACAGGGTTATAAAGCCCTATACATTGTAGGACTAAGCCCCAATCCCAGGATATTGGTTTTCAAACACATTTTGCACATCCCAAAGAATCCAATAATAATAATATGCTATGCTAGTGACAACAGATATATATCATTCATTATTTCTCTTTCAACCTTATTTCATAAAAACACTTTTATGAAACTCATCCTTCTAACCCTACAACTACAAGTCACATTTAATGTCTTCACTGTTGTGAAACAGAAAAAAATTGGTTGATGATCTGAAGAAATATTAGTTTTATAAAAGTTATACAGGGATACTTCTTAACAAATTTGCTTCTAAAGGTCCACTGAAATGAATCAAGCACGAGGATTCTTGCCAACGATTTCAATGAGTATATTTATAACCATTCAGTATAAAGAAGATAGAGTAGCTCCTTGTCTTCAGACTACAACAGTTACATCTTTATCTAACACTTATTACTGTAATAAAGCACTAATTTAATTTAATTGGCAGTGCTGGTAGGATGACTTCATAGTGGGACTCTTCAAGGCACAAACAAAGCATTTTTAAAAGGTTTTTTTTTATTTTCTTGTTAAAAATTTATAGCCCTTCAGACCAATGTATACAAAGTTTTGAAATCAAAAGTAGCAGTAAACTTAGTCTTTATGTTTTAATTCCAGTCTAACCAGTCTCCCAAAACTACATGGCAGCCAGCTTCCTATATGATAACTACAAAACAGAATTCTTTTTTTTTCTCTAGGAAATGCACCAGTGAAGAGCCTACAGCTATATACATTACATGCATTGTGAATAAATAAATTCTGTGTTCTCTAAGCCCATAGAGAAATACGGGCTAATTCATTAACTATATAAGTTAATAAACATACTGCCTCCACTGTTTGTGAAGATGAGGAACACACATCATTCACAGAACAAATTTTGTATATATACAAAATTAAGATCAGCTCAAAAACTGCATGAAAGACCTTTTTTTAACAGGAAAAATAAATTAGCTTATAGTTCTATATGTAATAACTAGTGATCATACACAGAGATGACCGTATTTTACATAAAACAATAAGTCTTAATTTCAGTTCTATGGTAAATAATGTCCTAGAAAAACAAATCTATATATCAAAAATGTGTACCAGTTTTTATCAAAAGGGTCATTCATATTTTTCAAAGAGGAAACATTTCCACTGTATCTGTTTGGGAAACATAATAAGTTGTTTAGCATGTTTGTAAAACCATTTCTGTGGTTTTCATTATAATTTATTTTAACAAAGACCACCATAGTTTGCTTTGTAAATAGTGTAATATGAAATGCATAAAAACCTAAAAGTATAAAACATCAGAATAGCTTTTTATGTTGTTGTTTTTCTTAAAGAGCATGTTTTCTAGTTAAATGGTACATTTATAAGCAAGTGAACATTTAGCCATCTTAATCCATTTGCATTCGGTTGAGATAAGTTATCAGTAGTTCAGTAATTGAATTTCTTTCTAATTCATACGGAGCCTGCCTGCAGGGGACACATTAAGTGCTAGGCTCAAAATTACATAAACTTTACAACGTTCTGCTAGAAATCAAATAAAAGAAAGCCAAAACAAACACACACACACCAGAGCTTTGAGAAAATTGAATTTTAAAGTGTTTTCAGGGTGGGGGAGAGGTGTGAGTGGCAAGTTTATTCTTGAGATTCAAGTTACCCAGTTTACTAAACTGTGCTAAAAGCTGTTTAAAATTCACATCAGTATCAGTATAGACATGATGCCGATGGTGTTCTAAATCAGAGGTAATTACTCTGTAGACCAGCACACCACCACTACTTTAACGGAGCCATGCATCTGGAATACCACCCTTTCCACTTTGGTTATCTTGCCTAATGGCCAACAAAAGTGGGTCGTTGGACATCTTGTGTGGGGAATGGATATATAAAAGGATAGATACCTACACAGACACAGTTCCACAGAAAATGCAGATTTCTACACTACTACAGCCTAAGGCCACTATTTCTTAAGTGTAGCTATGTAAAACAGCTTAGATAGATAATAGAAATTATGGACAAACCATGTCAGACGCTCAGCTGTATTGAATGGTATTTGCATGTCCCTCACCAGTACAATCGCATCATTTAATGCTATTTGTGGATCCTGCCTTTTAAGCAAACCATCACTGGAATTGTAAAAGAAATATGAATCCAGCTCCTCCTCTTCTCCTCCCCTCCATACCCACACCCAGGACTCTGTGAGCAGCAAGCTGCACCAAGTAGAAGCTGTAATGTTAACCTGTACATCCAAAAGCTACTGCTTCCAGCTTAATTCTGTGATCATCACTTATCCTCGCACTACTAGGGATTCAACTGACTTTATTCCTCCAGTGATGGCAACTCAACTTGTCTGACACTGGGCACACGATGTTACTGTTGCTGATCTCAAACCCGTGATAATGTATATGAAAGGTTGTTGTCTGTGAAGGTGATCATACTTGGGTGGCATCCAACAGTTTACAAAGCTGACTTGGACCCACACTGTAATTGGGTGGGTAACTCCCAATGGCTTATCGCTGGTTATTTCTGTTTGTTTCTAATATTTAGTGACAAAGTACCACGTTTAGGTTCACCAACCTAGAACTGGGAATGATTACTCGGTAAATTTAGAAGCCACATTAATGAAAGTGTTCTCCAACCTAAAGAGCCAGAAGAGAAAGGAGAGGAGTTATTTCCTGGCTTTGATAGCTCCTTCAAACCCACTGAGCACCAGGAAGAAGAGGTGGAGAGACTGTGACCTTAACACATCTCCCAGATGAAATTTGACCGGACCTGATCAGTACTTTCACAGCAATAAGCTTCATCATTGCTTCCAGTAGAACAAAACATCTATGCTTGAATATATGGTATTGTCAGCATTTAAATGTTATGGATCAGAGATGTGATCCATCACCCTAGGATCACATCATGACCATCTGTCAACCTCAGGTTTTCTCATTAGCAGTTGTCTGTTGAGAAATACCAGACTCCCACTCCTACTATTCTCTGAAAATCCCTGGCTGAGGTATCTGGAAGTCATTCTCAGCCTGTGCTGCTGATGAATAGCGCTGTGATGCAGACAGTGTACACATCCATTCATCGGCTGCAAAAGGGCTTAGGGATTTAGAGCCACGGATCTTTTAATAAAAGCTTCTTTCTCCCTACTTCCTCTGCCATCCCAAGCACTTTTGTCATATATAACAAAAGTAAGATTCTTTATCTTGTAACAAAAGTATCAAAAAGTTACGGCATTGCAAGAATCATAGTGTATGACATGTTTTTCTTTTTTTTATCCCAGTAAATATTTGCAAGTGGGAATGTGAGTGAGCCAATTCTTTACTTTCTTCTAATAAAAACAGGTGGTAAACACAGATTCTTTAGATGTCAAATGCTGGCTTTCCTAAAGGGTTGCTAGTGTTCAACCTTGCAACATCTCCAACAAATATTATTCAATGGACAAGTCATAGATTCAGTGAGAATAAAATGCAAAGGAAAGCACAGGGGATATGAACAGTAATGAACATAATGCATTAAAGAGAAATGTTTTTGAAACTTTAAGTGTGTGGTTCCTGTGAACATCTATGATCTTTCCTGGAATGTAAATCTCTGTTGTTTTCCCACTTCTGTCAAAAAAACCCAAAGCTGGAACACGCTAGACCTCAAGTTTCTAAGACAACAGTGTTATCTGTCCCTGAACCTAGACTGAAAACAAATGCTCCTCTAGCATGATATTTCCATAGCCTCTACAGAGTAAATAGGCTGATCCATTGACCCTTCTGCAATATTTTAACTATATATTAGATGTTTATGGTTTGATTTCTCCAGCTCACTGTAACCCAAACTAAACAGTACATTAAGAAATGAAAGATGAAAAGTACCCTTTAGATCAGCAAAGGTTGTATAAGAGCCTCAGTACTAATCATTATAGCAGCAGAAATGTGAGACAAATGTGAGTTGGTATAAGGGACAGAGAAACCTACAGAGCTATAACAAATCAGTAAACTAAATTAAAGCTGTTAACTAGATATTGATGAGCTGGTTTGTCAGTTATTGTGAAGGATTGTGAGTGAAGAATCACTGAATAAGTTGCTATATCTGAGAACAGGAAAACAAAGCTTATGGGTTTTTATTGCCAGTGATACAAATTTAGCTGTCTACAATTTATAAATTACACTGATTTGTTCTTTATATTTTCCTTAGTGATAAAGTCCATAATTCAGACTCATTCATTTTAGTGAATGGATTCTACATGACTACAAAGGACCCTAATTTTTTTTTAGACTGATGGTCTGAGCATTACTTATTATACTTGTTTGTTCAGTGTGGCTTTGTTTTTCATAACATTTGAATTACCATTCACTTAGATTGCAGTAGAGTTAATCTGCTGAATCTAGCAGGTTGCAGATCCATTTGAAATAATTACTCATCTATTTATAGCCTTGCTGTTTTCCTCCGAATTCCTTTAAAAAGAGAGAGATTACATTTTCAAGTCAGTTGTTTAGTCCGAATAAAGTTGGAGACTAAGTGATCTGGATCAAGATGACAGTAACTGGCATATCAGTACTGATTCTACTCGTGTTCACATTGACAAAACCAATCAAGTCTGTGCAAAACTGGCAACAAAAAAGACTGAAAGTCTTAATTTTATAGAGGATTTGAGAATATTTCTAGGGAAGTTAAAGGACGGGGACTGACCTAAGGAGCAATGGGAACCATGCATAACACCACCCATAAGAAAGTGTAACTGTCAAAGATTCTCAAATCATGCTGGGTGGGAAACTATTAATGTGACATATGTCTATACACTATATGTACAGCCTTTGTGGTTTGAAGCTTACCTAAGCCAGGGATTCTCAGTGGTGGCTCACCCAAAACAGAACTACTTGCACACAACAGCTTTGCAAGAAGTTATATAGAAATGTCTCTCCAGTTGAAAGTATCTGCATAATTCTGTGGTGGACATTAAACAGCAAAACACAAATTGGGAAAATTATGCAATTGGCAGGCTTTGTCTTGGGAGGCATTAGTGAATTATTAGAAAAGGGCACAAGGAAAAAGCAAAGCACTGATCTCATCAGTACATAAGGCCTCAATGAGGAAAAGTAAGACAACATAAACGACTTCTTTTGTGCAGAACTTGAAAATGGGCTCTTCTGAATTTGAATTCTCAAAAACATGCCATAGAAGTTGCCTGTATAATCTTTAGTGATGACAGAGGAAAGGAAGATGTATGGAAATGAACAATAGGCAGTGAATGTTTTCATACTGTAACTAGCAACAGTTAAATTAGATTAATTAATTTCATCATCTATGAACACCGTGAAGAGCACTATGTATTTTCATAACATAAACAGGCATAATTGGATACTTACATCCAAGTTCACCAATTGGCTTAGCCATACTCTCATTAGTAAGACACAAGAGTAATGTCCAAAATTATCATACTGTCAGAATCTAAGGAGACTTAATTATGGTTATGATTAATATCCTGCAAGAGCAACAGAATGTGTATGTGTTTCTGTGAGTCCTGTTATATTATAGAACAGAGTGAAATAGGTAACCAAAAACAGAACATAGAATTTTTGAGGAATTCAAAACCTAATCAGAAATAACAGTAATTAAAAATAGATTTGAAAGTGTAGAAGACTGTCCTTCAGTGCTTAGGGAAAAAGTTAATACCAAGTGGAGATGATCAGAGACATAGCAAACATAAGATAATCTCAATAACTCAAAGTATAAACAACTAGACACTTCTGGACTATAGAAAAACAGTTAAGAGTCAACTTGCAAAGGGACAGCGCACCTTCCCCGCCAAGCCTTTTGATGGAGAACAAAATTGTGAAGAAATCCAAAATTCCATCTCAACATTCAGGATCTGAAAAGCAGGTATTGACAATTTTTTTTCAGGGAATTATTAAAAGAGGGAGAAATAAACAGAGTGAAAATCTTTTTACAAATGACTTCACTAATTTAGAGTTTAAGAAGAATTCCTGAAGTCATGACAGGAGGAAGTCCTACAGCTGTTTCTGAGAGAAGGGGAGAAAAGTGAAATGTAACCATAGTGAAGTGTCCCATCTCATTATATTCTACAGAGGTTCAACCTTCCACTTTTTAAAGACTTGTTCCTTGTCTTGGCTTGTGTCATGGTTTGGGCCGGATTGGCCCACTCAGGTGAAACGACAGATGCTTTCTCTCCTGCCCCGCTTCAAAGGGAGGCAGGAGAGAGAGAGAAAGAGACTTAGGAGTTTAGAAGGAACTAAGCTAATGAAATATTAATAATAACATAATAAAAAAAATGAAATATATACAAAATCGTATCAAGTTCCCAGGATGACAATCACGTCACCAGCAGGCACTGGGGAAGTCCCAGACTGGACTCAGTGATGGACAGGAACTGGATTCCAGATCTCAATTCCTGATCGGGATCAAAGGCAGATGAACAGAGTTCTCCTCAGATGCCAGCCATTGAAGCAAGAGGGTTGACTCTTTGATCCCTCAGCTTTTCTACTGAGCATGAGGCAGATGGGATGGAATACCCTGTTGGTCAGTTTTGGGTCACCTGTCCTGTCCGCTCCTCCCCGCAGGTGTGACCCCTCTACGCTTTTCTGCTTCCGACCCTCCAACGGGGCAAATAACAAAGTTGGCTGGCCTTGGTTGTTATAGCAATAAGGATAAGCAGGAGCCTCTCTGCATACCGTTCCTTGGCATCAACTATAAACATGGGTCTTATCACTCGAAGGGTGAACAGTCTTCTGCACAACATGCTGTTAATTTCAGCAGTTAGAAGAGGCCTAGCTAAAAAGTAAAGTTACTAAACAAAATTGGTCCTGTTTTAGCTCAAACCAAGACAGCTAGTTTGAGAGAATATCAGTTTGATTCCATAAGAAAGCTTACCTGGGATCAAGTGTTTTCAGTTCCACAATTACCTGGTAGAATATGGGAAGATATGTAAGGCATATTTTCTCAAGACTTTAAAAAAAGCTTATAATAATAGGTTGTAAGGTGGTCTCCACATTGAAGTGACGTAATTTTACATCACAGTAAAATTACTAGGAACATCTGTATGTCGACATAGAATGAAATCTCTTCCACTTCCCCTATAAGTAATTTTGCACAGTGTCTGTGCTTTTCTTAGTATACCCTCACATGGATATGGAAAACTATTGACATCAGCTTGTTAAGCAGTTTAAATACTAAAAAGTCTTGATTTCTGGTAACTACTTGATAAAAGAACAAAGCAACTAGTGGATATACATCCATTTTTACTTACTTTGTAAGTAAAAGATTATTTTTTATTTGCACCACCTCAGAAAATCTAACTGCAGTTATAAAATATTCTATTTTATGCTGGCATAAGAATGGAGAAGTAATTAAAAGGGAAAAAAGCACCTGAAGTGGTTATGAAAATGAAATATTAAGAAGAATTTTGTAGTAAAAAAGAATTATATGTGGACAAGAAAGGCATGTTATAAATACAAGTGAGAGAATTTCAGTAAGATGGCTATGTACCTAATATACTAGACAGATAAGGGAAAGACACATTTTATACAAAACATGACCTAATAGCTCTGAATATGAACTGGTGTAAACAACAGTGAAAAATGTATTAAAATAAACTAAGGTAAGTTAGCCAAAGCACTTTCTGTGAAGATTACCAACCTGCATCTGTTAGAAAATTACAAACAGTCCTCTAGATAGCCAGGTTACACCTTCATTAAGACATCTCTCTGGTTGTTAAAACAAAATAATTGCACTGAAAAATACTAAAAATAAACTAAAAATAATATATTCCAGTGTCAAAAAACATATTGTAACGAAAAGAAGAGCCTCTTTAAGGTTCTTTCTTTGTAAGTAACATCATTACCATTATTAGACAGATATCAAAGGCATGTAGTCAAGGTAGTAACGTATGCATATACATCTAAGAAATCATTTCTGTGTCAATGAACTACCAGTGACCCTAAAATAAGATAGCGTGTAGAGTGAATGATTGCACAACGATAGCAGAAGCCTTGGAAGCAGAAAACACGAGCACAGGTTGAAACCAGAGGACTTAGGACTATCAACACAGATGGCCACTGATGGATCAATCTGAAAGCAACCTGGGAAGGCACTGGTTTTAGAGCACAATAGAAGCAATGCCCATGCCTTAATTGTGCTGATGAAGTCATTAGCAGACTCTCATAAAGGCCTGTATCCTGGACAGTGATGAGAGAAAACAGGAATCTCCAGTTGAAGGGGACTTCATGGTTTGAAGAATGGGGAGGGAAATTGGGAACTTTCTCTTAAAGCCTTTGTCAGCAACTGTCCAGGGATCACATAACTTAGTCACATCTAGAACTGTGTATCAGTCTATGAAAACTGCCCATAACTCATCTGTACAAGTCTGCAACAAAACCCACTGCTTGCGCTGGCTCCATACTTCAGAATTAGATATCCAGAGCAGATCACTCTGCTAATCCGTACCATATGCCTACATACGTCAGTGTTGTCCTATTATTATCAAAGGGAATTGCATTTTCACATTTGGTCTAAGGTCTTGCTGATTGCATTTGACTTGTCTGGTCACTTGCCTTTGTGGACTGGCTGTTAAAAGTGGATGCAACAGTCAGGCTATGATTTTTCTTTCTATTTTTCAGATGCTAGCTTTCAGTGCTCCAATAAACTGAAGGTATTGCAAGACTGAAAATTCCAACCTGCTACTTCATTGGAAATAAGAAATTACTGTATAACACTGTTTGGTAAAAATTGTATTAAGGTGATAAAGGAGTCGTTTCCAACACTAATGCTGAAGTGTGTGTTGTATTATAAGCCCAACTGTACCTTCTTCTTAAAACTCTCATTAAAAAGGTTATTTCTACCTCAGATATTGCCTCCTTGAATTGTGGCAGTAAAAATTATTTTACCAACATTTAAAGTGATTTGGAGAAGCTATTTTTGATACAGAGGCCTCAAGAAAAGGTGCTGCTCATCTTGTTCAAAATTTCCTCCAACATTTTTCTAACCTGGTGTATCTCAAAAGCAGCTTATCTTAGTAACTGGAAATGAAGGTTATCTGAAAAATGTGTTGAGGTTTAGCATACAGGGCCATTCTTCAGAAGAAGGAAAGTTTGTGTGAGAAGTTATTTACTAGTAAACCAGAAATGTCAGAATAAAGTATCAGACACCAACATAGCATACCAGTATTTGAACTTCCAGATTCAAAGCAAAAAGGCAATGTGTGCAGAGCAATGCTTCAGCTCTCACTGTGAGCTACGTCTAATCCTTCTGGCATTTTAGAAAGCTGATTTATTTGATTACCTAGATTACATACATGTTTTGCACCAGGAGATGCTGGTTCTTTATGATCTGAATAAGAAAGGCACTCAGGCCCTGTAGCAAAGTATCCCTTAAAATGCCATTTATTGGAGCTAAAACTATAAAGAAAAAAAGGATAGTGTAGATAATCCTATGTCCCTTCAGATGCTGGAAACCCTGAGCTGGGCAGCGCTGAACAGACCTCCAACCAGGGCACGGCATGCTGCGGAGATCCCATCTATAGAAAAGCAACCTTATTTTTGTCTTTTGAGCTCTCATAGCATTTTCTTAAGAGAAAAATATTCTAGTTGTCATTTCTACTGTCAAACAAAAAGCATTTCACAGGATAACTTGTTGCTGCACTTTTAGATAAAGGCAAAGACATGCAGGTGGCATAACTGCCAGTACTGGGTGGGAGCTGCCTGCAGACTAAGTTGAGCCTGCGGGCAAGGGATACGCACAGCACAACACTGGCCTGGGGCCACACTGTGCGTGCAGCACAGCACAGGGCTGCACCTACACAGGCTCACTGTTATGGGGACCACCAACTCCTCAGTGCACAACGATCCTCCAGTCAGGATCACAGCAACATGAATTATTCATTTTGAGTGAAAAGAGAAAGGAGGAACAACCTTTTTGAACACGTGGTCTTCGCTGACTTGACCAAAGTCAGACAACTAGCCTTTGAAAAGTCCAGGTCTAGAAAACCAGTTACTTGACTTCCACTTTAGAACACAGCAGAACTAAAATTTTTTGCACTTATTTAAGCAACAGAGTTGTTTGACATTTAACTTGAGTAAAATGGTATGTTCACAGGTGTGTAATAAACTACAAAAAACTTTGTCCTAGAAAGCAAGCCCTGGAGTGCTTAGATTACATCACGTTACCTTACTCGAGTTGATTCATGCTTAGTTAACTGGACTTAAATAGGAACGCAGAGTATAGTATGGGAAAGTACCAACAGAATATTCCTCTTTCTGTTTATTTCACTACTATCTTGTAATTTTAAAAAATACTCATAAAAGCAGTTTTACTACAGCTTTGTACTTAGTTCACACAAAAATTAACTTTCAAGCTTGTTTTTTGTGATATGTTATCTACATATTAGGGACATGGTTTAGTGATATGTTATCTACATATTAGGGACCTGTTATCTATGTGTTAGGGACATGGTTTAGTGGTGGTTTTGGCAGTGTTAGGTTGATGGTTGCAAGCAATGATCTTAAAGGTCCCTTCCAACCTAGGTGATTCTATGATTCTATACTTGGTAAGGGTGGGGGTTTGAGGTTCTGGTTTGGTTTTCCTCAGTTTGTTAAGTCACAAAATACTAAAAAATCCTCTATACCATGGCACGGCTCAAATCATTGACTTAATAGAGGCACTCTTCAGCCATGCAACATTGACATGAAAAGTGTCTTAATTTTCTTGCTGAAATATATTTGTGGTAGACAGACTTTATACATCTCTACAGTTTATGAATTACTGCACTGTTTCCATGGATACTTCTCTTCTCAATACAGGCACAAGTAGTATCATTAAAGTTAAAGTTGAAATTCCCTAACAATATCACAACTAAACATTTTCATACTCTGACACCCCCATGATTAAATTCGAATAAGCTACTTGAAATGGAAAGGAAGTTTCCAGAATGTTAAATTAAAGCCGTTAAAAAAAGCTACCCTTCTCCCCACCTCCAAAAAAATAATTTGCTTTAGCTTATGGTCTGTAACAATCTTTAAACCATGGTTTTAACTAGGAAAGGTGATTCAATAAAGTAGCACTGTGTTATTGTGCCTCTCTGATTTTTTTTTCACTATCTACCTGCTAAATGTACTTTGTGTTATTTGGTATTAGCTATGTAATTGCACACACACTGAACAGTGGAGCTGAACATTTCCCTGGGTCAGAATAATTCTTTGCTGCTATAAAATTTTCTCCATTGCTTCTCTGTAAAGCAGTCAGTACCAGGAAGGAACGCAGCCAGCGGACCTTTTAAGAACATCATGCAATCTGCTGATCTCCGACATGGCAGAGCAGTTCTGACTGGCGCCAGTAAGGGTGGCCCTTCAAATCTGTTGAGGGTGTAAATATCTGACTCACCTCTTTTCCCGCTTCCCAACAGAAGTTATTCACAAATGAGAAGGATGTCTCGCATGTGTGTGTGTGTGGGAAGAGGGTTGGTTTTGTCTCCCAGCTGCCAGTCCTGCACACCCACCCCACCCTCCGAGAGTCAGCTAGTTTTTACCGCCTCCAGAGCCTACATTTTGCAGTCACATTTTGCAGCCAGGCATATGTACAGAAACCCTATATTGTTGTGATACCTGAATACTTTTGTTGTCAGCAGTGAGCTTTCATGGAGGAAAGAGGCTGGAGCACAATAAAGAATTGTGACTGCACATTAATGCAACACCAGGCTGGCCTGAAAAATGGGAAGCATAACTGTTGCAACTGAAGTGATGGATGCTTAAGAGGATGATTGATAAAATGCTAGATAATAGACTAATGAGCAACATGTGTATTATCCGGCAGTGAAGTAGCAAGGATCCACATAAAGACACCAGTCGTATTGTACAATGAGGATGTGCATGATGGAAAACATTATTTATATAGCATTTGAAGATGTCTCACGTGAACTGAACGCCAAAGTGCTGCTAGCACTGAGAGCCTGAATATCTGTTTGACTTTTGGCTAAATCAATTAAGTCGTCAATAAAAGCATAAAAGTTTCATAGCAGAAGACAACCTTTAGGAAATAAATGGTACAACACACAAAGGCCTGTTAAACTTAACTGATTAAAGATGCATAGGCATAAGGAACCCATGGGCTCATTTCTTTGAGCTTGGTCTGCTGGAGAGCTGGATCTTATCAAATGTCCTTTTGACACTGGTATGTAGTGTTTTGCTTTTATTGCCTGAATAAAGATGCCTACATATAAAATTCAATCTTGAGTTGTAGTTCCTACTATACCCAGGTATAATTATGAATTCTGAGAGAGACAAGATCTGTTTAGAGTAATGCAATGCATTCCAGAGGAAATTATAGAATAATTTTCAAAGAAAGCTGTACAGGAAAAAGTATTTTTATTTTTTAATTGGGATTTCACCTTTCTTTTTGTTTCTTTTTGTTTTCTTCCTTATCAACCAAGCTTCATAATGATTCCAAACCTCTGATTGGACTGACAACAATGCAAATATTTTTCTTCACTGCTGACTTGGCACATCAGCCTTTCACTCTGTTTTCTTAAGTCTTTTTATACTGAAAGCAGACTGGCTCCCTGTTCTCTGAGCATGAGATAATGTTTTAGGAGCAATCTTCAGTCACCTACCCCTGCATATGCTAGGTCAGACATTCATCAAACTGCCTAGCTATATTAACTTCCATAGCACCATACTGACCTACCTTAACCACATACATGGTCCCACTGCATCGCTGGAGATAAGTATATAAACTTCATTCTAGAAGGGGTCAGCTGAAGGTGTGATACTAAAAAATGTGTTTGATTTGTGCTCTTCCACCAAGCACATGACTGATGTTCTGCCTGACACTGCTGTGACCACGATCTTTAATTCCTAGTGGTACGTCACCTCCCTAAAACTAACAGAACTGGCTAACTTGACATGACAGGACACCGTCAAAGACATAGCTCCAGCACCCTGGAATAAATCAGATCTAGCTGACTCATACACAGCATTTGAGAGAAGCGAGTGTCTTTTCCTTGAGAAAGCTATCAGTAAGAAGAATTCAAGGAAAAAAGACCCACAAACAATACCATGCTGTCTGACAATATTCTTCCCCTTCTCAATAATAGATTAAAATCTTAATTATCTCTTTAAGAGTACTCCCTTTTCAACCTCCACAGTATTTCCTGTAACCTCTAACGCAATTTTAAATAGGTTTCTTTCTCTTCTAGGCTTTCTTTTTTCCTGCATTGTTACTTTGTCACTTTTTGAGATTCTTTGTATCGTGGGCAAAAGTCTGATCCAGCACTTGTTGAACATCTCCTCCCTCCCACAAACCAGAGTTGCAGCAGTTCTGTTCTCCGGTGTTTTCAATACTTCCCAACTTATCAGTTATAATTTCAAAGAAAAGCTATTCTAAAATCAGTTAGCACAAAAAAAGGACTCAATACACAGCCAGAAGCTCTGAGAACATGTCTTTCTCTCTCATTCAGACTTCTGTTACTTTCTGAGAGAAAATCAAAGCTTTGAAAAATCAAATTTGAAAAGAAATAGTACAAGAAGCAGTTATAGCTTAATTTCATATAAAATGCTATTGGCATGTATTTACGGAATCAAGGAATTTTCAGAGTTGGAAGGGACCTCCAGAGATCATCTAGTCCAACTCCCCTGCTAAAGCGGGAATGCCTACAGCACATTACTCAGGACTGTATCCAGGCGGGTCTTGAAAATCCCCAGAGAAGGGGACTCCACAACCTCCCTGGGCAGCCTATTCCAGTGCTCTGGCACCCTCACCGTAAGGCAGTCTTTTCTTATGTTTGAATGGAACTTCCTATGTGCCAGCTTGTGCCCGTTGCCCCTCGTCCTGTCACTGGGAACCACTGAAAAGAGTCTGCCTCCATCCTCCTTCAACCCACCCTTTAGATACCTATAAGCAAGAATAAGTTACTTTGTTAATTTGTTATATAATACTTATGTTACCAGTATTATGACTTAGTATCATGAGTTGAAGATGATTTCACCTGAGGATTCATATTGATCCATTGATTTTTACCCAAAGATATTACATTTCTAGATAGGCCATCTTTTTGTGTGCATCTGTACGTGAGAGCTGTTGAAGGTTTCGTTTGGTGAGATTCACAAATATAGAAAACTAGATCTTCTCCTGCACCACTGGTTGTTTTGCTACTGGTTTAACAGACTGTCAGTCACAAGGAATAAGCCTTACAGTCATATGACAGTAAAAAGCTGAGTTTACCTGTTCCTCCTTTTAGCACAGTGCAAACAGTATGTGATGTAACATAAAATCTCTCAGTGAGTGAAACTGCAAAATAGATATTGTATTACCTCCTGAAATGGAGGTAAATGAATAAACAACGCTCAACAGCCTCAGAGGCGGTAGGATTATTCTGCTTCTTACCAAGTACCTTCCAGTCACTGCTAGGATCGCAGTGGATCGTACGATCTTGCCTTCAGGTCACTCCCATCTGGTAAATCCCATTTCAACAGAAACAACCCATGTGTAGCTCACATAAACATGCAGACAGTTTTCAAAGGGCCAAAATGTTGAGTGAGGACTAGGATTTTCAGGGGATCCTGTGTAGATTTGGATTCTGTGTAGACCGGAAGTACAATGTAGACTCAAGTGCCTTTTTGGAGTTTAAGAAAATCCCATTCTACATACTCAGAAAGACTTCTAGGAAGCCTTTCAAGAGCTTCACTTGACCATGATACCACTCTTCCCATCAGAGTTCATGAAAAACAAAGCAAGTGCCACTGTCAGCTCTCAGAAATTTAAAGGGACCATAATTAACAGCAATAATGCTTTCATGATCTTAATAATTCAGAAAGGCTGAATTTCCAGTGTTTATTCCAGCTTTGTTATAATCATAACATCTGTAAATAATAATTAGACACTGAATTTAGACTTGAATATTGCATCATATTTCTGTGCAACTTAACTATGTAATTATATTCTAATATATGTATTATATCCAAATCGTGCTCCAATTTAGATGATCTTTATACATTTGACAAAGTCATGACACATGAATACAATCCTCTCCACTAAGCTGCTAGTTGGTCTTATAAAGGAGAGGTTTGAAAGCATCCAGTCTTCTCAACTACAGACATTCCAAACCCAGATTTCTCTCCTTTTTCCAAACTCCATCTTAGAGGTCAGGTTTCTGCTTCAGCTAAACTGAATGTTTTTCCGCTACTATCAGCAGCATCATTTTTCCATGGGTGCAAGAAAACGTTCCATATATTCTGATTCCTTTAGAATATGGTGTTTCCAAGGTAACTGTACCCAAGAGATCTACTAATAGCAAAAAGTGGAAAATAATGTAACTTCTATTTTAAAATTACTTTTCTAAAGGGAAGAGGAATTGCATTCCCACAAACTTTTTCCTTTGTAACTCTGTCAGTCTCTTTGACAAAATCAAAGAATTCAAAATTTAATGCTGAGGCTTTATATATAATCATGTTGGCAGCAGATAGAGAGGATGTATTGGGATGTATTGTATTATAGTGTTAAGCGTTAGCTCAAAAGAAAGAAATTGGGTAAAACTTAGTTATGTTTTATGGATGGTCAAAATGTTTCAGATAAAATAAGATCCAGCACAAAATTCTGTCCAACTGCCAAACCAAACCTGCACACACATTTTTTTATGAAGTTTAGGTTTTAATTGCTGTTAGAAATTGTTTTAAAAGTCCTAGAGAAAAGTTCAGTAAAAAATCTAAAACCAAGCTGGAAAAAATAACATGATTTAGAACTCTATCACTCAACTTTATGAAAGTTTGTGTTAGACTACCTCAATGAGAGCTTAAGACGATCATGTCGGCCAAGATTTCCAGCAGAGTTAACCCTCCTATGATACCTAAAGGCACATACAAACTAAACAACTAAACAACTGCAATTTAATTTACTTATGCAAACATTTACTCAATTGCTTTGGGGAAACATGACTTTTTATGCATACAACCACAGTGCTCACCTTATACTACAAGTCTTTAAATACAGCCTACTGCAAATTCTCACATTTCAGTAAAATGACAAAAGTCCTCAGATTAGAGAGGCTGGGGGGATCCATGCTAGTAAGCAGTTTAATTTAATGGTATATAAAATTTTTAAGTGAAATACTGACAGAGAATTAAAATAGGCAAAGCATGCACTGCAAAATAAATGGTTTTTTTAATATCTTCTCTGACAATGATTGACCACTTTAAAAAAAAGATAAGAAAAAAATGACTACCATCTGCAAAAGGAAGGCAGTAGAAATCCAACAACTGAATCATTAAAAGTGCACTAGACTAAACTTTTTGCACATATTATAATAAGGACTATGGGAACTAAATGGACTTTGCCAGAAGGAAGAAAATGATCTACTGGTCATTTATTTACTGGATTTGTCTGATTCTCTGATACACAATATTTACGTATATTAAAAACATGATATTTTAGTTTATATATATTCACGCATTTGCTGTTTGAAATATCCATCTGAAGCTGGTAACAGAATAAATTGGATTCAGCTTTCGATTTCAGCCAGAAACATGAAAACATAGCCTTAGATCTAGAGGAGCTCTACATACCTATGACATAATAAGAAGGCACATTAGGTTGTTAAAGGGACTATTTAACAGCTAAGAAGATACGATGTTTTACTTCTACTCATTCCCTTTTCAGTCTGATCCACTGCTATTTACTATGTTTACCTAAAATATAACTTTCCAACAGAGGTCTTCAGGGCAGGTGAACACGAACTAAGAACCAGTGTCAGGCAGTCTGACGGTAAGCTGCAGCTCACGTTTCTTTGTAACACAGAGGAGGAAAACAAGCCACATTTTGCTGTCAGCCCTTCTCATATATCTCCACTGTGACAGGACACTATGCTGACTCACTCGGCACTGTTGAATTAAGTGCAGTGCCGTAGGTCTGTCATTTAAATACAGGAACAAACTGCTAAGACTAAGCCACTGTGCAAGCAGAAATAATTTTTTTCAACTCAGATATTACAGTTAAAAGTCTAAAGAGAAACTATAGTCAAGCTAGACAGAAAATGAAGCATTATAAAGCATTTCCTACAAAGGGGTTGAAACACACATTGGGTTTGGTTCATAAAGATCCTTCTTTGCAGACTAGATTTTATTACTTTTGCCCTGATTTTCTGGAGTCTGACAAATATTTATGATCCAGGCCTTCCCAAGAACATGTGATAAAAGTAGTGCAACAAATGTTCGGGAAAATGATTCAGTATTACATTTTTAAACCATAGAGACTTTCAGTGTAAAAATCTTAAGAAAACAATATATCCAGTCAGACATGATACAGAGAGGAGGAAACTAATTGTACATAAGCTAGGGGGCTAAATGTTTGCATCCCAGATTCTTACAAAAACACAGGTATTGCAAAAGCAATGTACAAGGGCACTCCAAGGCGATCAGAGTAGCAGTGAGTAGGAGGGTCGCAGTGTTAGCTGTTCTTTGTTGTGGTCTACAGAGACAATCATACAATTTACATTAACATCATAGGCTAGCAGGAGAATGAAACTTTTTTAAATAACAAAAAGGCATAAATAACAAAAGGCAGTAACAAAATGGCATGAATTAATTGTAACCTGAGATTTTAGGCATAAGGCAAAAATAAATTTAAAGACAGACGGCAGAAGGGAAGAAGGAAGCACGATAGACATCCACCAAACTGGGACGTTCATGCATAGGCGGTGAAGTGATGTGTGCCAAATAAAGACTATGGATTAGTGTATGGAAGATCCTTAGGGCATGTCTCATCAAGGATGCTGAGTCTCCATGATCAGGATGCTCCACGATCAGTCTGTCCCCGCTGCAGATGGCAATCAACTCCCCAGGAAACTAATGCATCATGAAAGCTCCTTTGCCAGTTTCAAGTGGGCAGCCATTCTCTTTGTTCTCAGATTAGGGAAAATTAGAGCTCTTGCTCTGCATTTGTAAGCCATACATTATTTTACTCACTCTGTCATGTTCCCTGCTTTCTCTGTCCTTCCTTCAAAGCCTGACTCCAAAACAGAACACTGCCTCAACAAGTTCCCTCAGGATTTCATTGCCAAACCATGATGCCCTTGTGCACATACCTTATTTCACTGGAAGGGTAAGAATATACCAACAATTCACATGAGGCTCTAATTTCATATCATTGTATTACTTAAACATCATGATATCTAGCTTCCCTTCTCAAAGGAATAAAAGGTTACAATTGTTTATCCATACTGACACTTACCATTTTTTCCTGAGTTGTTACATTTAATCTTGAGCCCGGCAGAGTTTTTAATTCCTACCACTTTTTACAATGCACTTCACCATAAAGATCAATCTATCACTTTTCTACCTCTGTCTCCCTTGAAATCCTTCATGGTCTTCCCTAATCCTAATAATTAGCAGCTATGCATTACCAACTCTGTCATCACTCCAGTTAATGTAGTTTCCAGATAATTAATACATACCCTTAACCCCTTAAGCACCATCAATCTCTAACAACAGGGTTGTATGCAAATAGCTTAACTTACTGCAGCCATCAGACTGCATTAACACAGAAATGGGATCAGCAGAAAAATCATAATTATTTGAAGATATAACTATATTCTATATCACCTTTTGTGACCAAAATCCAAGCAAAATAATGCCATGTTATAGATAATCACTGAAACATAATGATCTACTCAGAACTTTGTACCAAGTTTCCACACCTTTTTCAGCTCTTTCACCTAGCACTTCCTTTACTTGAACTCACCCTACTGCCACTAGTACTCAGATCCTCCACCAAATTGGCAATGGTGGCAGCAGCTGCAGTGACGTGGAGTAAGGTATGGCCATGAGTCTCCTTCCTCAGAGAATCACTCAGAAAAAAGTCCTTTCTACAAGTCCTGTGGACACTGTAAGTGATGGAAGAAAAACTGTCCATTACTGAAATCCAGTGGTATAATTCTATATGCAGAGGATCCTCTTATACTACTTAAAGTCTGTTTTCACCACTTGTTACTAGTCTTTATCAGAGACTTGACATAAAGTCTTTCCAAATGTCTGTAAAAGATGGGGTTGCAGTAAGATTATATTAGAAAGTAGATACAAATTGATTAGTTTCCCTGTTGTAATGGAATTGTCAAGTAACAGGAGCATCTATATTGGTATCAGAGCTGACATTGAACTTGTTATTGCTCATAAGAGTATGTATAAAAGTTTGGCTTTAATCAGACATGGAATTTTTTTTAATTACTTGATATCAAGTATCAGTGAAATCACTAACATAGATCCTCAGCTTCTAGCTGCAAGGCTGGGCAAGTCTCCAGAGACACATTATTCTCAGACCAAAAAAGAAATTTGGTTGGTCTAGCGCAAGAGGTAACATTTATTTATTTAAATTACAGATTCTTGGAGGTGTTTCCCCTGCTACATATCATCAGCAACCTGTCAGCTAGCCTGTCTATGCTTCACCAACCAAATAAACAGTGAAAGAAAAAAAAAATATGAAAAGCTTTCACATTGAGAACATTAAGCATCCTCTGAAACCAGCTATTTTGTAAAAAAGAAGCACTATAACGTATAAAATACACTATTCACTTTGTAACTGAGCATGATTCAATACTTCTGCAATAGGTCTTCATTAAAAACAGAAAATAAATAGTAATATATTTCACTTTTCTTCAAGCACTTTAAAATGAACCTTTTCCACACTATCAGATTAATGGGAGATCAGTTGGAAATATCATTTACCCTTTGATGAAACAAGCAGTGTTTTGAAAACTGGTCCTTAATCCAAAAATTAAACTCCAAAAACTTTAAGAGTAACCCAGAAAGCATACAGACAAGCACATGCACATAGTAGTAAAACCAAAAATGTGTAATTCTACTTATACTCAAAACTGCAAAAAGCAAAGGTCCCCTGCAGAGGTGCTTGTCCAGAATCAAGACACATAGAGTTAACGGGGCCCTCAAAAGGCCCTCTGGTTCATTCTGTTGCTCCTTGTGTTTTGCAACTGTCTGCATGCTCAAAACTCTCCCCTTGTGTTTCCTCATTCTCTTTTTTTTTCTATGTTAAATTACTCCAGCTCTTTCACTCTCTGCACACAGTTTGCCCACTGTTTATTCTCTCTGCTCTCCCACACACACTCTGTGGTGTGCTGCCTCAAACTGGATGCTCCACTCTTACTGATATCTCACCAAACTGGGGAGAGAAGGAAACAACTTTTTTGTGTCACAGATATCCCCTTGGTGTGCCTGTTGCTTATTGCAAAGGCATGATGCTGTTGACTTACAGTCAGACTAGCTGGAAACTCCATGTCCTTTCCCACAAAACTTACCACTTGTTCTCTAAAAAGAACTTGTGCAGTTGATTACCATTGTCTAAAACTAAGATTGCCCTTATCCGTATTTCATTGATCCAGTATCATAGATTTTTTTCCTACAATTTTCCAAGAATATTTCAAATTCAAGTCCTGTCCTCTAATGTATTTATACCCTTAACAAGCATCTTCTTTATTCCATTATTTATGTCTTTCTTATGGTCCTAAAAATGACCCTCCTAAAATGCATTGGATATATATTTTTTGAACAGTAAATCACTGATAAGATCCCTTTGAGTACAGTTAATCAATGAGTTTTACTTTTACCTTCTAACAGTTTCATCTCGACTATGTTTCCCTAGTTTATTTATGAAGATGTCAAAGGAGACAGATATCTCTTACTACATTCAAGATGAATGTCTTCTATGACTTTGTAACTCACAACAAGGCCTGTTAATCTGACAACAGGAAATTAACTGGTTTTCAGCAAATTCATGTTTCTTTGCAACCCTCCAGGTGCTTGCAAATAGTCTGATTATTTTTAGAGATTGAAGTTGAGTGGTTTGATCTAAAATTTCTTACCTTGGCTCTCCCTTCTGCCATTATATTTCCCTCCTCATGGTATTCCAGTACTTCCACTTTATTTTGGAAGACAAAAATCCTTGAAGATAACAGCTGACAGTTCTGAGATGACCTTGGTCATTTCTTTCAGTTGATCATGCCCAATGTATAATATGTCATCAGCCTTTCTATTGAGTGGGATTTGTCATGCCTCATACTTTGATAACATCCACTGCCATAAAAATTAAAGATATTTTTGAAGTCATGCACATTTTTGAACTCTGAATCCACCAATATCAGTTCATAATTAATTCTTCATTTTCCAAAATAAAACAAAGTAATGACATACTTTGAAATAAATCCTTCTCTTTCTACTTAAAATTAATTTATCTCCATACTGTCTGCATGTGTATATAATAAAACAGGTACTCAGAGACACTAAGATACAGGAGGCTGAATTTTCTAATCTTTGGCTCAATTTAGGGTCACAAAAGATATCTGAGATTTTTTTTCTGTACCATGAAAAAAAAAAACTTTCTGCAGTAGTTTCTTCATTTGCTAGGGTAAAAGGCTGGAGTAAAAAGGAAGTCAGTGACCCCTGGGGCAGAGCACAGACAGAAAGAAGAATTATCCAAACTGAGTTGTTATGACTGATATGCTGACACATATTGCAGTTGACAGGGACCTTATAGTTCTTCCCAACTTCCTGATTCCCCAAGCAGACCAGCCCATGCACCTCCACCATCACCACCACAACCTCCTATTCCTTGTTTTCCACAGAAATAAGTCCTATGTACACAGAAAGGAAGCAACTGCTGGAGTGACTGGATGCTTGGTAAAGCAGAACCGTGGGAGGATGTACCATGGAGACTCCTGCACCAGAGCCTAAAGCTAGACTCTTGGCCTTTGGAGTTAAGGTTATGTGACCTATGACACATCAGTGACATTTAGACAGATTTACTTAAAGAGCAAAATATCTATGTCTAGAAAATTCATGAACAGGGACAAAGCTGTTACTGCACTGTAGTATCAGTGCAGTATCATTTTAAAGCATTTGATATACATGGAAAAATCAAAGGGCAAGCTTATAATCTAGATTTCATTTTCCTTGAATACAGAATTTGAGGTGGTGTGCAAAGTAATCACTGAAACTATGGAAACAATTATGCAAAAAACTACAACACCCCTTTTTTTTCTTTGATATTTTGATATCTCTGAATGCATTCATTATATGCAAACATTCACTTTCTAGTTTACTCAAAGAGTTAGTTATGCTCTCAGTGTTTACTGTTCATTCTTGATATTTGATGCTTGTTGATTATGGTGTGCAAGCGGTCCTTTAAGCCACATGGATTTTCATCCCTGACTGGATGACTGAAAATTGTCAACAGAATCTTCTAACATTTAAACAAAACTGAATCTTGTACCATTTTTTAAAAAATGACAAAAAGTCACTAGACAGGTCACACAAATTCAGATTGCTCTTGGATTTTTTGCTGTTACTGTGCTTCAAAAACAAAACATAGCTCATCTGCATTAACATGAATAAGTTGAAACCAGAGAAAACCCTGTTTTCTGGAATGTTTATCAGTTTTAAAAGAAACCACCCTATGCCATTTAAATAGTTACCTGTCTGGCTCTAGTAGCACTCTCAGATTCCAGAGACACATAAGAGATGAAGGAATATACATTTTGGCATTATATTTATGCAGAATTTATGAATATAATTTGGAATTTCAGAGAGCTAATTTCAAAAGCAGAAGGATAAATAATCAGATAAAAAAGTAAAGTCTGTGCTTCTTGCACATTAGATTTTATCTTGATTTCTATTAAATCATCAACAGGACGATTTAACCCCACCAGAAGACCTTATGTATTTCACTATTCTTCAGAACTTTACAGAAGTATGGATGATACCTTCTAACTTTCTCATGTTTAAAATGGTATATAAAACATATTTTCAAAAGAGTATTTTTAATAAAACCAGAGAGGAAATACCTATTGAGTTTTCTACATTACTGTTACACCTACCTTCCCTTTATATCTTCTTTAGATACCATCTAAACTAAGAGTCCTGTAATTTCATCTTTTCCATCTGTAGATAGTAGGAAGTAATTTCAACTTTTACACACATTCCAGCTGAGATATTCAGCACCAGTGAAGTTAAAATGATTTATTCCTGCTAAGATTCTTGTTTAATGTATTATTATATACATAACACAAAATCAAACCTGCATAATATGATTGCTGGAGGGAGTGAATTGAAGGCAGCATCCTGTCAGGTGTTATAAAAAAGACTGAATGTGACAATAAAGTAGGAGAGCAACAGAGAAAAAAGACTGAAAAGAGAAAGGGAACATTATTATTACTGCAAGATCTGCAGAGTACTGTAAGGTTTGGAAGGTACTTTCTAGGACTTGTTAAATCTTTTCATATAAAAAGAAAGTGAGCTGGGCACACTTGTTAACCTGTTAGCTAAGCATATTATTGTGGTGAAGAAGTGTGAAGCAACAATAAATGAAATTTGTCTGAATTATTCTTTCAGATCCCACTGAGGAACAAACAGCCACAGAGGTAATACATAGTATGGTAAAGATGGTTTACAGCAGTAAATTGCCGTTACAGATCATGCCACTGTAATTTAAAATGAAAGCCTTAAAAGTCTGTACTTTAAAATGCTACACTGCCTGTAAAATACGAGTTGCCTCTTCTACAAACAGCATAGATACTTTTCACTCTTTCATAATACACAGCTCTGGCCTCACACAGGTTAATTACAACTTTTGAGGGCAGATATTAAACACTTCTTTTCAAATATTACAGTAATCTTTTCTGCTTGCCATAGAGCTTATCCATCAGCTGCAAAACTTCTTTATTTTGTAAGGAACTCATTCAACCAATACTGAGTCAAAAGTCAGACTGGCAATGGGAACTAGCTTGGGATCTTAATAACTTTTTGACCCTTGGCAGCATCCCAGTTGATGATGGACTTCAGGGGTCTAGACTTCTTAACACTGATTTCATTTTCCCCTCCTTTGAAAGGAGTGGGCAGCTAAAATGTATTGTCTGACATGTTTGTCTAAAGCATAAGCACTATGGCTCACAGCTCCATTCCTGAAGCACAATGGCATGTCTTAACGGCAGGAAAAAAGCCTACCTGTGCATGACTTATTTTGAGCCAGCCTGAGGCAAAGGAGTGAACTTCTACAAGCACCAAGAACTGCCTCTAATCTTGCTGGCCTCCATCTTTCAAAAGAGAGATATTCTTTTAGAGCCTTGCCTCTGGGAACGTGTGCTTTCAAAAATGTATACATTAAAAACCCAGGCCCCTGTCAAAACAAAGAATTATTCCAAAACCAAAGCTGTCTCAGCTACCCCCTGCTATCTGGGTGAAGATAGGAGAGAACGAGCAATTAGTAGAAAACATCAGATTCATCACTCATGAAGCCTAAATTACATTTACTTCCTTGAAATGTGGAGGCTTGGAAGTGGGAGGAAGAAGCAGAATATGCAGTTGAGGAACAGAGGACAATGGGAAACAGTGGCACAAGGGCAGTGTCTTGTTTGGGAGAGATGGGGTGAGCAGGTGGGGAGGGTGGGAGGAAAGAAGTGCAGAGCTCAGAAAGAGTGGGATGAGTGGTGAAGGACACTGGCAGAAGGAATGAAGAATTATTTCTAGCGTAAATTAGAGCAGCACCTGTAAGCCCAACACGAGCCTTGCCCAACTACCCTGCTTCCCCTTACAAGATGACCTGACCAGGAGAGCCATAGGGAATAAGTACAATAACTGTACAGGAATCTTTGCTTCAAGAAGTGAAAGATACCCATGAGTTCACCTTAAAAACATCACCCTAATGCACTGCTGAATTTGGAAGCTGTTTACTTAGGAGTTTCCTTTATGTTAAGTGGCTAATAAATTCAAAAGCCTCTAATCACAAAAAAATTAACAGTGGATAAATAAACAGTGAAAAAAAAAAAAAGCTATTTCTAGAGCTCCAAAGCTGAGGGGTCATGCAGTGGCATTACAGGTTTCTTTGGGTGAGGAGTGTAAGTTTGGAATAGGGTGGCTGCAAAAATTTTAAAAGGCAAATGATCTGTGGCAAGAAATTCCAACAGCTTGTGAAGAGTAAGAAAGCAAAGCTGAAAAGAACAAGAAAACATAACTGAATTTCAAGTAACAACTTCAAAGATGCAAAATCTGCATGATCCCAAACTTCCTTAACTGTTTAGCTAAGTGATACTGTAACCAAATGCTGTGTCAATCTGTAAGTGTTGCATTTTTCTCAATGAACAGGCTAGAGAGCTTGCACAGTACATAAAATGTCTGGCAGACTTCTTTTTACATCAAACCACAGGAGAGGAAAGGTGCAAATGTCTAGGACCTTGTAAGAGATAATGAAATGACCCACAGATTATAAAATCAAATGCAAGAATTTTTTTTTTTTTTTTTTTAATTTTTGGGAGGGATTCAAAACATACTAAATAACAGCCAGTACCAATTAAATAATCCTCAGACTAGAAATTCCAACAGCTTGTGAAAAGTAAGAAAGCAAAGCTGAAAAAACCCTGTCAAAATCACAGTTAACAAAACAGCTACAACATCCTTCCTTCTTTGCCATTAATTTGCTGTAGTCAGCATAAATGCATGCTGTGTAGGGGAATGTCTTATGGCACAAATTTTGAAAGATATTTAGTTTTCATTCACAAAAATGCCATTTCCACTAAAAGGAGAGAGAGACATTTGTTTCATGAACTGAGGGACTTTTCTTCAAACATGGAAATCACCTTAATATCATTTACCTGGTTTCTTCCTCAAAACTATGGGCTGAATAACTGTTGTACAAACTAAGTGCATAAGTATGAAATAACTGAAATGCTAATTCCTAACTAGTCCTATCATCCTGAAATAATATGATTGTCTTACTGCTCCTTTCTGCAGACAGAGAAAAAGTAAACCCATTCTTCTGTCTCTCAATTAAAAGGTGTCTGGGAGTAATGAAAAAGCTTGGGAGTGGGAAAATAGTGGGTTTTTTTTCCTTTCAAATAGCATTAAATAAAACAAATTATCTTTACCGAGATCTGCTCATAGATACCAAAAATCCTTCACAAATTATTAGCACTTCCATCTAACTCTCAAGTGTTATTTCCACACAATAACCAAAATATTCCATGCAATCCATGGAATCAGAGAAATTTCCTCTGCGTGCAAGCTGGATAAGCCTAGCAGTGAGATTTGTAAGCTTAATTTAATAAAGGAATACATTTGGAGACTTGTCCAAAGACTATGCAAATTTATTGAAAAAGGCACTGGACTTCTATTGAGTGCAAGGAGATACCACAGGATACACATTCAGACACTAAAACAGAATACATGCACACTGCATGCCAACAGCAAAACAATTGAAGTCTGTGTCGATAACTGTAGGTTGGTTCGTGCCTCCAAAAATGCCAAGTACGTATGTGTGACATTCTCTACTGTGGCCATGTCAGGCAAGGCTTTTTTTAAATTGGCTTCTTTTGAGTAGAATATACAGGTACTGCAAAATGCACTACTTCCAATCAAAATTTCCAGATTTTGCATATAAGTAACTGGGGGGGGGGGGGGCCATTAACAAAAAAAACCCCCAAAAAAAAACTTCAAACAGTAAAAAGAACACTTTTTTT
>VYXH01004700.1:684498-730137 GCA_013397275.1 Burhinus bistriatus
CCGTGTTTTTGAAAAAAAGCGGGGGGGGGGGGGGGGGCCATTAACCAAAAGAACCCCCAAAACAAAACTTCAAACAGTAGAAAGGACACTTTGTTTACTGCTCATTTCCAGATGAACCAAGGTAAGAACTACAGAAACACCAGGAAGTCCTGGAAATACACAGCCTGCATGCAGCTCAGGCACATGCTCAAATTCCTCATTGTTTACCTCCACTCATAAAGCAACTCAAAGTGCTGGGAAAGTTAGAAACCTGCATTCCCTCAAACAAAGTCCGTACCGCATTACGACTACTTTTTGATGACACAACCACCATGTCTTCACTGCACAATCACTTGGGATAAAACTCAGATAAAAGCCCTAATTAGCTGGACAGTTAGAGCACCAAAAATCTGTGCCTTCTCCCCCATGATCAGTGTCACTGATGCCACCCAGCAGGTGAAACTATCACAAGTTTCCATTTCAACACAAGTTTCCATTTCAACTGGCCAGAAATACAAAGGAGCTGCTGAAATTATACACTCCAAATGTTTGAGAAAACAAAAACTGTGAATAAAGAGAGCTAAGACAAACATCAGCAGGTCCACACGCAGAGGGGGAGCTACACAAGCAGAGGAAATCAGAGCCAACAAGAATATTTTTAGGTGCAGCGCTGAATTGTTCAGTGCAATAATCCCAAACTGCATTATTAACAAGAACTAATTTTTCTTTCATATACCTTCTTTTGTAGACAACTACTAGTATTCCCAATTTCTAAATAAGAACTAGAATAGTAATGAGCCTGATCCAAAGCCTACCAAAGTCAGTAAAGCTCTCTGTCAAGATGAAGGTAATCTATGCAATTTTCCCTGCAACAGAGATGTAGGATACTGACATTCGTGTCTATGATTCCAGACTTAGAAAAAAAAAGTAGTCTCTCTAACTATCATGGATGTAATTGTTATGCCTACAACAGAGAAATCTCTCAGGCCTTACTTCTGAGAAAATCGTTTCTATGCAACAGATTGTGGTCATTCCATGAGGCACCACTTCTATCAATAACAGTTACATGAAGACCTAATGGACTATTTTTTTTAATGGACTATTTTTGAGCACAAAAGTTTGAAATGTGAAAGAAAATCTTTATGTGGTTGTTTTTCCATCTTATTGTAGATACAGTCAGTTTAAGCAGAAAAAATATGAAAACAGCAATTCAAACTACCTGATCTATTAATAGCTGATCTATTAAATTCTAGCCAATACACTTTTATCATTAAACCACAAAGATTTATCCCTGAAATTGCTTCAGAGAAATCATTCAGAGAGCTATCTGATGTAACACAGTGAGTAAAAATTTTATTCTTAAATGCTGATATGACTTGGGGAGCTTACCAGAGACCTATATAAGTAATCTGAAATGCAGGGCATGACAAGAAATAACCCACAGAGTGTAGTCACAGAATAAAAATGCGATCATCACTAGCAGTGAGCTCCTGTCAGTCACGCTTGTCTACGATTCCTGCAGGAGAGAGAATATTTGCTCAGATTCTTGTATTTATTTGCCTGCTGTGCTTGTTTTGATATCCACCTGACAATCTGCGCAGAATGAGTGGCACAGGCAAACGCTGAGGAGTGTCATCGCTGAGATGAGATGAGGGCTGACTGTATTACCGTTTTAAATGGTCTGCCTGCCGAGTGCTGTGATTTCGTTCCTCCCTTACCTGTCACGCTTCATTAACTGGCTCTCACCGCAGCCCTGTGCTGCTGAGAGCCCTGTTCAGCCCCTTGTTCTGGATGACAGCTGCGGTTACCCCCTCCTACAGCAGCAGAGTCCCCATTTTCCTACGCTCCCTACGCCTTACGCCGAGGGCGCTTCTGCCCACGTGTGTGCAAAGGCATGTACACACGCTGCAATACATTGCATGACTGAACGTGCCTGGGCTGTGGGAGGTTGTTTGCTGTTTTCAGCCTATTAAGCACGAAAGCCCTGAGTGCTTTGAGGACCGTTCCTAGGCTAGGGCGCAGGAGAGAAATACTTTGTTCCTCACTGTGCCTTTGACGACGCCTCTGAGGAGAGAGAGACAGGTCGTAATACATCTAGCCTGCAATTCGCATCAGGGTTTAGACAGCAGGCTTGCAATAGCAAAACACTGCCTGCAGCAAAAGCAAAGGAGTTCTCTCTCTTTACATTTATAATTCATATACGACAGAAAAATTAAACAGGACCATCAAACAGGTAATAGAAAACCTGAGAGTTTAAATACACGGTGATGTAACAACTCCTTTTTTTTCAGTTTAACATTCAGTAGTTGGATTAGCTTCTCCAAAACAAGCAATTCTCTGAGATGAGAGCAAAGGTCCATTTTTGAAGGGTGCCATTTAGGAGAAGAGTGATGTTTCATTTCTAGATGAACATTCACAAATTCTTCATCTGGCTTCTGCATAAAATAAGCTTGAGCAAATATTTAGTTTTCCTGGTCTTGTGTGCCATAATCTTAATCTTTTGATATATTAACACTCAAGGAGTTCAACTCAGCTGGCCATTTGGGACAGAGTGGGCAGGACAAGGGATTTCTGAGTCACCCTCTGTCCCTGAACATAACATCAATAATTAGGAATAAATTCAGTGGTCAAACGTGGCCTTATAACATATTTGTTTGCAATCCATTTCACTGCAAAGTACAGAGTATTACAGTGCATTTTGGAGAGTAAATTTATTATTCTTTGAAATTATTTAGGCTGTTTTCCCCAATAATGGGGAGAAGAGGTTTTCTTACTTTCTTTCTTTCTAAAAATATGTAGACACTAAAAGTGATAACTAGGATAACTAGTAACATTTGGAACAGCTAACTGCAGCTCCAGTGCTGTAGCAGTAACTGTTTAAATCTCTGACAAAAACCTGATTTGGCAAATTTTTAAAGTGTGCTTAAATATATTCTAGCTACTGTCACTATCACCTTCCTCTCAGCTTCAAACATTTTAATTTATTCTGATTAGGTTCATAAGCCCTTACATAACAATGCAATTATACCACAGAGTGTAAATAAATACATTTGAGAAAAATGAAGATTTAAAAACCAGAATTTTTTTTTTAAATGTCAGAAAAGAATTAACAATATTAATTTAGAAAATCTCCAGTATTTTAATAATCTAGTTAAAATGTAAGCGACATATAATTTACTGCAGCAAATGAAAGATATGGTCCAAGATGGCAGAACAAAAAATCTACCATTTTCTTTGAAATTTTTATTTACTAGCTACAAAGACAATCAAAAGTTTAAAAAGTCAATGCATTAGCATTTCAGAAATCTGACCAAGTCTAAAACTGCAAGCCAGACCAACATAACAGCAGCTAGCTTCCTTCTGTGTATGGTCAGAACTAGAAGAATGTATATATTGGACAACTATGGAATAATTAATCACTAAAGAAAGTTCCCTCAATTTTCTCTCAGTTATTAACCATTTTTTATTCTGAAATATGAAAGTCTCTATACCGTAAAAAAACTTGTACACACTGTTATGTATTGTGTAAAGGTGGATTTACATTTAATAGTTTAGGCTTTGTTATATCTTTTGTTTTAATTAATATTATTTTTCTTGTATGCAGAAAATGTGTATCAGGCAATTCAATAAGATGCGTGGTTTAATAAACTGAATTTTAGAATGAAATCCTGGTTTTCCTTGAAGTGAAACACTTGGGCAGAGGGCGTGGTGCAAGTTCAGGTGGAGGAGGCAGAGCTCTTATCAGTGACCTGTCCTTGCTGGACCAGGTTTCTGGAGGTTTTAAAGTGTTGCAAGGTTGTTTCAGTAAAGGAACTGCCTTAAAGAGCACATATTCCCTTCTTTGTTTGCCTTCCTTTGACACAATTCCCCAGGCCCCTACATGACAATAAGACTTCCAGGAAAATGTCAATATCAGAATGTCATTTATTTATAGTTATTAATTCAGCTTTTCAGAATGATAATCAGCATCACAAAACCTGGGGATTCCTAAATCTATGAGGAATTTGTACTTGCTCTGTTTGGTCAGCTTTGTAACTGCTTCACACCAATAATCAGTAGGAAAAGCAACATTGGGAAAATCCTTTTGAATAAGCAGTAAACATTAATATGTACTTTCCTAATAAGGAGCTAAAAAGTACCCACAGCACTAGAATAATGCTTAAATATGAGTCAAACCTACGAACAGAAGATGGTACATAACAAGCTACAAAAAAAAATTATTAAAAAAGCAACATGTACACTTTAGTGATAACCCAAACAGACCCTACACAGTCTTATTTCCATGCTTATGGCCTTCACGAATTCTTTTGCTGCAGCTGTATATATTTATGCAACAGCACAGTCTTCCAGAGGGAGTTGATTTAAACAGGGGGAAAAGTGGAATATAATGAAAAGATACAGGTACTTCATTCAGGCTCATGGACTTGATATAAAATTCAGAGATACTGCTTGATACAGTGGCCACGAATATCCACTATAATGGCTCTGCATAATGATGGTCCCTTCTATAAATATGAGATGCACCGTAACATTTACACCATAAAGAATGCTTTAGCCCTTGCCTTTCTATAGTTTATGAGTGCCATCCTTCAAGATCAAATAATAGTTACTGACTCTGAGTCGATTAAGGCTTAAGCTTTTTTTTCAATATGAATGATAAAAGACTCATTTTTTTCTTCTACAGTGAAATGTTAAAATGCTAGTAAAAGCATAAATTGCATTAAAATGGAACATTCTGTGAATAACTTAACAGCATCACAAAAAGGCAAGAAAATAATGCATTCATTTTCTCATTCACTTATAAAATCTATAAACCATAGACCCCTTCAGGGAGCATTAGACATCATTTACAGTATGAAAAGGAATGGCTTTCAGATAAGGAAATTAATCAACGGGAGTTCTGTGGATCTGTTAACTACAGATAATAGTTACTGAATGTTTTTTTAGGTCCCAAAATCAATAACCTGCAGCCACTCTCCCTTTGCGACCTCTCCAGACATTGTAAGACATAGCAGGGCTCTCTTTAATTAGAATTTGGGTCAATGTAAAAAGTGACACTCCAAAGAGCTTTTCAAAAAGAAAAGTTTAAATTTAAACTTTACTACCAAATTAGATCCAAATCTAATTGATATGTATTTTTAAAGCCCTACCCCCCCCCAATAGAAACAAAACAACCACCTCTGCAAGCTTCCAGCTGCTACATCTATTTAATCAAATAAAATTCTTATCACCATTATCCCTAACAAGAGAATATTAATTTTACTGGTCAGCTTTCAGGCACTAACACGATTGCCAGGTGCGTGCAGACACGCACACCTAAGATCCTTGCACATCTAAGCTGGGGTTGGGGATCCCACAGCCAGCAGGATGTCTGGGTGGGCTGACTGCAGAGGTCCTCCTGACCTCTGCATCAGGTCTCTCATGTCCCAGAGCTGCCCTTAGACCCTACAACATCTAGGTCTCTGGCTCTGGAAGGCACCACTGACAGCCCAGAAGGTGAAAGCAGGATACCAGAGTTTCTACCATCTCCACTTCACAGCCGGATCCAAACCGTTTCAAAGCTTGAGATCACATTTTGTAGCATCCCTGGCCATAGGACTAGCACGAAGGAAGCTCTTGCACTCTTCTGTCTGAATATAGAAACAATAACTCAGGCTGTCTGCTTATGCATTTAACTCAAAGTGATCTTGCTCTTTTTTTATTCCCTAAATGATTCACTCTTCACACAGATGTACTGTCTTGTCACTTCAGTGGCTTAAAATTATTTATTATCCCTAGAACTGGAATTATAAAATACAGTCATTCAGCCTAAAGGAATAAAATTCATAGCATTTTAAGCAAGAAAGAGATCCATTCCCCTCATTTTGAGTCTCTTTCACACATTATGCTCTACATTGGGCCTTGGCAGGATGAGATATGTCTGTGCTGCTGGAGATGCTGTCTTTCAGATAATGAGACATAAAGCCAAAGCTGTCACTTACATCACTAAAATACCTCATAGCACTTCTTTAGATGCTTTTCCAGGACATAAAAAGATATAATAAAGAATGATACCATGCAGAGAAAAGGGGAAACAAACAAATAGCCCTTAAACTGTAAAATTATTCTCAGTAGCCTGCAATACTGGAAAACAACTAAGATCATATAATTACTAACGAATACTTCAAAGAAAAGAAAGGGCTTTGAAATAAAAATAAGTGAAGAAAGGAGCTTTGATTTTCAGAGGCTTCTACAGTAGAAATAGTGAACAGAATTTAGTGTAACTTTTTATCAGTTTCTCAAAGAGAAAACAATCTCTTTTGGGTTAGCCAAATGGATCCCTAAGTAGGTTCTGATTTAAAAACTAAATAAAACCCTAGAATGTGTACTAGCAAAAGATCTGACAAAGTTAGCTGTTGAGGTAACTCGTTAAGGTTCCCAAGCAGATGAAGTATTAATCCATAAGAAGATTTTTTTTCCAGAAGTAACTGATCACAAATCAGAGAGGTGCCAACCAAAAGGCACAGCCACAGAGCATGACAGAGAAAGATTACTGCACATCATTTTTGTCCCTCACAGATCTGGATCTACTTTAGGAGCTTTATTGATATGAGACAGCTTTGCCTACAACTGCCAGAAAGTTGTCATCAGCCCACAAAATCTGGAATTAAATGTTCCAGCTGCACAATCTTTCTCAACACTATATAGTCTCCCATCACAGAATTTGCCTACTGTAACTGCCCATAGGTACAGGAGTCTTCTGGAAGGAGAAGGTCTCTCTTTGCTCTTCTTAAGGAGTCCTTAGCACAGGGCAATACTGGACTGTTGTTCAAAACAGCAAAAAGGTCACCTTGCAGCAATGGCAGTGGAATACAGACAGAAATGAGCATTAACAGGATTTCCACAAAAGGACAGTAACCTATATACCGTCTGAAAAGGCATTGAGAAAATTGTACTGCCTCTGCTATAAAAAACCACTCATGCTCCAATTCTCTGTAGCTTTTTTATGTTTGTTAATAACTGCAGGTTATGATGATGCATTAATCTTGTCTTTACTGTTTATTCACATTGCCTTCTAATAGGAGCAATCCTCTTCTTGAGTCAAAAAAAGTATACTAAGCACTTGATTCTGTGACAGTACAAAGTCTTAACAGTTAATCACACAAACAAGTCAAGCATTGCATGCCTAAATTAATACAAAATGATGAATATTTGTAAGTATTTTTTTAGATGTACTGAGAGCCTGGCAGGTTTCTCTGAACAATTTGTGATGCTACTAGGAATGCCTTCTTTACAAGACTATAAAATGACACAATCATGTAACTACATATTGCAGTGACTATCACCATAAAATCATCAGTTGCTGTAAACCAGCAAGATTTCACAGAGTTCGTACAAGGTTACATCAAAATACAACAGCTGAAGCACCACATCTACAAGCTACAATTTGCTTTCTGTTACATTTATGATAGCAAATCATGATAGAATTTTTTTTGGGGTTGTGATAAACTGTGCAAGCTAAGGAAAGAAAGTATGAAGGCTTTAATTACAAGATCAGAGGCTCTGCTGATTTAACACAGAAGAGACACACGTCATAGCATTCTCTCCATTTTGTAGAACACCCAGACTTGAAAATTGCAATTCACAGAAGGCTTGCTGTGCTCCTACGCCAGGCAGGGAGCTAACAGAGCATAGATGAACTTCTTCAGAAAGACACCTACATTTAAATTCCTAGACACACATGAGAAAACCTAGACCATTTTCCGCAAGTGGAAAAAAATTATTATTCCTAATGGCTAGTGCTTTTCAGTGAAACCACAATGTCCCTTCCTGTCCCTGAACATGCAACACATTTCTCTCAGTTGGGAGAACGGTACAGTCACAAGGAATAACAGTAACTTCATACAAAATAATTCTCTGACAGAAGGCTCCATCTTAGAAAACGGATTTCCTGACGGGTTGTTTGACTAGCATGTGCTAAAAGCAACTGCACAGTAAGGTCAAGCACAATTTGACAACCTCATCTATATGGAAAGTACAGAGACACATGCACAGTCTGTAAGTGTCTTCAGCAAGGCTCCAGAAAACATACTCCCAAACTATTGTGAAAAGCCTGCAGGCTTCATATATTTGCTTTAGGTTTGCAGATATTTCTCAGACCATTAACAAAGGCTCCAGCCAGCAAGGCTTGGGCCCATATTTTCAAATCACCAGGGAATTTATTTTTCATACCGCACCAAGCCAGTTCCTCAGCTAGCATAAATTGTTACCAGGCATTTAAAGTCATGCGTGCATGACAGTCTGGATACGTGCAGTGTACCCACTGTACTATGGATATGCTATAATTACAACAGATAGAAAGCACACTTCCTGCTTTATCAGGCCTTCTTTGAACGCACCATAATGATTTTACTTAGATGCCTTACATAGGATTGAGGCAGCTAGCCAGTCATCTGTTGTATTTGGACACTTCGTATCTTGCTATTCACAGAGTTAGTGAATCAATACCTGAGAGCACACCCTTTTAATTTGCCTATTAATTCTGAATACTTTTACCATGAAGAATCCTCATTTACACAAAAGGCCAAGGCACCTGAAGCATCTGGATGATAGAAGTTGTGGAGACATTAGCAGATATTGCTAGCGGAATGAATTGGGGTCATGAAGATCCAGATTATGCACAGATGTACTCACATCGTCTTTGGCACATCTAAGTCTCTTCTATTCATGGTGTTCACTGAAGATGTGCTACAGCTGGTGCATGTAGAACTGGAGATCATCTATGTGTTGCTGATGCTTGCTGAGAGACTTAGCTATTTTAGCTCTCAAATGCAAACACTCTGATGATCTGGGAAATGAGATGAAGACTGAACATAAAATTAGCATCACAGTGACAAAGGAATATGTCAAAAATATTTCAGAAGTCACTGAAGTTGCTAATTTGTGCTAACATACCTCGTTTTGCTATTCTGGAAAAAATACAGGATTAATATTTGTAAGTTCATATTTGATTGGGAAAAGAGAAGTATGAGCTGTCAGCTTAGTATTTATGTGTCATAGCTGACAGATCCGAGTGAAATATGCATAGACAATGTTGTAATTTCCTTGTTCCTCATGAAAGTGTATTTTGTCCACATACAGTATACCCCTGCTATTTATTATCTTTGCAGACAGATCTTTATTTCTTGCCCTCTCAGTCACTCTTCCTCCGTCATCATTGCTACATATTTCTGAAAATTTATAGTGTCCAGTGTATGGTTTTTTACTGAAGACAAGCAGGTCCAGAGGAGGGCCACGAAGATGATCAGAGAGTTAGAGCACCTCTGCTATAAGAACAGGCTGAGAGAGTTGGGATTGTTCAGCCTGGAGAAGAGAAGGCTCTGGGGAGACATTACAGCAGCTTTCCAGTATCTGAAAAGGGCGTACAAGAAATCTGGAGCAGGACTTTTTACAAGGGCATGTAGTGATAGGACGAAGGGTAATGGCTTCAAACTGGAAGAGGATAGATTTAGATTAGATCTCAGGAAGAAATTTTTCACTCTGAGGGTGCTGAGGCATTGGAACAGGTTGCCCAGGGAAGTGGAAGCCTCATCCTTGGAAGTGTTCAAGGCCAGGTTGGATGAGGCTTTGAGCAATTCTGGTCTAGTGGGAGGTGTCCTTGTCCATGGCAAGGGGGTTGGAACTAGATGATCT
The DNA here is from genome assembly GCA_013397275.1 of Burhinus bistriatus. Taxonomy (NCBI): domain Eukaryota; kingdom Metazoa; phylum Chordata; class Aves; order Charadriiformes; family Burhinidae; genus Burhinus; species Burhinus bistriatus. The sequence continues at coordinate 694,150 of VYXH01004700.1, forward strand.
TTAAGGTCCTTTCCAACCGAAGCCATTCTATGATTCTATGATTCTATGACTCTACTGAAAGCTTGACAGAATATAGGAAGTTTAAAGCAAAGCCTTTCTACACTGTTACCTTTTGACAAGATTCAGGCAAAACCTTTTCTGTGCATCAGTCTTCATCCTTTAGAAGTCCCACCAAAGTCACTTAGGACTACATATGAAAGAGAGATGCTATCAGTCTGAGGGAAGAAGTGGGAAAAGGAACACATTTCTGAAGCTTACTCCATCACCAATCTCAATGGAAATAACTGTCAAATCTAACTAAACTGGGGGAGCCGTTTTTACTGTGGGAACAGGCGGCACATGACAGATGGTAAGGTATAAGAACGTCTTTTAGTGAGAGACGGTGTCTGAGTATGGACAGATTCTGTGACTGTATGTGTTGTGAGGAACAGCCGGCTTGAGCAGTCAGCTTGAGGGAAGTGTGATGTGTTTTGCCTGTTGAAAGGGTCTAATTGCCTTTTTTTTTAATATTTTTTCTCTTTTTTTGGTACATATCTCGGCCAAATCAAAGATCCAAAGTGCTATATGGGATGAGTAGGAATATTCTGAATAGCTGATCCACCACGGAAAATTCTGGGTCTGTAAATTATTTAACCACTACTGAAAAATTATTATGCTTCCCAGGCTGGTCCTTTAGGTTATAAAACATACTTATCAGCATCAGTGAAGCTGTATCAATTTAACACAAGTGAACACATGGGTTTTTTTATTTGGGAATCAATGACTGTTTTTTGATTTCTTATCAGTTAACAGCACAGAGCCCCCAGCAATGGGGAATGATTACAACTGCAAAGAGTATATCATATTCACCATCAAGTGTCATTAATCCTTTAAATCTTCAAAATGTAAAAAGGTCAGTATTTTTGCTTAAAATTTTTTAGCTACATGAATAGCAAGTGACCTCTAGGTCACATATTCCCTTTCAGTGAATGGCCAGAGAGATTATGGCCTCTGCTTTACATCGAGGTTTCATTTTATTCGCATGGTCATCATCTTCCAAAGAAAGCAGCTTTTGCCAATTATGATTACACTTCTATCTACGTCACTGCAGTGAAAGAATCTTCTCCCCATACTACACAGTCGCCAAGCCTTCGTGAAAGGAATTGGTGATGGGTTCACAGAAATATGTAACCCTTGTCCTCACAGCCGTTACCAAGATATGCCAAATCTTGCTACCTTGTGAGTAAATCAGAACTTAGCTGAAACCCCCAGCAGCAGGAAATTTATTTTCAATGGAAGGATGGACAATAAACATAACTCATGAAGTATAGGTTTATAGTTCATTACAGTCTTTACTTAACTTCTTTTTTCAAAGCATCCTCTGTGAGAGTGCTCAATAGAAATGTGAAAGACTAACTGCAAACTTAAATGCTTTCACAAGCCACGCATGTAGTCAGAACTGAAACTATTTGCAAATTTTGCCCACATTCTCTAAGACATGTATCTAAAACATACCTCAATTTATTTAAAATTTGAGCAACCAGGTTAACTGCACATCCTTTTCCTATCTTTGGTTTGCATTCTGGGATTAAATGTTGATGCCATTCAAGCAAATATGCTGCTTTAGTATTTCAAAATTGCCAGAATTTCTCCCCACAGTACTGGTTTGTCAGAATTCCCAGTAATATCAGAGGAATTTTGACTAAACAAAGACTACAGACCACGTAGAAATTTACAGAGATCTGGCCACTTTCCATTTCCTGCAGCATTTACAAAACATTTTGTTAAATGGTATGTTTTCTGATTCTTAATTAAATGATTTGCTATTTTTTTCATTTTAAACATTCGGCTTCAATGAATTTCTAACTAAAATATTTTTGTATGTGACACACAAATATAGTTTTTGTGAAATTCAGACAACAAATTATTGATCTTATAATAAATACACTTCACATGCACCTCTCTGTCTCAAAATGTTATACACTGAAAAAAACAGATTAAGTCACACCAAGGGACTGCTAGTAAAAGAAAATGCATCATCAGAGCAACAGAACTGATTATTCCTATTTTGTTTTAGAAAATTTATAAAATTTGTCCATACACTTGGAATTGCCAACATTATTTCACAATGACATAGTCAAATACCAGTGTCAGAATAGTCCAATTGGTGCATAACATAGAATCATAGAATCGTTTAGGTTGGAAAAGACCTTTAAGATCCTCTAGTCCAACCATTTGACCCTACTCTACCAGCTCTGCCACTAAACCGTGTCTTCAAGCACCACATCTACACGACTTTTAAACACTTCCAGGGATGGTGACTCAACCNGCACTGCTGGCTCATGTTCAGCCGGCTGTCTACCAGGACCCCCAGATCCTTTTCTGCCAGGCAGCTTTCCAGCCACTCCTCCCCACGCCTGTAGCATTGCCTGGGGTTGTTGTGACCCAAGTGCAGGACCTGGCACTTGGCCTTGTTAAACCTCATGCAGTTGGCTTCAGCCTATCGATGCAGCCTGTCCAGATCTCTCTGCAGAGCCTTCCTACCCTCAAGCAGATCAACACTCCCCCTTAATTTGGTGTCATCTGCAAACTTACTGAGGGTGCACTCAATCCCCTCCTCCAGATCATCAATAAAGATATTAAACAAGGCTGGCCCCAAAACTGAGCCCTGAGGAACACCGCTTGAGACCTGCCGCCAACTGGATTTAACACCATTCGTCACAACTCTCTGGGCTCAGCCATCCAGCCAGTTTTTAATCCAGCGAAGAGTACACCTGTCTAAGCCATGGGCTGCCAGTTTCTCGAGCAGAAAACCAATAAATATGTTATTTGGTTTTATTTTCCAAGTAAACTGAGGTGAAATCTGTCACTGATGCGGCTGTTCAGAGCAGACATCTGCTATTGAGTGCTTCATGTTTGCCCTGAAGGTCTGCTTTTGTTTTCGTGGGCTCCTTAAAGCTCAGGCTGAAGTCAGCAGGGATCCAGGGCATACCCAAAGCACAGGAACTGTAAAAGGCAACATATCCACGAGGAAATTCATGTAGGGATTTCTCAGGAGGCTGAGTAGCTGCACAAGAGAAGACTTGAGTGACCTCAGCTGGGAAGATATCTGAGAATTCGTGTTTTCTGGTGATAGGAGACAGTCCTGCCTTGCTTAAGGGGGAGGTCCCACTGTCTCTTTCAGGAAGGTAGAGTTGCCTTGCAGAACTGGAGGGGCATTAGTAGTGAAGAGAAAGCTAACAGCGCACACAAGAGGATCTGCCTGAACCCAAGGTGCTAAATCCTACCTAAAGAGAACACAGCAAGAGCAGAGAGAGCACAGAAGACCATTTGAGTCCTGAGAGAATATGTGAGGAGGCAACTGTGCTTCAAATATCTCTTCCACCTGCCTCACAGGAGTGCTTTCTTGCTACCTGGCCGTCTTGCTCAGTGGAAGCACAGCTTTGGCTCTAGCTCTGAGGACTCCAGGGTTTCAAATGGTCTGAAGATGCATGCTTCAGCTTTTGCATCCAGGTCATGTTCCCAAAACTATCAGCAGTGGCGAGAGGAACTGTTGCTCTCACCAATGACGAGGTTCTGACAGGGAGGAGGACAAAGCCAGATCCCTACCCAAAACTGGCAAGTGGCTGAATGGATCTGTCAAGCACTGCCCTCTGGTAGCCCTCTGTTAAGTTACAGAAGAGTATCTATTAAATTATATACTACTTTATCGAAAGACAGCAAAATTATTCTTCTGAATATAAAAAGAATTCATTATAACATGTCACTTACTGTAGAGTCTTTTTTCTTTTTTGTAACAGACATGAAAATGAAACAAAAATTGTAATTTAATGTACTTTTCTTCACAATACTTTATAATTAAAATTAATTGCAATTGTGATATAATTTAATTGTCACAAATTGCACTATAAAATCTTTAAAATTAAATAATCACTGCTAAATATAATATGATTACATACATTTCTCATCTACTAAATTTATACCACATTTCTTAAGCATCTGTCCTCTTATACTAACATAGAAGTATATATATTTACCCAAATCTCTAACTATTCATTTTTATTTACCTTCTGGTTTGAAATCATTAACTCACGTAAAAACAGATATTGGACATTGGAATAATGATTTCAAAGGGCATAAGTGATTCAGAAGCCAATGTGCTATTGCCAGCATTTAAACCCAGAACTTCAAAGAGATGCTTCCCTTCCTAATTGAAATATCTTTGTAAAATGGGCATACAGGTAAAAGAAGCAATACTCCCTTTGCAAAATCCTTGGAAATCTATATTAGGATAGGAGAGTACCACTGGATTTAATAAAATTCAAATTTTACTGGGTCCAAAGCAGATGTTCAGGTAATCACAAAATAGACCTTGAAAACTTAAAAGGAATGTAGACAATCATAGCAAGAGGATCACAGCCATTACATATGCTGTGGTATAAACCATGGCACAATATATCCCCCATGTCTTAAACGAGCTGCTGAAAATACAGACTCTTATTTCATGAGTAATCTATTGTATTTTAATAGCCGTACACAGTAGTTAATTTTGTACATAAATGCAACTGTATGAAAACTAATCTGAGTTTTTTCTGTGTTTATGAATCAGATTGCCATTTCTGTCAACAGCCACTGAAAATGATGCAAAAGATCTTACAAATTTTTGAGTTTGATTCAAAGCTCATCTTCACGGGAGTATACGTGTAAAAATAACAGAAGAAAAATAGATGAAAAAAATTCATCTGATACAGTGCCTTGCTAACAACAAGATTATTCAAAACGGACCCTTCTGCCTGCTTTTATACAGTGCTGTAATAGAAAATGACAAGCTGTAAACACAATCAGTCTACAGAGCATCCATGTCTATCCCTCCTGACACCAGACAGGCTGTCAGGAGGGACAGGGCAGAAAGGGTCTCTTTTGCTCATGCAGAAGTTGGCTTATGAATGAACAAACCATCTAAATGCATGTACAACAGTAAATCCATGCATATGTATGGTCTATGGAACAGCATAAACACATACTGAATCTTGATTGTCTCCGTAGTTTAGAAGTGTCCGTAACTCAAACCACTTGGAGGTTTAGCATATACAAATGGCTAATTGAGCAGTTCGGCTTTGAATTTGGTGGTGCAATTTTTCTTGTTTTGGTTGGATACTCCAGGTAGAGAAGAGGAGCCGTACACTCCAGTACAACAGTAAACACATAATTTTTAATATTTGAATAGTACTGTTGCGACTCCTCACTGATTAAACTTAGCAGACTGATACCTCATCATTTTGGATTCTGATCTGTCACAGAGACTTTAGGCTGGTGTCAGAAATGCTGAGGTAAATTCAGCACTTTTATGCTTTGGACTTTCAGAAAAAATGTTTTATTTTACATTCCCTTGTAAAAAGATAGGTGCAGAGACTACTGTTTAGCACATCTACCATACAAATAGATTTACTAAGGCAGCAAAAATAAGCTTATTAATGTTCTGGTTTTACAACTTTCATCAGAACATTATTGCATAAATAACAAAATGTAATGCTGAACAGTCTGCCAGAATCAAAAGGAAAACAAATCGATAGCAAGTAAATGAATTACCTCCTCATGCATGTATATACATGTAAATAAATGCATACTGTTTATACTATGCTAAAGATCGATAACAAATTTAGTGCACTTGAATTGTGGAATATGTATGTAATAATAGCACTGTCAAAGGGAAATAATTGATCACATCTATAGACACTGAAATCCAGGGACAATGTTTCAAAACATCACAGAAAGAGAAGGGCATCCTGAGGTCTATTCTGGTCTGCATACAATATCAAAAATAATACTCTAAATGCACTACATATAGCATTGTGAGTCCAGAAAAGTTGGAGCAATTTAAATACAAGCAATATTAAAGCTACCCTTTCAAAGAAAAGAAAGAAAAAGCAGACGTAAAATTTCTGTAAATCATGGATGATCATATAGGTTAAATGCTAACCCTGTCAATCCCTAATAATCATTACAGGTGGATTTAGACCAGGTCTTTAAACCAGGTTTCAAATTTATTCTGGCACCCTTCCTTCCACTGCTTCCCTCCCTACTCTGCCATGTCATTTGACTACTGAGTGCAGAGGATGCCAGCACACCCTGCCACTCCCCTTCCAAGGAGCCATGGCATTTAACTCTTCCAACCTAATCACTCCCTCTTATGTAATTAAATTCCATATTTATTTTGTTACAAATCTAGCACACTTTCTACCTTCTCGTGATTCTGTGATTTTATCTCTGACTTCATTGCAGAAGTTCAAGGACTACAGCTTAACAGAAACTCAAGCACAATCTAGGAACAAAGGAGTACGCATCCAAAGCCATGTTGTTGCAAGCAATATCTCTATATCAAACCCTATCCCGGATGTGGTGAGCTCACTGTTCAAAGAAGGGAAAAGTCCAGGGCAGAGCCCAACAGACTCTGCTCATGCTCCCCACTTCCATGCCTGAGGGGGAGAGGGGAATCTGGGCCTTTCTGGTTCCTGTCCTAGAGGATTTCCCCAGCCTAGGTAGCCTGCAACACGCTATGCCACTGCCCACTATCAGCACTGCTGTCCCTGATGTCAGGCGTGAAGAAGCTTTTTTTATTCATATCCTTGTGCTGGTAGCTTTGTTGACTGGTTTCACGCATTGCCCTAACCGAATCTGTGACTTTTCCAAGCTGTTGGGTGATCCCACAGATGCCCTTCTTCATCCAAATCCTACCAGGAGGTGCAGCTAAAGAAACCACCCAAATATCCACAGAGGCTTGCTATAATTCTGCTAATACCCATCTCTTCACTTTCACCAGCAATGGATGCATTCTGCTGCATATTTCTACAGTTTTGACTTACTCATTGAATGCTTTTATGAAAGGTGTGTAAAAGCACAAGTATGAAGCAGGAGAAGTTTCATAATGAGGGTTTAAAATATAATCTCTCCTCCTCATCAAGCTTATCAGGGTCACAACTGTTCTGAGGCCAGTTCCAGCCACCCCGCCAACACCCATTTATATACCAAGCATGACGTCTATGGTATGGAACATTCCTTGGGCCAGCTTGGGTCAGTTGTCCTGTCTATGCTCCCTCTCAGCTTCTATGGGAAGCTGAAAAAGTCCTTGACTGCTTAGGAACAACTAAAACCATTACTGTGTCATCAACATTATTCTCATCCTAAATCCAAAACATAGCACTATATCAGCTGCTAGTAAGAATGTTAACTCTATTCCAGCCGAAACCAGGACAAATGTCTGAGCTAATTACAGAAGGACCACTGTTTCCTGCACCACAGCTACATGACACTTTGTTATTGCAGTTGTCCCTTGAGTAGAAAAGTTTCTTACCAAACTTCTCTAAAAAAAGGCAGCACTTGCTAACAGATAATTTCAATGACATGTGTTGTTTCTCATAGCAGAAAGAAGACCACCACCACATCTCAAGAATTATTTGACATCTCCTGGGTAAAATTTGTAATTGGACATTAATATTAGCCTCGTATTACAGAGTTTACCGTTCAGAAGCCAAGACAGATAATACAACAAGCCAATAAATATATCAGCACTGTGCATAAAACACCCATAGATATCACTGTACCTTGAAGTATCTAGCAGATTAGTATAGCCCCTCGAGTACCTCATTTTATTCAAAGAGAAACTTAACATTCAGCAAACACATTCAAGATGAATGTCCATGAGCCATCTGGCTAACAAAAGGACTTTTTCCATGAGTACATCAAATCAGTGTAAATGACCTATTCCTAAATACCCCTTTTTTTTTTGTTTCAGTCTGTAACTAAGAAGGAAACTTATTGTTATAGTTTTATTACATTTTATTTTCTGGTTTTTTTTGGAGATGCTGTAATATTTTGCATTGATCTTACAAGTAGATTTTTTTCTTTAGATGGAAATCAAGCCTTGAATATTTTAATGGTACTATAAAACAAGACAGGAATTAATCTTAAGATTTTTTTAAACATTCCACAAGGAAATTATCTATGGAAGATTCCAATTTAAAATTGAGACATCTTATTTATTTAGTATATTAGACTTATTTCTACTAACTTTCATTTGTTTATATTTCATTCTTTTTTATAATGTAGCCTCTAAAAGAAAAGACAGGTACAAAACTACTATAAAACCATCTTCATTCTAATGAAAGCCTACTGTGCCTTCAAACCCTTATGATGTTTCCCTCAGATGCACATTAAGTAATTTGAGGCAAAAAGTCAAGTAAGTAAATAGTCAGCTATACTTAAACAATGTGTAAGAATGGTTGGGTTAATGTATTCACGATCGAAAAGTGATTCTACTAAGCATTTATGAGTGATGTGTAATGTAATAGACCCATCCAGCAATTCTGCGTGGGAAATTCCTCTTTGATTTACAAATCCAGTTCAAGTTTACATTCCCTTTAACAATTTCATCAGTTTCCCTTTTCATGATTCCTCTGAACATTTGTGAAGGAGCATACCATCACTCTAATTGTCCTAACATCTCATCAAATTTATTGTTGAATTCATAACAATGATGAACCATCTCAGCCAGATGATCATTGTCTCATGTCTTTAGCTAAATCACTGGCAGTCCTAATCTCTGACATACTCATGCTATGTAAAACACAGTGACCTTCTCTTGGAAAATAACTTCCTAATTATCTGTGTGCTGGCGTGTCCCAAGGCATCAGCGTGGATAGATGATTTGCTTATTTTGTCAGTTTATAAATCTGAAGGGATGGGTACAGATCAGCTATTACTACACTAATTTGACGTTATATTTCCAGTATTGGGTTTGGAGGAATATTAGTCCAACAACTTCTTTAAAGAAAGAAAAATATATATTTTCTTCTGTTTCAGAATAGAAATCACATATAGCCAAATAATCTGTTCTAATACTTTGAAGACAGTGGGGCAGGAAACAAAGGAGCGGAGTTAAAAAAAGCAAACTAAAGAACTAGAGTGGGGATAGGCATACTACAAGTAGGCAGGTTTGGGTTAGGTTTTGGAGGGGGTTAGGGAGGGTGGGGTTTGATTTTTTTGTTTTGGGTTGGGGGGAGTGCTTTTTATTAACTTTTAAATATAGCTGATATATTTATATTCTATCTTAAATTTTGCAAGGCTTATTTGCAAGGGTATAATAGAGTGGGTAGAAGAGATTGTAAGTATAAAAGAGAAAATTGGGAAAAGGCTAGAAGAAGCATAAATGGGACAAAAGAAGGGTAAAACTCCCATGCAAAACATGGGTATTAAGAAAACATAGAAAGGATTCAGGGTGAAAAACTAACATTCACTGACAAAAGGATAACGGCTAAATTTCCAATTATTAAATCTAGTTAAACTCCCACTTCATACTGCAAAACCAGTTTGGATTCCTCTGGAATGAGTTATTATAAATGCCTGAAGAACATAGTGAAAGGATAGTAACTATCATCGAAACAAGATGTGTCCTGAGCTTCTTTCTAATTGATTAAGCACACTCAGAACTGTGCAAGAAAGAGAGCCTGTTTGTTCTGGTCTGCACAGATGATGAGAAGGGCAAAACTGTGGAGCACCAAGTTCTCCATCAGATCTGCTGACAGCTGTTGGTCTCCCTCTCCATGAGAACATAGGGCTTTGCACATGAGAAAAGCTGGGAAAAGAGAAACCTGATAGTGACTTCACACACTCCCTCCTCCTTTAAACTCCCTGAATGTAGGAGCATGCTGGATCAGTTGCAAGCAGCTTCCAGCAAAGATGAGAAAGTCTGCAATAGCACTTGCAGTGTGTTCTGTCTGCAGCATAAAATCTGCCTTCAGGGAGGATTCTTAGTGGCCGTAGAAGCCTAGCAAGAGTTTAGGCTTTTGTTCAGGAAAGCACTTGAGCACATACTAACTCTTACTGAATTCAGCAGTACCTAAGATTGTGCTGAGCCTTTAATGAGTTGGGTGAGGTTCAGAATGTGCTCAAAATTAAGAATGTGGCTTAAGTGCATCACTGAAATAAGTACTTAATTGTTGTGATAAGTTTTTGTTTAGTTTGAGGCCTCTCTGCACTCAAGTAGTTTTCAAACTATGGAAATAGGCTGCAATGAATAATCCTACATGCATTCAAGAAATGCCAACAATCCCTAAAATATGTTTACTCTAAATGGTAAAGGATTTTATAGTAACAGATTTTAAAAGAAATGTGCATGAATTATTTATTTCTGTTATTCAAGTATTTATAAGCTACTGGAGTCACCCACCTAAGCAATAAGCACTCTTTATGTAAATAATTTACATTTCAGAAATTGTTACAAAATGTGTGATGACTTGTTTATCTGATGGGGGATCATTGTCAGGACGGCACAACTGAAAGCCATTACCTACACAGGGAAAACAGATATTTAGCAAGTTCCACATTACTTACAAGCTAGAAAAAGTTCAAATATTAATGTTCCCATAACAAAAAATAACCCAGGGCTTGTTTATATACCTGTCTGCATACATGTAAAAGTGCATATATGTATCTATAAATGCATACCTATATATAACTGTGCAGGGAGGCTGATTTGCCTATTAGCACATTTGACACGATTGATACTCTGAGTCACTGTTAATATTGTCCTCCTTGATACACGACTCACTTGGATGTTGCATCTAGCGCCTGATCTTTCCTTTACTTTTCAAAACATATCCCTCCAGAATCCCTTCAGGATATGCTTTTGAACATCCTCTTTAAATGTGGAAAGAACTTCAAAGTTCTGTTAGTAATTTATGTATAGCATGATGAACTGGGGTCAGTTCACAACTGAATTCCCAAGGCAAGAAAATTAGATGATGGGAAAGACAATTTAATATAAAATGCTTCCTTGCTCAACAGTTCATACAGAGGCAGGTCCTTCTTTATGCAGGCAGTCCCCTTGAAACCAGAGCCCTCATTGCCTTGTGTTTTTATAGTCATTCACACCAAGGTGAATAAATGTTAAAAATGCCAGACCTCTAACCTAGCAGCAATTTATCACACTGCATTCACTGAACCTTCGATCAGGCATGGTTCAACGGAGATGGTTTCTAGTTATATTAAACAGCAGTGTAAGAGTAGCCCCAAAGCTAAGTTGGCCAGCTGCCTGTGCGGTGTACCTCACCATTTAGGTCTGGGCTGATGCAGTAGCTGATGCACCACAGGGAGTGCCCTGCATACCGGAGCCTATTTATCCGCCCTGCACATCTGGCTTAACCACTCAATCCCGTCCACCCCTGCAGCTGAACCACACGACAGACCACTGAGAAAACAAGACAGAAAGATCTCCTTAGCAAACAGCCCTGTTGTTGTCTGAGGCAAGTGTAGAACAGGCATGGTGAATTCAGGCTGCCCATAAAGACAATACGGTTCTCCATAACGCTCCCATTCACTGGTCACTGCTGGAACCAGACATCTCAGGCAAGTGTAGGTTTTGTCTGTGCATAAAGAAGGGTATCAAGATTTTCTTTTGTTAAATCTTTCACTTTTGCACTTCAAAACCTAAAACTAGCTTTTTGGTGTAGCACATCTGTGGATTAAACTTTATGCAAGATGTCACGGCTGGTTCATCTGGCTCAAAATCCTATACTGATCAAAACGTAATATTCAGGAGTATTTGCCCCTGCAACCACCTTTGTCTTCCCCAAAAAATATTTTTTGGAGCTATACAAAAATGTTAATGAAATTTTTAATTACATTCCTAAACCTATACTATGATATCGAAATCAGCTTGACAGAGCTGAAAATCAGGCCACCTATTTAAAGTGTTAAATAAATTATTCAGAGAGAACATCTTCAAAACTGTAACCTCTTTCTTCTTTCCTGTCTTTTTTTTTTTTAAAGTATTCCTCCCACTAGCATTCTGACTCTTTTTCTGTCTTCATGTTTTTTAAACACCTAGCCAGTATCAACACCAAAGAATAACACCAGCCAGAATTCACAAACCAGTGAATTGGCTAAGTAAAATGAAAGATACTAAAAATGAAGGCAAAGAAGCATGTATGTGCACTTGTCTATACACAGCAGCTGTTGTCCGCTTGAAAATTTGGCACAAAGCGTCTGATTCTGTCCAGAAGAAAATCTTGTTACCCATACTTTTCTTGAATTATTAAGATGATCATTCACTAATGATAATCATATTTTACAAATATAAACTATGCTTGGATCTAAATAGTGATTTAATGACATAAAACTCAGTATTAATGCTGTAATTACTTCTTTCTCTGTGTGCTGATAAGCAGATATTCATCATGGGATGCTCACAACAGCATGTCAGCCTCTCATGCCATAAAACAAGCCATGGAAATACCAACATATGAAAGAACCTTAAAGAGAGAATTATTAAAAGTCATCCATAAATTTCATGGCTTTTCTGAGCTTAAGACCGATCCTCTTACATTAACATAGTTTCTTCTGATCTGCACTGCTTTTAACTGGAAGTCTCTCCAGCTTATTATTCAGAAGAGATATTTGCAAGGAGTATAGAATGGGAAGTACAATTAGAAAACAGCTGCTGTTTAGCATTTGCCATAAAACTTCAAGATTCCTAGTAGGTGTTCTTTAGAAAAAGTCAATTAGTAATTTAGAGCAGAACAGAGCTCATCACAATTTCTGTTCTCAGTAGCACCAGGGGAGTTCTTCTCTGATTAGACTACTTGCAGTGGGGGCTTCCTTTGTATCCTTCATAATAGAATTTACGTTATAAAGGCATTTTTTTAAAAACACTACAAAACTCAGAACACCGACAGACAGCTCTGTGTCTCTCATCTTTATCTCAAAGGACACGGATAAAGTCTGTTGTCAAATTAGTCAGTGAGGAGGGAGGATAATCCCTAGCAGAGAGGCCGTTAGGCAGATCAAGGATGAAAGAGTGTCTAAACACAGGGCTCACCTATGTAATTAATTGTGCCCATGCAGAAGTGCTGAACTACTAGTGCAGTCCCTCCAGCCTAGGATATTGATCTCCAGGAAACAAACTATATCCTATCTGGCAATTGCTGGGCATCCAGGGGACTTGAAAAGCACAGTGAGTATATACTGAATAGATCTGCAGTCACTGTGAAGAGCAGACTCCACTGGTTTCACCAGTGCCAAACTCAATCACATTGCAAGCGCTAGGATCAGTTGCAAAAGGGCTGCCACTTGCTTTCAGGTGAGATGTATTTGAAGGCATTTGCCATCCCCATGTACTGCTCCTGCTTTGCCAGGAGAAATCTAAGAGTCGAAGTCTCTGATCACGCACCATTGCTTGAGTGGCAGAGTATAGCAATGCAACAATGTGAAACCTGACCTATATAGGCTCTGTATTAAAAAAATAAACAAGAGAATCAGTCTTTTAGGCAAAAGATACTAGGCACACTGTGCTCCACATTAGAGGCTGCTAGAAAACAATACTGATTACAAATATTAAGAAATCAATCATATTATACTAATTGATAAAAAGGGCTGCTTCAATATGTTTCACAGATTAGAGATTGTTTCACTTGTATTGATATAAGTACAGTCAGAGATACTGTTCTAATTTCTGTCTACTTTAAACAATTTTTTTTTTGTTTAAGTATGTACCAAGGTATGACATATTATATCTAACGTGCACTAAAGCAGTGACAGCATGCATTCATATTCAGAATGTTTGTAATATCACACAGCACCAGCCACACCAGTTTTTAAGATACTTGAATTCACAACAGTTGGGTCTCATCAAACTATTTCCGACTGCAAGCTGTGACATAAATCTTCCCACGGTTTCCTGTTGCAGCTTTACATTCAAGCTGATGAACAGCGATGCAGAACAGGACTGAGAGGTGCTCTGCAAAGTTTAGAGGTTGCCCTACACTTAAGGACACAAGCCGTAGAGGAGACTCACCACCCCTCTGGCTGCCGTTCCCAAGTGTCGGACTCCACAAATGCCTTACACCCCCTCATTGTTCTTCTGCAGTGTCAATTATAAGGCCTTGTACGGCTCCAGGAAGGGATGAGAGGAGTCATTTTAAGCTAGCTCCTTCTCTTTGGCTTAGCAAAGACAGCAGAGGTTTGCTTTCGGTGCTTGATCATCTTCTTTGAGACATGCAGTGTCCCACTGAGCTTATTTCAGTGTTTTAGCATTTCCTGTTCAACACATGTGAGGCTGCAAGAGATCATGAACTGACTTGGTGTGCAATTAAATAACAGCTTCAGTGCAATACAGAGAGTGTTTCTTTCCCAGAAGCTATGTTACAGAGAATCTGACATGAATGTTTATTTGAGGGTTGGTTTTGGTTTTTTTTTTAGAGAGATGAGGCTGAATCAATAACTTGCTGCTGAATGTTTGGAGTGTGCTAGCAGAACTACTTCACTTGCAAATAAAATAATTTCTTAGCATATTTAAAAGATGTACAGAAGTAGGAACATAAGGATTTTGCATTTATTAGCTGAGCAAGACACACATGAAAGTAGGAATGTAACTGAAAGACAGACAGCTAAATAGTAATGCTGTTCTTTTCTTTATTTACTCAGCACTTACTATCTGTGCCTGTGATTTAATTTGCAAGGATATAATAGAGCATATATAAATTCTGACCAGCAGCTTTTCAGGAGGTTGTCTAATATGAACTGATAATGTAAGGAGTTAATAACATCTGTCCACAGGATTGGTAAGGCACACTGAACCATGGATATTTTCCTTCATTTGTAGCCTGAAGCTCCAACCTATGTGAAACTTTTTAAATGCTTAATTAGTGGTAATCAGGCAGCAATACAGATCCAGTCTAATTGAGGGGATGGGACAGCTCTCCAGCTTGGCAGCTACTGCCGGAGGCAGAAGAACATGCTTCTCTAATATTCAGCAATTCATCTTTATTTTCTTGTAACAGAAAATTCTGTTATTTTTCTATAGGCTTTGCTAAACAAAATTGAACAAATCTAGTGTTATCAGCTGAATAAAGTAACAGTTTGATACTTTGAGAAACTGGATATGAAGAGCTAGTAAGGTATCTTCATAAAATAACGTCATAGAAAGCACTTTATATATTGTTACATGACAATATAATACTTTGAAAGTGTTTCTGTGTCACAGCTCAATGTTGTTTTGCAGCCTTAACTCCTGCAGATTAAAAAGAACCATGTTAACATACTCCAGAAATGCATGAATGTGGATTTTAGAAAAGCAAGCTTGCCACGTTTTTTGATTTTCTCAGATTTGGGTTGCTTTCTAATATCTCAACTGTATTTTCTTCAGCCAAGATATAATTTTGCTTGTGAAGGAAATCAAAAGCCAAATTAGAAGTATGAACAGGAGGGACTGTTTTCAGCTGTCTAAGTATCTTTTGCTCTTTTTAAATGTGTTTCCTTATTTCCACAGTTGGAGAAAGAGACCACAGTAACAGGAAGCCTAGTTTTTAATGAAAAGCATCTGCATTACAGAGAAAACTCACCAGCACTTAATCCTGATGAGGTGTAATTTCTTCCTTTGTCGTAGCTACTGGACCTGTTTAAGATGCAAAAGCTGAAACTGGTAGAACAAGCTGAAAAAATACATGCATCTTCAGGTAGAAATAGCCACCACAGAAGCAACCCAGTGAGATCTACAGCCATAAAAAACCAGCATGAGTCTGAATGAAACCCTTGGAGTGTAACATGCTATAAATTTACCTCCAGTCACATAGCATATTCAAAAAATACTACATACATTATTCCAAAAAGTGTGTTTTCTTTCTTTTCTAATATAAGTGGAAGATTTTTCTACCATGTTCCTTGCATTCCGAAACCCCATAACAATTTCCCCATTGAAAAATATTTTAGTAAACTACATCTGGGGACTACAGTAATTGCAGATTTTTTACAAAACAAAATGTAAACCAGGAGATTTAAAGGGAATTACAAAGCACTCTTTTAATAATTTAGAAACTTTATATACTCTGTCCAGAAAATAAAACACTGCTGCTTAGTTTTTTGTACCAGTCAACAATTCTAGACAACGTTTTATAGTATTTTACAAATTCTTCTTATCCTCATTGAAAACCTTCTAGACATACTAGAAATGCTTACAGAGAATGGCTTCATTTAACTGACTGTTCCAAAAAATTATTGCAGCAGTGCCACATGTGATATTTCCACTAATTAAGAAAGTTTTATGGAGGCATAAGCAGAGAAAAAATGGTACTTGTGTGAGCTCTATTCATAAATACTGTCAGGACTGACAATCGTTTCAAGACTGCTGGGTAAGTAAAATACCACTTTTCATACAGACTACTATTTTCTAGTAGTATTTATGACTCTCACTCAACACCCTTTCACACAAACAATCATCAAATTATTGAATTTGTGTTCTCTCTAAAATCCTTTCCTTTCTCTGTTCCGAATATTCTTTGTTTGTTGGGATTTTTGGTTACTTTTTTTTTTTCTTTGGGGGGGGGGGGGGGAGTTGGGGGGGGAGGATTTGAAGAGTCTTTCTTTGCAATGATGGAAGAATCTCAGTAAACTTTCCCTCATCTGAATAAGAAAAGCAAAGAAGAAAATCTGAAAGAATCATAGAATCATTTAGGTTGGAAAAGACCTGTAAGATCATCCAGTCCAACCGTTAACCTAGCACTGCCAAGTCCACCACTAAACCATGTCCCTCAGCACTGCATCTACATGTCTTTTAAATACTTCCAGGGACGGNTTTCCGCTGGGCAGCTTTCCAGCCACTATTCCCCAAGCCTGTAGCGCTGCATGGGGTTGCTGTGACCCAAGTGCAGGAACCAGCACTTGGCCTTGTTGAACCTCGTACCATTGGCCTCAGTCCATCAATCCAGCCTGTACAGATCCCTCTGTTGAGCCTTCCTACATAAGCACATCAACACTCCTACCCAACTTGGTGTCATCTGCAAACATACTGAGGGTGCACTCGATCCCCTCGTCCAGATCGTTGATAAAGATATTAAACAGAACAGGCCCCAGTACTGAGCGCTGGGGAACACCACCTGTGACTGGCTGCCAACTGGATTTGGGCCCAGACATCCAGCCAGTTTTTTACCCAGCAAAGCGTATGCACATTCAAACCATGAGCAGTCAGTTTCTCCAGGAGAATGCTGTGGGAAACGGTGTCAAAGCCTTTACTAAAGTCTAGATAGACAACATCCACAGCCTTTCCCTCATCCACTAAGTGGGTCACTTTGTCATAGAAGAAGATCAGGTTAGTCAAGCAGGACCTGACTTTCATAAACCCATGCTGACTGGGCGTGATCAGAAGCTTGACTATTCCACATTGTAATTCTTTCAAGTGGTTAATAACAGGGTTTTATCTGTTTTCTTGTTTCAAATCAATCAAACAAAAGAAAATCTTCCAAGAAACAGTCCAGAGGTACCAGAAGGTCTCTAGTTTGGAAAACATATTATGTTATATAGTATAATTTATACTATGAAGTATCTGGGTTGTGAATACTCAATGCAGAGAAAGTATTTCTAGTAAATATATCTAGCAAATTGGGTAATTCTACTCTAAAATATTATTTGTTTCACATCATCTTGTGTCATCTTTATGATGCATCTCACAGCCGCTTGTATTTTATTATGTCATTTTCAGATTTCGCTGCTGCATATTGATGTGTGATTTGATATTAAGTACCGTAAAATAGTAGGCTATAAAGTAAACTACATCAATATCAAACAACAGGCAAGACATTACAAAATACATTTATTGCCTCATCATGGGCTATGATATGCCAGAGAAGTACACTCAGCATTGATGGCTATCCTGCTTACTTTTGGCTATGTGTCTAAGCAAACTTCTATTAACATGAGTTTTTGCAGTAGCCAAGTGTTAATTACTTCTCAACCACCTGTGAAGCAACTTTGCTTAATGCATCACATTAAAATTGCATTAAAGCAAATGTACTCCCTCTTTAAGTTAAAAAGCCCATGTTGAAGGCTCTCAGAAATAAGATCACATTTTACTTTACCTGAGTACAAAATGCAGAAAGATGCTTAGACCGTTTTTTTCGTCCTCTCTTGGCCCAACATAAATGAATCCTCTGAAATGAGAAAGCCTTCTGGTTGTATTGCAGCACCTATCCCATATTCACACGGGGTTACCCTAGCACCTCTTGTCATGAAAGAATGGGAACTCCTGGCTTCTGCAGCCTTCTGCCTCAGGCACAAAGCACTCAGGAATGAACACCTGTTGTATGGCTACAGATCACCTGTTGTATGGCTAGCACAAAAAGGATCAGCCAGCTTGCAGGTTGATTTAAAAAGTCTGGAAGTTATGTACAGTAATCAGTTCTTTGAAGGGCTTGAATTTATACGAAAAATGTATGAGGAACAAACAGAGTGAACATATGCAAAGAAACTGCTTGCTGAGTTAAAACACAATCTTTGAATTAGCTCAAGATCGCTATGATCTTAATTTGTTCTGTGACCTCTCTTTTTAGTTTCCATAGCTCTGAAAGGGGGATAATGTCATTTTCCCATAATTTGTTATTTAGGGCTAGCTTGTGACTTACATCAGTGTCCAAGTAAGAGGGTAAGTAGTAATAAAAACTTGTTTTTTCTACATCTTAAATGCAGAAATTCTTGGGAAAGGCTTGCAAATGTACAATTTTGGAAGAATCATGGCCCCATCAGCGAGAAGGCCAAAAAGTTTCACTGTTCATATCGATATGTGGTTAGTCATTATTACCTTGAACCTACATGGAAACAAGGAGAGCTATGACTTTCTGCAAAAGAGTACCATCCTCTAGATATTTGTACAGTCATCTAGGCTTTAGCTTAAGCTTTTATAAATGTATGAACGTGACAAGGTGCTGTAACAGTCCTAGAGGTAAACAGAAGAATAAAAATTCTTATTTTCAGAAAGCTCAATCCTTTACTATAATTGTTTGTATTTTTATATTAGAATGCTGCATCTAACTTTCTTGGTAAAGTTTCATAAGATCCCTCAGACTCCTCCTTTCTGTCCTATCCATACTACAGAATGAGAGTGATGTGTTTGTTGCTGGGATAGGTTTTGACCCTTGACTTAATTTATTTTTTTTCTAGGTTAAGTGAAAGAAGAGAGCAAAACTGTTAATATGCAAGGCATGGGAAGTAGAATGTTAAGTACCTAATGAGTATGTCCCCAGGTGTGGGCTATTCACACTTGAAGGCAACATAACTATTTTGGTCCTTTCTTGGAAGCTCCATCTCACAAATGTATTCAGAGTACAAAGACCAAGTAGTCAAAAGGATAAAATGCCCTTCTGCCTTTGTCTGTTTAGAGGCAACAAACACTACAAGAGCCAACTTCAGAAGCCAAGTACTTATCTAAAACAATGAAAAATGTCATAAACAAAGCAGTCCTTGAAGAGACAGAAGAGATCTGTGTCCAGATGTTGAAAGAAAACACATAAATGTAGCACTGGAGTTTTTTCTCTGAGAGCTGAATCTCCAATGTTTTGCTGGAGTTCATATACAGAATAAATAAATAAAAGTTTTGTTACACTTGAGCAAGTAAAGTTGTTAAACTGAGGTGGGACAAAAGAAGGAGCAGATTATTCAAAAGCTGAAATTTCTGTTGAGTTTACCTTTCCTATATCTATTATTTCCTCCTTATTGCCCAGCTCAGATACGGTGTAAAGCTGCTCAGACAAGCAGGCAAGAATTGCTTAGACACACAGCATAGATTAAAATAGCAAACTGCCACATTCTTTAGCACAGAGGCACAGTACTATAATCCTACCAGGCCCAAACTGAATCCAAGGCAGGTTTATAGGATAACACAGCTAAGGAGAAGAGGTGAAATCCAAATCTTTTTGTCCACTCAGCTTATGTGTTGTGCCAAGAGCTAGGAGTTGTCTCCCCTAGGACCAAAGGTCTGGCCTTTACACAAAGCTCACCCATCCAGAAACCTGTTGAGACACCTCCTGGCATAGTGGTGATAGGCTTGCTGTCCTTTATTTTAATTCTGCTGATTGCCTCCACATTGGACCTCACCTCCTCATCCCCTCTTCAGGTAAGCAGCAATAGATATGAAACAGCATCCTTTTTATCCTGATGCTATTAAAAGAGCACACATAGCTAGCCTGTACTGTTACCACAGAGGATCATTTTTCTTCAAATCACTACCTTCTAGGCCAACTTATATGAGGACTAATAAAAGAATCCCTAATGAATCTCCAAGAAATGAACAGAGCTAGCTCCTCTTCTCCCATCTAACAGGAGGAGGGCAGCAATGAGTCTCAATAAATCAATAGCTCTGAGGTCAAAATTCATTAGTTTTAGTGATAACTCAAACACCAATATACCTTAAAGCTCCACCGCTTACCCATGGCTGCAATAAAAGAGAGAAATTGTCATGTTATAAAGGTCTACACTATCATTTTTCAAGTATTTCTGTGATGTGAGTAAAGGACTACTAGAAAAGGTGTACAGGAGAAGTGTACATGGGGCTATAATGTCTGATAAAGACCAGGTTGCTGAAACTGATGTTTTCTAGAATACCTAGCTTTTAAAAAGCTTAGGAAACACTCGGATAGTCTTTGAGTGAGGTGGGTGAACTGATCTAGAAGGTATGTATTGGTAGAGAGTATTGGTAGAGAAATCAATGGTAAAGATTGTTAGTCACTTTTTAGACACTATTGAGGATGGAAAATCGCCTACAAGTGTTTGCAAGAAATGTTTATTTTTTCCACACTAAACGTCATCTCCTGATAGAATAAAGTGTCTCACGCTTCATGGAAAACATTTCAGTAGAATAATTCTGTCCACTGTCTTGTTACTATTTTCTCCCTCTGTTTATAGTAGAAGTGACATTTATATGAAAATAAGATCTTTGTGTCATGACAATTACTCTGCTTCAACTGCTTATTCCCCACTTGAGGATGCAGTTATTTCAATACATATCAAATGCATTCTCACCCAGGAATTGGTCCGAAGACCAACAAGGTCAGTAGTACACTTCCCATTCATTCTGTGGGAACTAGGGGATGTGAAGAACTCCAACATTGCACAGAAAATAAATGCCTTAGAAATAGATTTTTTTAAATGTCGTTTACCCACTAATAAATTTAGGAATAAGAAAGGAAAATACTTCTTAAATTACAGGTAAGAAGAATTAGTATTTTGTTCTAGAAACCTGACCCGTTCTCGCAAATTAGTGGTTTCCAATAAAGCATTGTGGTGCAAGCCCTACTTTTAATTCTGATGCAGAACTGGAGTTGTGTTTTTTTTTTAAATAAGGAAGAGACAGAAAGAGAAAAAGAGAAAGAGAAATAAGGCACTGTAACGGTTGTCTTGTCCTGCAGTCCTTCTCAGGTCTACTTGCTGCCTCTACCATTGGGGCTCTTCAGATGGACTGGGGTTTTTTTCCTAAATACATCTTCTGTTTTTTCTCTCTGCCATACAACTGCTTAGCTGCCTCTTTTTCCATGCTGTGCTTTCCTGCTTCACAAAATTTCATAATGTTCTGACATTCTCTACAACATGATGCATCTTCTTGTAGGGACAAATTTAAAGGGATAGATCTGAAGGTATGTGGCAAGCAGGTCACAGGAGGTTATCCTCCCCCTTTACTCTGCCCTGGTGAGGCCGCATCTGGAGTACTGTCCAGTTCTGGGCTTCACGGTTCAAGAAGGACAGAGAACTGGACTAGACGATGCCCAGAGGTCCCTTCCAAACCCTGTGATTCTGTGAAAAACAGAGATGCAGGTGCATGTTAATACTAGATATGGCCTTTAAAAGCAAAGCTGTGGCAAAATCCTTGGATGCAGATAGAGCAGAACACCAATAAAAAAGAAAATAAATCTTTGTTCTATGTCTTCTGCTAAAATATTTCCTGTTTTTCTAGTTCCCAAAGTTCCAGGAAGACATGGAAATAACTGAAAGATTTCAAAAGAGGGGAATAAAAGACCTGCCAAGTTGCGAAACAAGATTTAAGGCTCACCTTACTAAGAGCTTACTTTAAGAGAAATTGGAGAGATGACATGATGATGTGCTGTAAAAACTCAAGCATCAAAACGAAGCCTGATAAGTGGGACACCAGGCAGCTAGGAACAGGTTCATTGGATACAAGTTACTGCTAGATAAATTCAGTTGTGAAATACATGTAATTTCCTCTTAGGCAGGATGATCAAAGGAATGACTTAACAGTGACTTATGATGAGCACCTTCAAGATGAAATTAATTTTCCTACTAAAACACATCTTTGATCTATCTTTGGGCGTGAATTCTTTGCCCTGCAGTGGGTGAAAGAAGGGCTGGGAAGGATTTGTAATCGTTCTCGCAACCGCAGAATTCATAAATTGAGGTCCTTTCATTTCTCCTCCTTCATGGATCCTTTCAATAAAAGAATTGCTTCAATGGCCTTTAGTATAATCATAATGCTGGTAGTTTTGAATTAAAACAACAATTAAACTCCAATTCCAGGCCTCAGGTCTTCTGCTAGTTAACCTTTTCATTTAGAAATTTATTTTCCCCCTCATTGCCTCTTTGACTACTTCCAGTGTACTCTAATATATCAGCAATGTACTATGGCTAGAGCTCGCACACTGAGAAATGGATCATTGTCTAGAAAAATCCTCTGTCTAATATGCACAGCTCAGATACACAATATCATACTGTTTGTGAGGCTTTCTGTTGGGAAGAAAATTTTCTCCAACTGAAACTAGTGGAGATTGGGGCATTTTATTTGCATGCAGAGGGAGGAACTGTTGGATATATATGGCCTATGTGATCATCTAACATTGTAGGGATCTCAGGCAATGACAAATTGATGTCTATTGCTGGCATAAATTTTAGAGCTAGTTTGAATGCTGAATTATCTAGCCTAAAGCCTTCAGTATGAGTGTGAAACAGCATGTAACATAGAAAAGTTCATTTAAAAGATCAGATGTAACTTCACGGTCATGATTTCTACGAAACACTTGTCTTCATTTGATCTGCTCTCATTTTTCCCCAGTCCTTTGCTTCTTCATTTAGCATCTAAAAATTGCAACCCCTAATACCTATGTGCCAGCCCTAGTGGTGAATAGAATTGTACCGATGAGTCTTTAAATCCACACAGAAGCCAAATGGAAATAAGCATACATATTTTTCCACATTCTTGCAGGATATTACTTTTCAGAGACAAGTACCCGGCACTGTAGCTTAGAAACTGCTACTTTTAACAAACCTGAGCCCCAAGACTGTCACCCTTCTTTACCGTGAGTAGCAAAACTGCGTGTTAACACATTTCACAGTCTGTGAATTATGGAAATGAACTATGAGTCTGCACTGATAATGAAAATGAGTACAGCTTTCCTTTTAAGGGGATCTTAATATTGTCTTCACAAATTGTAACTGTTTTGCAACTGTCTTGTTTCCCTCCAGTGTGAATCACATTATAATGCAGGCGTCCATACAGCAGTATCACCCTCTTATCTGATTGTTGGAAGGATATAGAAAAGCAAAAACTGATTCTATTCTTTTACAGAATTTTTTTTAAAGCAAAGCAGACTGAGTTGCAGCATTTTTTGCAAACCTTGCTTTATAAGAGCTGAAAAGAAACCTACCAGTGTAGATTACCCTGCCAACAAATAACACTGCAATACCAACACTGTTCTGCTGAATATTGGAATGTGCCTGTTCTGTACATTGTTTAAGGATAGCTTTCATTTATTTACTGAATGATTAACCAAAGAAATGAAGCTGTCCTAGATTCTCCAGCCTTTTAATACAAAAGCAGTGCTTCTGTTCTTGTGGCTCTTCTATCTCTGTATGGTCCAGGACTGCGCCAATAATACAAACCCATTCTATGTGATATTATGAGATACCATATGTAGTAAGAATTTACTTTTTTTTACACCATTCCTGTTCATATTCTTTAACTCAAAGGAGAAGTCCTCAAAAAGGCAAATGCTACATCTGTTGTTGTCAACCATATGATTCCTTTGTCTCTTTTCATTACTTTGCTGAGGATGAAAAACTACTCTGAATGGCAAGATGAATGTGGTGATACAGTGCTTGTGGATGCACATATTCAAGAAATTGAAGCTGACATTTTATTCTGCACTATGTTACCCATAAGACATTATTGTTTGTCCTCACTCCAGTCCAATGTCAGACAGCGACACCTTATGCTGCTGGGTAACAACCTTGAACATTTATGCAGAGCTAGGAAAAAAGTGATGGTGTTTGCGAACTGATTTGACAGCATAAAATCGAGAGGCATTCTGGGAAAGGATCAAGTAGCTGAAGTGACATCTTTGACGTGGTCAGCTCATGCATACCAGTGTCTCAATCTAAAGTCAGTCATTTCTGTACTAGTGTATCTGAAGCTCTTCAGTGATACACTATGAGTTTTTGTTATGCAAAACAAGCAAGCAACACCTCAGCCAAAACCCTGAATGTAACAAGATAAATCAACAGTCAGTGTTTGACTCAATAATTACCTAATATCCAATCACCTCATTAGTGCCTCCTTTCTTGTATTAAGAGAAACAGCGAGCAGATGTTCTTTTTTCCCCTTTTCTATGGAAGTTATGATTTTATAGACTTATAGTATTCTTTCTTAATTATACTTTTTTCCAGACTGATATGTCTTGTGCAATTTATCCTCTACATATACAGAATATATCCCAAACATCAATAACCTACCGCTTGGCACTAGTACTAGATGTGGAAAATCTGGATTTGAGGTTTTAATTTTACAAGACAAAGTCAGAGGTGGAATGACATGACTTCTGTTTCTTAAGTGAATACATAATTAAGAGGTTGCTGAATACGTATGCTTGTTCAGTACAATCTGATCCAGTCCAAACCAGGTTTCAACCAAGTTTAAGTGTTAATTGGTACTTGGGCATGAGCTGTGACATTTCAAGGACTTGAGATTTGGTTTATGCTGCATATTAGCAGCAGGAATCTGGTGTTAGACAGCAGGTGATGGGGCAACTGGAGATTTCAATACAAGCTAAATCTGGCTTTTCTAATGTGCACTGTCCTTGGCTAATGGGTCACTCATTGGCTAAACAGATAGGGTCTCAGGGGTTCTATCTCTGGAATAAAATTGCATGTCTAAAGGTGGCAAAATATAGCCCATGATTAAAAGTTAGCAATTTATTTTTTAAATATTTTTAATTTTAGACAAGTATACATCTACCTGTCTGGTTTAGTTACATTGTGAAACTAAAAATTTCCTGAAATTACAATCTTTGTAAAAGAGACTTTCTCTTTTTATTTACATTTCTTTTTATTTATCACCTCTGATTGCTTCTTAGCATGGGAAGGAAGAACATTCTTTTTTTTTTCCTCTAGAGAGACCCTTCATCATTTGGGATGAACTTTACGCCTCTGTCCTGTCTCCAGGGAAGGTCTTCCCCTCCAAGGCTATGCAGTCAATGGATTAGGGTTATTATTTTCTTTTGTTCTTTTGGCCAGAACCAAACTAACGACAAATGTTTCTCCATCCAGTTCCTGTAGCTTCACTGAACTGTCTGAAGTTTAATTTTCCTTGCTTGCTATGGTAATCAAATTAGCTGGTTGTAGCATAGCACATGAAAGTTTTATATTCTCTCTGAGAATAAAAGTGCCACATTAATCCATTCATTTAGGCCAGGAAGAATTAAAAGACTCACTCATCACTAGCCTCATTTTCAGGACTCATCTCAAGGCAGTAGGGACCAGGGCTGTAGGTTTTTGGCTATGCTTCCTAACCACAACCCCAGGACTTCATGCTACAGGTAGGCATGTGAGAAACAGTTGCAGAATGATTCTTAAGGCTCCAGATAAATAACTGCTTTCCTAATATTTTTCTGAAATATACTCTAAAGTCTGTTTGCAGTAGCTGATATTAGCCACAGAGGCTTTTGAGCCTCCTGTCACAAATCAATATGCTGAAGACAATCACCATTATGAATAAAATAATAATGCAAGCTTATCCCTAGATGCAAGGGTTTGTGCCTAAACACTGTCCTTTTTGCATGGCAGCTTTTAATTGCAGAAAGCAGTTCACTAAATTGATTGGCATTATTTAGACAGCGTGCTGTTCTCTGTGCTAAAGGTACGAGGATTGGTCCTTATGTTTTTGTTTATGTTTGCAGCTTTTCCAAATTGGATAAAAAATTCCTTCTGGCATCTTAGTTTTCATTAACCATTTTTTGAACATTTGCACATTCTGGTTATTCTGGTATAACCAGAGAATTGTTATAATGACAGGGCCAGAAATACAGGGGAAGAAAAATGTCCTTTGCTATCAGGACCTAATATTTTTTTACTATTTGTAATATAACAAGACTGAATAGTCTTAATAGAGGTTTACAAATGCATTATGTTGGCATTACAGACCCTATATTCTGAAAATGATGTTTGTTCCAAAGAACAAATTTAATAATATGTTTATTTTGTTTTAAGTCTAAAACACACTGAAGCAAAACCTAAAAATTAAGGCAAAATTTAGCCAGATTTGGTTTTTTAAAGCTCAATTGAATATATGTAGCCATTCCAAAACCTTAAAAGTAAATATTTTTGTTAGAAATTACCATGTCATTTTTTATCATCCCTTACTACTGCAACACTGTAATTATTGTCTCATTATTACTGCATATTCTCTAAGCCCTAATAACGGACAACAATCCCATTGTGTCAGGCTTTGTAGTAATATTAAGTTGCAAATGCATTCATTGCTAACTTTGGTTCACAGAGGTAACATCATCAATCAGTTCCCATCACAAGACTTCACAAGAAGTCCATCCCATACCCGTTACTTTAGAAGGTCTCCTTATTATGTCCTTTGGAGGCATAATGACGATACAGGTTTAGACTGCAGAGTCCGAGTCTCTTACAGGTTCAGAGACTTTTTTGGATGTTAGCCAAGAGCAATTACAACCCTTTTCCTCCTGTATCTATTTCCACGTGATGGTTCAGTCCCACGGTTGTCCTAACTCCAGCCTACACATTTAGAGATATGAGAACAAATTATGTAACACTGAATTAATATCTTTCCTCTTAATCTTAGTATAAGGGCAACCCAACTTGCAGACCAGATCAAAGTTTGGACTTCACTTCCCATTGTTATGAAGATAATGGAGTGTTGGTTGATGAGAAGCTCATCATGATGGGCTGCATCAAAAGAAGCATGGCCAGCAGGTCGAGGGAGATGAGTCTCCCCTTCTACTCCGCTCTGGTGAGACCCCACCTGGACTACTGCATCCAGCTTTGGTGTCCTCAGCACAAGAAGGACATGGACCTGTTGGAGAGGGTCCAGAGGAGGGCCATGGAGATGATCAGAGGGCTGCAGCAGCTTTCCTATGAAGACAGGCTGAGAAAGTTGGGGTTGTTCAGTCTGGAGAAGAGAAGGCTCAAGGGAGACCTTATAGCAGCCTTCCAGCATCTGAAGGGGGCCTACAAGAAAGCTGGAGAGGGACTTTTTACAAGGGCATGTAGTGATAGGACAAGGGGTAATGTCTTCAAACTAGAAGAGGGTAGATTTAGATTAGCTCTCAGGAAGACGTTTTTCACCGAGAGGGTAGCGAGGCACTGGAACAGGTTGCCCAGGGAAGTTGTGGAGGCCTCATCCCTGGAAGTGTTCAAGGTCAGGCTGGATGGGGCTTTGAGAAACCTGGTCTTGTGGAAGGTGTCCCTGCCCATGGCCAGGGGGTTGGAACTAGAAGATCTTGAAGGTCCATTCCATGATTCTATAAACATGTTCACAATAGTTTCCCCACACTTCAGTGAACAATCACCATGATTTCACAAAGTGACCTACACACTTCATAAGACTTTTTCACTTCTTGGCTGGAGGATTGCCTCTTAATATCATGCCTTTCCCACTTTCAATTTTGGTGGGAGCACTGAAACCCAAAAAAACAAAGGAGCACAGCTGAACACCATGACACATCAAAAAGTGAAGAAAATAAAACAGAAAATAAAGGAAGACGATACAACACTCTAGACTGAGTATCTTTGTTACCTAAGTACTATATAGTAAGTCTACTATACAGCAGTCTACCCTTTACAATGTAATAGAGAACTGAGAACCACTGAATTCTGTAGATTTTCTGAACATGTTTTTGGAGATTCACTATGTTGCTTTAGAAACTTAATTTTTCCCAACTACTTGAAAGTTTGCAGAATGTCCAATAATCTTTAGAGGTTCTGATTTATTTTTGTGGTGAAGAAACCTAATGATTTCACGTTGCACAATCATACAGAGAACATTGAAGTACTGGTTCAATAACTGAGAGAAAGGTTTTGTTACTTCTGTTGTTGTTTACATTACCATTAATACTTTTATCAATACTTAAATGGGTATTTATTTGATACTGAATTCCCATCTTTTATTGAGATGAACAGGAAAAAGATGTGCCTTAGTTAAAAGGAGGATGGATAGATGTGAAAATGGTGGGCCTTTGGTTGTTACTGTGGAGGGATATGAATTGCACTCATTAAAATGTGATGCTGTTAAGGATATGCTATAAATGTGAAAATGGGTTGCCCCTGAGATTGGCAGTGGGTTTAAGAAGGCATTTTGCATATAAAGCAAAGAACTGACAATAAAAGCAGTGATGGTATTGCTTTTCACAGTACAGAGGAGGAGATGTTTCTTTAGAAAGCTGAAGACAAAAGCCACCATCTTTACAGCACCTATATGCCTAGATTTAGAAATAACCTGCATTTCAAACATTATCAGAGAAAGCAAGTATCATTAAACAGATAATATAGTTTGATTACAGCATGAACACGGCAAGAAAGAAAAGGACAGAAACAATTGCTGAGAATATGAAAGACAAAAAAGGGTAACTTTCAGAAATAGTGTTTGTTGCATTTGAAAACTGAGTAGTTTGAGCTTATCTTGCATGAAACAAAGGCTCAGAATGAAATCTTATAGCACATCCACTTATTAGGCATTCTTTTCTTGATTCAGCATTGTGTGGCACTATTAGGAAAGCTGTAAAGCAAAGCCTCTTTTAGAAGTTCTTCCTGAAGGTGAGAGTGAAGTAATCACAGATCCACAGAATCACAGAATGGTAGGGACCCTAGGAGATCATCTAGTCAAACCCCCCTGCCAAAGCAGGTTCACCTACAGCAGGTTGGACAGGAACGCATCCAGGTGGGTTTTGAATATCTCCAGAGAAGGAGACTCCACAACCTCTCTGGGCAGCCTGTTCCAGTGCTCTGTCACCCTCAAAGTAAAGAAGTTTTTCCTCATGTTGAGATGGAATTTCCTGTGTTTCAATTTGTGTCTGTTGCCCTTTGTCCTGTTGCTGGGCACCATTGAAAAGAGTCTGGCTCTTGACACCCACCCTTTAGATATTTATAAGCATTGACAAGATCCCCTCTCAGTCTTCTCCATGCTAAACAGACCCAGGTCTCTCAGCCTTTGCTCGTAAGAGAGGTGCTCCATTCCCTTGATCATCTTCGTAGCCCTCCACTGGACTTTCTCCAGTAGTTCCCTGTCTTTCTTGAACTGGGGAGCCCAGAACTGGACACAGTACTCCAGGTGCGGCCTCACCAGGGAAGAGTAGAGGGGGAGGATAACCTCCCACGACCTGCTGGCCACACACCTCCTGATGCACCCCAGGATGCCATTGGCCTTCTTGGCCACAAGGGCGCATTGCTGGCTCACGGTCAACTTGTCCACCAGGACTCCCAGGTTCCTCTCCCGCAGAGCTGCTTTCCAGCTGGACAACCCCTAACCTGTACTGGTGCATGGGGGTATTCCTCCCCAGATGCAGGACCCTACACTTGCCCTTGTTGAACTTCATTAGGTTCCTCTCTGCCCAACTCTCTAGCTTGTCCAGATCTCGCTCTATCGCAGCACATCTTTCTTGTGTGTCAGCCACCCCTCCCAGTTTTTTGTCATCAGCAAACTTGCTGAGGGTACACTCTGTCCCTTCATCCAGGTCGTTGATGAACACGTTGAACAGGACTGGACCCAGTACTGACCCCTGGGGAACACCACTAGTTACAGGCCTCCAACTGGACTCTGTGCCACTGATCACAACCCTCTGAGCTCCGCCATTCAGCCGCTTCTCAATCGACCTCACCGTCCACTCATCTAATCCACACTTCCTAAGCTTACCTATGAGGATGTTATGGGAGACAGTGGCAAAAGCCTTGCTGAAGTCAAGGTAGACAACATCCACTGCTCTCCCCTCGTCCACCCAGCCAGTCATGCCATCGTAGAAGGCTATCAGATTAATTAGACATGACTTCCCCTTGGTAAATCCATGTTGACCATTCCCGATAACCTTCTTTTCCTCTACATGCTTAGAGATGACATCCAGGATGAGATGTTCCATCACCTTTCCAGGGATGCGGGTGAGACTGACTGGCCTCCACCATCTCATGGTCACTGCAGCCAAGGCTACTGCCAACCTTCACATCCCCAACTAGTCCTTTGTTTGTCAGCACAAGGTCCAGCAGTGCACCTCTCCTCGTTGGTTCCTCCACCACCTGTGTCAAAAAGTTATCATCAATGCTCTGCAGAGACTGACCCTCAAATAGACAAGCTTGCATTTTAGTTTAGACTGAGGACATAACCTAGTGTTGTCACCATCAGAAGTCACCGGAGACCTAACCAAAATGGAAAAGAGGACAAACCTCTCCGCCTGTACACATCAGAGAGCTGTAGAGCTGGTAGACAAGAAGATGGATTCAGGGCAGGTTTTGCTGGGAGAAACAAAGCTTCAGAAGCTCTCTAATGTAAAGGGAGGGAAGAACTGGAGGAGGGCACAAAAATAAGAAGAAAGAAAAAGGGAAGAACTGAAAGTAGAGCAAAGGAGGCCATAATACAAAGGAAAGTGGTATCCAGATGAGCAATTTTACTGTCAGTGGCAGATAAGGGAGGCAAGAACTGAAGAGGAGAGGAAGGGAGGATGCAATTAGCATGGCGGGTTTGACAAAACATTCCAGCATCCTAAAGCATATGCTTCTCTCTAAGAAGTCTTTTTTTTTTGCACAGCCTCACAACTGAAGAAGAAAATGAGTAAAAGAAAAAAAGAGGAACAGGAAACACCAGTTAAAACAAAACTGCAATGACATGTGCTGCACTCAGGCTTAAATCTTTTTAAAATAATCAATAGAATCAATAGTTATTTTAATAGCCTCCATAACTACTAATCACATAACCTACAGAACTCTAGTAACGATGCTGATAGTAATTGTAGTAGCATTACAGACGGACATAATGGAGGGGACGTCTTTACTGATTCTGTTGTAATACAAAGTAACACCTGCAACTGTGTTCAGCAGAATCAATTCCATCAGAGATTGTTGCTCTGAGTAGAATATCATATAGTCATAATCATTTTACAAACACTAAATACCAAAGCGTATTATTAAAAAAACCCACCAGCTTCTGAAAAACTACTGAAGATGTAGTCCAGAAAGGATAAAATAGTACCATCTCTTTGCCACCATATTACTAGATCAAGTTGTTCCATCTTGTATCATTTTAATGTTTTGATTAGTTAAATACATGGTAACTTTTGATGCAAAGAATATTTTCTTTTCCTCAAAATTTGACAGTAATATTACTGTGACTTTTAAAAATTAACCCAGTTATTTGGCTAAGTAATTGCTGCTTTGAAATACATGCAAACCCCAGAGTTGCATAGTAGAAGAATGACCTAATTATTGCTGTTCAGAACATGCAAGCACAATCACTACTTTTTCAGGTTTTTACAGTTACCCCTACTGACAATGTGGCCAGTGTAAATATTTCTGCCCAAGTGATATTCAGTTTTTCTCTTCCATCTAAATCAGTTTGAAAATGTATTACTGGTTCATGGTGAATGAAGAATGAGAATTTCTTTCTGGTATGGTTACAAGAATCAAGGTGACCCAAAGTTCATGACCAAGCTTCATGGTGAAATTTTAATCTATGGAGAATATCATAAAAGTATGGTGCATAGAAACTGTCCTAATTTTATCATATATTACTTTCCACAGAGGTATTTGGAAAACATTAACAAAATTCATTAATCATTTTCCCATTAAAGTCAGCAATGGCTAATAAAAGATTTTAAATGTATGATGAGCAACGTAGGTCAACAGAAATTCACTTTTTCTCTGGAATAAATGTGACCTACATGTAAAGGTGCTGAGTGATACTCCCATTTAACCAAGCTGAATACATGGGTTCTTTTGCAAAATATATGCAAACTTGCAGATTCTTGGAAGGAAAAGAAAGAAAAGATACAGTATCTGGAATTATTCAGAGTAAAACTGAACTGCTATCATGAAAGAACTGACCAAAATATTTAAATATTGTAGCTTTTCCCAACCTAAGACATTTTGTCCTGAAAAATCTACATTCAAACTACAATAAAATGCAGAAATCATACTTGAAAATGCATAAAATTGCAGCCATTTCTTAATTTCTTCTAGGAAAGATTTTTAATATTGAAAGCATAGCTCAGTGAGGAGAACCCAAGTAGACTGCAAACACAGTAATTACTTTCACGCCCAGCCTTGAAATTTTGCATCTCTGGAAGCTGTTCACAGACTGATCTTTTAACAATGGCTTGTGGAAGTTGTGGGTTGCCCCATTCAGATCACAGCTGCGTCTGTCTTCCAGCCTGCTCTCCACATAATCACGGCCACAGGTTGTCCACTCCAGCTTCTTTACTCAGCACTACTACTGAAGAGCCAATTATTCTTTCCATTTCCTTAAGAAACCTGTTCACATCCATATTCTGCTGTTTGCTTGCCTTTCCTGCACAGAAAGTGGGGAGGCAACACTGGCAACCAAACAGATGCACAGGAGATGGCATTTATCTGTCCAGGCTTGTTCACAAACTTCTTCTCAGTGACTTGGGTATTATGAGTTATATAGATATCACATTTTGGAACAATTAATATGGGGTATCATAAACTCTTTGTGTGGCTGCCTCTCACCAGGATTTGGGACTGTATTGCTGTTCTACTATAGAAAGCTTTATCGTTTTCTCAAAGCAGTAGGTTTTTAAGATGTATTTAGTGTTTCTTAAAGGAATATATAGTTTAAATTTAGCTAATTAAAGAAAGAGGCAGATATAAAACACTCTTAGCGGGTAAAAGATTCCCACTCAGCTCAATATTACAAAGAGACTGCATGTAACATCAATTATAAAATGCGAAATTCTAAAAAAAAATCATTTAATCAAACAATATAAAATACTCATTGCTGCTCTATTTTCATTTGCATGTTTCCTTGGGAAAAACACTACTAATTTTTTCAGTGCCTCAAATTTCTGAGTGCTTAAAAATGTATCCCATCTTGTCAATGTGCACACTCCTTTGTCCAGTTTTTCCCAAGTATAGCTGAATGCAAAGCACACCTTTCCCTGCAGTGCTGAGCTTGGCAAAAATACATCCATTTAGCTGGTGGCTAAGAATATTTGCAATTTCTTTTGTTTCTGTTGACGGCTTCTTATCAGTTTTTCTGTCAGAGATTCTTTGCAAAGTACTGTTTGTTCTGCTCAGTTTTGATTCCTCCTTTAAACTCTAGTATTATTGCTTTCTTGACAGCTAATCTCCATTTCCCTTTAAGTGCAAGGATCCATCCATTCGCTGTCAGAGAATTCTCCTCCACAGCTTGTTACACCTTCCCATTTATCATCTTCTAATATACACACCAAAATCAGAATTATATTCTTTTAACTATTGCCTTCATGTATGCTTTGGATGACTTGTTTAACAGACTAGTGATCAAAAGCCAATGTGGATGTCTGGCTAACTCCCTGATCCAGCAGCTCAGCTGGCACTGACTGTGTACCCAATGCATAGCCTGGCAAACCAGAGAGAGGAAGAAACGCCCTTCCGTATACTGGGGGCACTCACCAAACTGTAGCAAGTAAACACAGTCAGACAGAACCAGACTTCCACACTGCAGACATATTCCTTACCCTGCACAACATTGAACATGCCACAGGTGAGGCAATGGAAAAAAAAAAACCACAAAAAAGACAAAA
Organism: Burhinus bistriatus; assembly: GCA_013397275.1. Taxonomy (NCBI): domain Eukaryota; kingdom Metazoa; phylum Chordata; class Aves; order Charadriiformes; family Burhinidae; genus Burhinus; species Burhinus bistriatus. The sequence goes on from VYXH01004700.1 coordinate 727,977, forward strand.
GCAGAACTGGGAATATGAAGCAAATTTCTTGAACTCTGGTTCACTTTTCTAGCTACTAGCAAACATTTCTCCTTTCCTTTTTTCCTCTACTGAAGTATTCAAGTACTCCTGTGCAGAGTCCCAAGAAATGACTCAGAAACAGTAACTGTTATTGTTTTGCTGCACTGATAGAAGAATGGGCACCGACAGACAAAAAATTTATTCTTGAACCGGTGAGACCACAACGACTGTAATTTGCATTCACTGTGAAACAATACAATGTTATGAATGTTCTTTCAGCAGCACATCAGGCCATTTGCTGACTCTTGATTGTCTGTGAGTCTCTCTGTGCTTGTTAAAATCACAGCTCTGAGCTCAGTACACTGTGCTTTTACCATCTGGCACTATAGCAGGAAGACTACATTAGCATAACCTGTCTTGCCATCCCAGGATTTCAATTTTAGGTGGCATGCTGATTTCTTTAAAACAAATAATGTCTGGCTTTCATCAGACATTTTGTATCCTTATACTTCTAATGGCACTGAAAAATAAAAATCGCTATTAACCCTTTATTGGTACTTGTTATCAATCATTGTTAATATTTTCATCTATGCTAAGTTTATGTTGTCCCATCTTTGTAGCCAAAATAATAAATGACTGATCACAGACTTTTAATTAATTTTTTTGGCCAATGATACACAAAGACAGTGATGTTGATGGCTTATTTAGCAAAACCATATGGTTCACTTATTGTTATTATTGACATTTAATAATAACTTCCAAGTTTTAAAGATATTTCTGTTACCTGGTATTTCAAACAATTACTTCATTACATACCTGTTAATGCAAGAATAAGCACGGAATATTAACGTTAGCAAATAATTTGAGTTGAAGTTTCCATAGTAACTTCCATCCATTGCCTTGTGTGCTTATGTGCTCTAATTTATGCATTCTTAACATCCTCTCTGCTACTTTATCTACTGACAGCAAGTAAATAAAAAGAGAAAAATTATCATTATTTCTATATTCAGGAACTCAAAAATATGGTAGGAAAGCTGAATACACATATAGACTTATCTTGAGATAAACAGAGTCTCTCGTTATGATCATACATACTCAGTATGCAACATTAAAATAAACTGTTTTCCTGAAAGCCAGATTAAAGACAATGGGTTCTGTTACTGCTGACATGATGTGTTATTGCAGCTCTAGGTTCTTAAAAGAGTAGAGAATACTTCCTCTTATCAGCCTTCAGCAGAACTGAAGTGTTGCACTGCAGGGGACATGCCATGCTTTTTTTTTTTTCTCTGAGAAATAGGAGGGTAAAAATACAAGGGGATATGGTTCAGTATGCATGAAGAGGCATGGGCAAGGCTTCTTGGGGCTTTCAGACTACTTTGGTATCCAAGGAAGGGCCAGCAAGGTTTTATCCCACGTGATTATCTGTGATTATCTAAGACTGCAGACACAACTGTTTCTTAAGTCCTGGTCAAAAGCAAACTTCTGCAAATGGGTAACTTCAATGGGATTAATCTAAAGAAGATGCATAAAACACTGAAAGACTAGGGCTTCTAGTGTAAGGGAAGAACTATTTCAGTATGTGCCTGATAGAACAGTGGGACTCTGATCCTAATTTTCCAGGTGTTCCCACCATAAAAATGGCTACAATGTTTCTATTACATAATCAGCTAACACCCAATTGACATATACAGTATTTAAGGAATGAAAACAATTCAACTGTTTGCTAACAGAAGGTATAGATCTAGGTACCTTAGGATACTGAAAAACTTGTAGGAATTTCTAAGTGGTTGCCCTCCAATGATACAGCATTTGCTAAATAGTCTATCTACCCTGTTCGTCTTATGTGGTCATTAACAAGAGAGAAAGGAAATGAAAACAGACATGTAAGAAAAAGGGGAAAAGGAGTGAATGACAAAAAGAAAAATTACTTGGTAGAATATGGGGTACTCGTTTCTAAGCCCACACAACTGAAAGGGAAAAGAAACAAACAGAAAGAAGAAAAAAAAGAGGGTAATCAACAGCCTTTCTGTACTTGCAGAAGTGCCAAGTTACTATTCTACCAAAAGAAACATTATTTTCTTTTTTTGGAAATGAAAGTCTTTTCACTGATGTTGTCTAATTTTTTGTATACTCCAAGAAAAAAAAAAAAAAAAAAAAAGCA
>VYXH01004700.1:730206-809364 GCA_013397275.1 Burhinus bistriatus
GGTGAAAATACTTGAAGGAAGTACAGAAAATTATGAACAAAAATGAGTTATCAGTACCACAGGACAAGCAGTCTGGGATACAAAGAAGCAAGTATTCCACTCTTTTGGTTTCCCTTGAAGTCGTACCCAGCACTGACCAGAATGAGCTCTGCTTAGTAGATGAGACCTGACGAGATTGTAGCTCACAGAAAAACACTGCAACCTGCTAAGTTCTTGTTGCTGAGGTTCGTGAACCCCAAGAAGAGAAAAACAAAATTAGGAACCAAAATAACTCAACCTTGAGGAGTACCACAATGCAATATAAGAATCTAAACCTTTCTCAATGTTCATAAACCACTAAGTGCAATTTTCTGCCACAATATCTTTCAATACTTAGACGACGTGACAAAACTATGGGATCATATTCAGGTATGCAAAACATATAGGCCAGCTTCGCTTTGAGTTTTGTAGTTAGAACAGTCTAGAGGTACACAAGTCTATTTGCATTACTTCAAGCATCACTATTTTAGTGCTTTGAAGTCAGTTATGATTTACAGCAATTGTGTCATTATTCAGCCATTTGGGGTTAGTGCTGAATTACCAGCCACTCTTTAAGCTCCGTACATTCATTATGTGCCAACTAGTTTGCTCTGAGGGAAAAGACAAATAGCCATGGTTAACTATCAAAGCAAGTCTTCTCATTACATATGTGTCCAAATTATTTGATGTATGATTTCAGTTAGTTTCTAAGAATAAACCAATAGTATTTCCATACTCCAGTACTGACTTCACATAGATTTGGGCATATAATCAAAATTAGGCAAATTCTTATGTAACTTGCCTGAATTAATTCTGCATTATTAAAACAAAGCTACAAGTGTCTGAGTTTAATCCAAGAGGAAAAAAATGGATTATTTTAATTTATTTCTGAAGTGTTTTATTTTATTTTGCTTCCTGCTTCCTGGGCTTCCCAGTGTATCCCATGATCTTTGTACCTCTCTTATAGACAGTTTCTCTTCAGTTTGCAAAATAGCTTAAAAATTCTCACTGTTCAATAGAGAATTATTAATAAAATGTATTTATTTATCATTCTAATGATGAACACAGCAAAGCTTTCGCTTCTTCTTCTGTCTCATCAGCAAACTGGGTAATGCTCTATCAGCTCTCCATCAGTGAAGCCTGTTTCTTTCATATGAATCTACATGGGGCAAGTAATGGAAGAGATGCCCTCTTTAAAAAGTACTCCTCTTTTCTCTTCTCCCATAGTGGGTAGGAACAGATTTTTTATGATCTTATTGGCACATATTAATTAAAAATCTGAACAGAAGCAGCTGAGAGATGCATCAATGAATGGAAGACTGGAATAAAATATGGGAAGGAATGGATAAACTAGAAATTAGAGAGACAGAAATGGAAGACAATTCAATGGTGCAAAGTGAAAGGGTTTAATAACTATATTCTTTGGTGGAAGATAATCAGTTTGAGAGGGAAAAGGAGAAAGATCATACACTACTATAAATTATGCCTTTATTAAAAATCATTTACATTTCTGGTAAAGACAAACAAGTATTAATGTTGTTGTAACATTGAGGTATCTTCCCAAACACTCCCTGGTATGGCTCCAATTATCTATGTTCCACTAATGTAAATCAACAACAGCCAGAATGGAGGTGAAGAGGCTAATATTTTTTCTAGATACAATCATGGTAGTAAAACACCAAATGATGAGAAGAGGTATTTAAACAAAAAGGCAAAGGTCTTGACCATATGGTTATAGATTAATCATAAATAAGGCTGGGATTGAAACTAGAAAAAAAATAATCCTTAAGAGAATAAGTTCTGGAACAAGATTTTAAAAGGAGCCCTTGTTGCCTTACATGATGTCAGCTGCACAATAAGCAATGCTTACTGACTCTTATTTTTTTCCTTTAGGAAATGAAAAAGGAGGGTTGTAATTTAAAAACAAAAAACAAACAAACAAAAACAAACAAAAAACCCAATTTTACTGAAAGAGGTTGAAATATTTTCCAAAAGAGAAAAAATTTCTTATCAAACAGCTGTTTAAAAATTAGCAATATTTCTTTGATCATATATAGCAGAGAAACAAAGAAAAAAGAATTTAGTATCCTGTAGGATTAGGTATTCTGTGTTCAACTGTAGACACATGCTGAAGAGAAAATTAAGAGTGGTGAAATCATCTCTTTATTTTATTAAGAGCAGCACTTAAAATTCAAAGTTGATTTCTTAAATCTACTTTTTCTCACTTCAGTAAGAGGGGCTCGATTTTCAAAACATTTTAGGCATACAAAAATCACGCATCAGAACTACCTCAAAGGAATGAATGATCACCTCAAAGTGAATTACCTCAAAGGGAAAACTGAGCATTTCAGTAACAGGTTACAAATTCCATTGGTGTGGCCCATAAACAGAGATTAAGGACTATGAGTGCAGCTTGGGAAAATTAATGCAGAAGTCACTGGAGTCTTAAGAAATTTACACTAGTGACTACATGGCCAACTACATGGCCTGATCTGCACGGACAGAAATTGATGGTGTTGAACAGTATTCCTTTTCTCATACTGTTAAAAGATTTCATAACAGATAACCAGAGGTGGAACAGATTATGAAACAGCAGGGCTATAACAAAAACCCCAACGTTAGTTATGTTCCCAAGGATGTGCTGGAATAACAGTACATTGAACAGAGCCAAAATATGACAAGTTTCTGAAAATGCATGATAATCTTATACCGGATCCATAACCAGTTTAAGAAAAATGTTTCCTCAGGCCTTATTCCACTGTATTAGATCTGTCCTAGGAAGTGGCTGGGATTTCCTGTACACTCTGCAAGAAAAAAATTCAAACACCATTTATAACCTTTCTTGTTCTCAGTCAAGAGTTGTTTCATACTTGCATCTGAGGAAATGTTGTCACGATGGCATATTACATTATTGTGAATCTAACGATCATAGGCTAGAATGATAAAACTCCTAACAACTTTCAGACACATGCAAAACTATTTAATAATCCTTCATTATCACAGGTACTAAAAGATAAGCTCAAACACTCTGTCTTTGCTTTATAGACCTTCATGAATATATTACACTTATAGGTCTTATCCTGCATCCTTTTAAGTCAGCTATGAAGCTTTTATCTATTTCAGTGGCATGCTTTGTGAACATCTCCATGCTAATCAAAGCATAACAGGTATATTTTTCAGGGGTACTTAAGTGACTTTTGCACCTCAGTGAAAATATCATTTTCAAAATAACTTTAAAGAGTAGGAAAAAAAAGAGACTCCTGAATACTCTGAAGCACCTGGAGTTCATTTCTTAGACCAGAATTGTTCTCTCAAGCAAACATCTGCGAAAGCAAAAAAATTTTGAATTTTCAGAAAGTTAAAATAATGGTCAGTACCACTGATTCACTATGCTTTAAGGTACCACCCATTTCCAGTGACTATACTGAAAACCAATTTCTGCCTTTCATGGTACAATAATTACAGGAGCACATTTTATGATTGCTTAGTACAAAAGGTTCCCCTCTTCAAGTGTACCAGTGAAATAAATTTAGTTGACATTCCAATACACTGTATATTTCTTTAATGATAATGTGCCATTAGTGCAGTTACAGTGTTACAGCATAAACGGAAAAAAATGTAAGTTAGTTACAGTATGACATATGTGCCTATGTTTCTGATTCTAGCCTTCTTTATTCCCACCAAGGTACACTTGAACAGCCAGTTCTTTATTATAATAAATTGCCTGAATTCACAAAACTGGATCTACTGGATCTGAATTGTTACTTACACTTCTCTCTAGAAAAACAAGGGCAACAGCAATAGATTGATTTTTAATGGTATAACCAAGATCTGTAACAAAAAAAGCATGCTCCTTCATACTGTTTTGAATTGCATAGTTGATATACAGCCAAATCTTCTTCAATCAAAAGGATGTTGATTTTGTAGAAGGGCACAGAGATGAGCTCATGAGTGAAGAGTTATCAGACACCGTTTTCAATCAAGCAATGATGAGGGCAATCCAGCCCACAAACTTTCTGTTACAAAATTTCTGTAACTTTTTGGACCGTTTTCTGAAAAATGAATATCTCATCATTAAGGATGTGCTTCATAGCAGGTGCATTATTAGTAGGGAAGTATGTTTTCAATTCAGAGTATGACAGGCATGATGACACATGCAGCTGTGTGTCATTGATGATGAAGGCAAAAGTAACAATGCCCAGATAAAGAACATCCCTTAGGTGAAGTGAAAGTGCAAAATTTAACATTGCTTTTATAAAATACTTCTGTCAGGAAGTTTGGTTCAGAAACAGAACCTTAAAAGATAGCTATAAATCATTGTTTTTATACCTGCCTTCAATAAATTGTTACAAAATGAATTTGAAAAGACTATAGTCCAGGAGAACTTTCTGTTAAAAAGGTTATCTCTAAGTTTTCACATTTTACAATTTAACACTAATGAAATAAAATTGTATTTTCTCAACAGTAATAGAGTGGTCTGCTTATGATATGACATGGGGATTCATTGCTTAACCCTATATATTTTTCAAAGTATTTCTTTAATAAAAGGTTTTGAAAGGGTCTACTGTATGGAGAAGCATCTTCTGGCACAAATCACTGATGTAAAAGAGCTTGTCAAAACAGAAAAGATGGGCATTTCCAAAGAGATCCGTGCATTTGGTAAATAAGCAAATATTGAATTTGCACAGAAAAATGTTGATATTAATTTGCCCTTTGTTTAGTTCCAAAATGTTATAACTTGCATGACACGGAAGTAGAGAGAAAAATATTATCCCATTTTCCATTTTCCTCTTCAGAAATTGAGGGGAGGAGAAACAAACTATTTTCCTTGCCACTTTCACAGACTGTATACATTTTTGCGTAATACCAATCATTATCTCCTAGACTGCTGATCACATGAAAGCATCTCTCTTCCTGCCAAGCATTTTCATCTTTCAGAACTGTCACCTGATTCTGTGCTCCATCCAAAGCATCCAACAATTATTTGCTGAACTTCCCCACAACTTTCTGTCTCTACATTGATCATACAACAATCATTTTCTTCTAATAACCCCATGGATGCTGTCATCATAAAGTTCCTAAATAAATGTCATCACGTTGAACAAATTCCAGTCTTTTCCATCCGATAATGCTACAGTTTGCATATCAGGCATTCACAGCTAAGTACCCCAGATAACAAAAAGAGCTCTGCTGATGTACATGAGCTGCTTGTTTTTAATATACATAAATCCCTTTTAAAAATATTTAATAAAACTCTTATGAAGATTTATTGCATCCAAAGTATAATATTTACAGCCAAAATGCAAAACATTTGGTTGGAAACCTACTAGTATCTATCTATTCCTGAAAGAGTACTTGTGAACATATTTTCATTTTTTTACCTAATTAAAAGTGTATGCAGAAATATAAACTATGATGTAATCTTAAATCAGCATGTTTAACCTTAAATACATGGCCTTATACATGTGCCCTCCTTTTACATAATGTAAAAAACCAAATTACAAACTCTAATACAAATACTGAATGCCAACAGTGGGAAATATCTGATTATGCACCATTTATATGGTTCCAGAATCAGCTGTCCTGCAGGGGTAAGATGATTATGACAATCACAATATGTATGAATGATAGTGCAATCTCAGAAAAGAGGAAGACCAGGTTATATAGTGTTTTACAGGTATTATATCTCTGTCTTCATTGGTACTGAGCACCAGTGCAACTCAAACTTGAAGCTAGGTATATGCTAAGTAATCTGCTGAATGGCCTTCATACCATATACTTGTTTGAATTCACTTGTACTTTCCTTTATCTTGTGGCAGACAGAAAGTGGACAGAACCAAGAGACAGAACAACTTGTCATGTTTGCTGACACCTTGTTTTGAAGAAGTATTTGTAAAGAGCTTATATAAGTTTAATGAAGCTTTAATCCTTAAAAGTTCAAACACTATGGATCGTGGCATAATCTGTTATGTCAATAGGTTCTTTGCAACCAGAGGTATTTTTATAAAAGGACAATCAGAATATCATTACAGAACATGAGATAAATTTGATATGCATTAGATGCTCTTGCAGTATAAAATGAGTCCTGCTTGTTTCTTGTAGTCATCTGTGCAGATATGGTAAAGCCAGTTACGCAATAATTTAATCTGTAAAAAGAGATTTCAACATGACACAAAGTATAATCCTGCAGAAAGATCCAAATTTGAGAAGATCTACATAGCTACATTAGCTTGGCATTCTGCCTGGGTTTCTCAGCAATATAAGCAGCCCAGGAGAAATGCCGCTACCCTGTTACTATTGCTCAAATTACTAATTCTTAATTAATACTCATTAACCCTCTTAGAACTTTATAAATGTACAACCAACATAAAGCAGCAAAGAACAGACCAGATGACTGTTTAATACTACCACACTTCTGAATGACTGGTGTAGGGATGGGTAGGAAACCAGTATGCCACACAGTGCCATTTGCTTTTTTACTTTGTGTTGCTCTTCATGTGACAGCACCAGCTTCCTAAAAATACTGAGACACTGATGCTTTCAGTTTATGGCACGTCACGCATGGGCCTATCAATATATTATGTTTCATAGGTGCAACATACTGTATGCTCTGCCAGAAAGCACCCATTAGGACAAGAGAGACAGACAGACTTTTCTGATTTAGCCTTAATATTCACTGGGGGAGAAGGTGGTGGGTTTTTTTAAGCAATATCCTTTATAGGTTACCTACTGTAGATGCAGGGGATAAATCTTTGCTTTCTTTGTTCAGAGCTACAGTTCAGCTCAGCCTGAACTGCATGAAGAACAGTTTTGAGGTGTTCCTCACCCGGAGCATGTGTTAAATCTGTAAACTACAATGCTGGGATTTCAAGAAATGCACGTCCACAGCAGATTCCCCAGTAAATGTTGAGGACAACGCATATGTGCAAAGCTTTTATCACAGTAGCCAGGGGAGGCAGATGTGTTTTCAGATGGAGGGGAAAAAAATTTCTAACCTACATCAAAAAAATCAGGGTTCGTTCTTGAAATGAGGGCCCTCAGGGAACTTACACAATCCCCCCAATCTTTTATCCTTTTTCGTGGCATGAAAACATAAAAGAACAAATTACGTCCGTAAAAGCTAGTGAACCAATGAAATGAGAAGACATGAGGAAAGAGTGTTGGAAAATTATTTTGGCAGCAAGCTGACTCTCAGAGCTGTCTTTTGTACTGCATTGAGTCTAAAGAGAAAACTCTTTTTGCTGTGAGATTTTATTCTGTGTACACTAGCATTTTATGCATATTTTAGAGGTCCCCAGGGGAAAGTTATCTGCCAATTCCAAAAGCATTTCTAATTAATTTAAAAGCTTTTGTTTCTATGTTCTGACCGCATTTTCTGTGGCATTTTCATGCTAGGGCTTCTTGAATTATATTTAAAAGCCATTAATCATAAGAAACTTTGATGAGTATTTTCAACACAAGACTTCCAAGTCTAGGTGCTGTCGTCTCCCTTTAGACAGCCAAACAGCTAGGTTAATTTTAAGAAATGCTGAGCATCAAGAAGTTTCAAATTACTGCCTGAGGACTGCCTTACTAAAGGTCTATCTAACCCTGCAACCTGTTGTTCACAGCGACTAGCAGAAGACAGTGAGGAAAGCATGAGGGAAGCACAGCACAGGCATACAGGGATAGCCTTCTGACTGCCCTTGAGGTATCCAGCAGCTGCAGCTCAAGGCACTTCAGGAAGAAAATTCCCCCAGAGGACAGGAAAAGTGAAGATCCTGTTTTACTGTGTCTCAAAGGGACGAGGGAAAGAATGTTTTCTGGGAAGACTGTATCAATCGCTTCCACGTATGCATTTCCTCTAATATCACACAAGCATCCTCTCTTTTTTACAGCTTTCTTAAAAGATTTAGTTTCAGTTTATAAGCATTGTTCCAAATCTTTTCACTTACTAAACTGATTAAAGAACACATCTTTTTTTAGCTACCTCCATAACATTTCAGCCCTGGCTAACCTATGAAACAGCATAAACAATGAAAGTCACATCAAATTATGACAGTGAATCTTAACATTACACAAAATAACACTGGTGATGTATAGTCCAGAGACCTAAGGGTAAGCTCATTTTGACATGAACAATGAATCCACCCAAGCAATAACTATTTCTAATAATAAAAAAATTCTCAAAGAATTGAGCATATTTTTACATTACAGAAATAAGGGAGTACAGCTATGGCTGAAATAAAATGGCAACCTGTGCTGTTTGGCAATATAAATAACTATTATCTAAGAGGAAAGAATGCTCCAAGCCAAGAGAATTATGAGACAGAACTGATGGACAGGGAGAGACGATACATACTTCGGGTTTCCACTCACATAACTTCCCAAACAGTACATGTTGGAGGAAAAACATAATAAAAGGGGGAAGCAGCAGGTTGCTTCTCAGTCTATGTTTTCTGTAGTAACTTATTTCTCTTTCACTCATCTTCATTGCCTCCTCCAAAATGGTCTGATATCTTCAATGGCAAAAAGGAGCTAAAATGCTAAAACTAAAAATACTTGCAGCTTTCTGGAGCTATTCCCAGACTACAGGCACTGTCATTTACTGCAATGAAATGAGAATCTGAGAAATATAATAGGAGTTATTTTATTATGTGCAACAATGTGGGTCAAGAAGCAAGAACAAATTTTTGTAGTTCCACTTCATGATTCAGATTCATTGTGGCTTGAAACACATTCACAAATCTCATGGGCATTTTTACAATGCTGTAAAGATTAAAATATGGTTTAGAATTAAGGGTGATGGTTACTGAATCTATATTAATGAGCCTAAGGAGGGATTACATAGCACGTACTGCTGTGGTACACATGTAAGGCCTAGTTCAGGAAAAATGCCCTGGGTTAATTTCAATAAATTCTCTCCTGTCCTAACAAATTTGTTTTCTAAAAGAACTGACCTAAATTAATTGCGTAGGGGATTTTTCAACCATTAAAAAAGATGAACAGTTTCAGAAGCACCATATGATACAATCATATCAAGACAGTAGCAAGAAGTTCAAACAAGCAAAGCTTGCTTTGTTTCTCACACCAGCATCCATCCAATAGCACTGTATGCTAGTTTCTGCCCTGAAGTTGTGAGCTCTCAAGATACCCTTTCATATCCTAGCCCAGATTAACGATCATGGGGAATGTTTTGACTTTTTTAAAACAAGTTTGGTCACTAGCCTGAAGATAGCTATGCTTGTCAGTTCATCAAAACGTCTGGGGACCTGTTTTTATTATTTTAAACACTTGAATTGGTCTTCTCAGTTTAATTACACGTTCACAAAAGTGTACTACAACAAAGGCGCTAGAAGAGCTGAGTTCATGTCCATAGTAAACATTTTTCTTTAATCTAGCAAATCAAATTTAACTATTTTCATTATAATGGTAGTAATGTTTCATGCTTCTCGATGTCACTTTCATGAAACACCCTGTGTCCAAACATCATAATCCTCTCTTCTTGAAGGGTCACACATTAATATGCATGAAAGTTCATGGTTGTTGAGTTTCAAATGAGAGGAAATGCACTGAGGGGAGGTTTTTCCATTGAAGACAGCAAGAATATTCACAACTATTACCATTTTTATGAGACACCTGGATGTTATACCAGAATAAAATACATTTCAGCTAGCAAGCTTTTGTTTATCTGGGAAACTGTGAATTACCAATATGTACAATACAAACTTTAAAAAGTTACTTTTTCTGCAGACAGCAACCTTTTTCCATTAAAATTTTTCAGAAACCAACCACCTCCACCGTACATAACCTAGAGTTACATTTGACTATAGGGAATATCTTAGCACAGTGATCAAGGCTGCAGAGCTGAAATGCAAACTTCTTTCACTCCAGTTACAACAATTTAAATAGCTCAGCCTTTGTAGAATAAAGTGACTAAAATTCCACACGTTCATTTTGAACTAAAACCAACATATGTCACTATGAAATATTTCACAAAAAATTCTTAGATTTTTTTGGCAAGTGAATTAGATTTGCTGAAATTGAGCTTTTCCCATGAACAGTTTTTGAGAAGCTAGATTCCTTAATAAAAAAATCTCTAAAAAATTAAAAAAATTGTACCATAGAAAAATTCTCCATTGTCTGTAGCTAGGGACACACATGAAAGATTCTTTTGTGACTTTTAAGCTAACACAAAAGTGGCAATGTAGCACAAATAAGTGGTCTGTACTTCTAGTTCTGTTTATTCTATTATATATCAGCTTTATCTGAAGTCCAGAGGATTTCAGTCAGGATGGAAGATAGAAGAGGTTAATTGTTTTTCTTTTCAATTAAACCTATTCATCTAGAAGTCTTAAAATACATTGCAAAGGAAGACGCAACTTATACATAATGTAAGGCAGGCAGGTATCCGTATCTCTATTAAAAATTAAGGAAGCTGAGAGGAGATACTTTAAGAGACTTTCTCAAGGTCACGCACAGTAAGAAACAGCCTGCCAGCAGATTGCCTACCAAGCCCAGAACGACAGGCAATACACATACATACATAGCCATACACCTATGTAAGTTTTCAAAAGATCGTACTTATGTATTTCTTTTAATTCCAGAATAATCTAATGTTTGCAGCCATAATGCTAAAGATAAACTATCAGTTTGCAGGCTGATGATCAAAATGGGTTTGAATGCTGAACTCATGAAGGGCTTGGCAGAAGCATACAAGCCACGCTTCATAGGTGATCTGTCACTAAAATTTGCAGTCTGGTGCATTGCATACCATGATCTGTAGGTATTCATGCTGATACAGGAAAAACATTTTGCCCCAACAACCATCTCCCACACAGCTAAATAATCAGAGATGATATCTTTAACTTACCGTCATCTATTTCCGACATTCAACAGCTTTGGAAGAAGGTACCGTGAGAAGTTCATAAGTATCTTGTTTGCCTTTTACAAACAACAAGCAAGTAACAAGAATAAATTCTTAAACGTAGAACAAAGTGCAAGGTAATGTTAATTATTGATTAATATAAAAGCATATTTTTAAGACAAGGTATGATTGAGGTCATACATTATAATAATTAATGACTGCTTTCCAGAAGGCATCCACTGTGCTCATAAAATTATGTTCATCTAAGAATTAATTAAACTAAAAGCTTTATGAAAATATAAAAGGACAATAATCAGGAAATCGGGTTAGTAGTTTGCTCTAATTTGTATGAAGAGAATTTGTATAATTGATTAGTCTGAGAGCAATTACAGAGCTGGCAAAGCCTTCAAACAAGAAACAACTTAAGAATGGCATATTTGTAATTGGTTTGTATTCATCTTTCCAGCACACTTATTTGCAAAATAATAGCCAAAATTGCTGTTCCATTTCCTGGTATATGAAGGAAACAATATTATGCACATGCAAAAACGTGTGCTCTGAACACACCCTACTATCAGTCCAGGCTGTCTGTGAATAATGCTAGGAGACTACTTCAACCACATTGGTTAAACGGAGTTGCATTCCAGCTTGGTTTACAGGCAGCCTGAAAAGGCTTCAGATAATACTGTGCATCGAGCCCTTTTTTAAGTTTCAGAAATCATCTCCCTCTTTATTCTGTGATCTTCAGGGGTGTCATACAGGGGATTTTGGTGGTGGTTTTTTTTCCTCCAGAAGTTGCAGTGATGACTAGATGTCATCAGAGTGAATGCTTGCAAGGAACAAGCCAGCAACATCATCTGCAATTGAATTTGCAACAGTAATGCCCTTTATATGTGGGAGGCTGGAAAGAAAAGTTATCTGTAATACTATGTAAAATACTTGATGGGCCACATCTGGCCTGCAGCATCTCAGATATGAATTTATCCAGCAATACAGGGGTTGGAGCAGTATGTGCGAAAGAACGCTAAAGGGACTTTTGCCACTCTTAGCATTATCTCTGGCTATGGAAGCACACAACTTGGCCACAGGTGCACATCACCCTTTCTATCCAGTTGAAGAGGAAAAATGCTAAACAGTCTTGAAACAGCAGTGTCTTAACCTCACAAGAAATTCAATCTCAGTAATTAGTACCATCCAGCAACTAACTGTACTCACTCCCCGTACAACAGAATGTCTTCCATACAGACTTTGTGACCATATTATCTCAGTCCTTCCAGCTCACGTAATCCCTTGCATTTCTGAAACTTAATATGGATCACCACTTCCCTGATGTATGTATGAGGTTAGTATGCTGTAAATCACTAAAATGGAAAGCAAAGCAAACATAAACTATCCCCAGGTCTCTCTCTACCCTCATAATAGACAGCTGAATTTACATCCGAGACAATGCTGTGGAAGCCAACAGGATCCTCAACAGGATTTTCTTTTGCAACATCAGCACAGAGTTGTCATACATTACTCTGGACATAGGCAATTTATAATTTGGGGTGTTTTGTAACAGTGACTGCTGCTTAATGATAAGTGCTTATTTCACATTTTTGTGTTAAAGAAAGAGCTACAGATGATCACAACTGGAGTGAGATTTTTGATGAAGATACAGTGAATAACGGAGAAAAGAAAATAATGCAATTCAACATGTGTTGCTTATTTGAGGTTACTGCTATGACAGAGCACTAAATATACTATAGCAGAAAATCCAGACCATGAAAAGCACTGAAGGCAGTTGTTCATATATAGTCTCTGAATACTATGTCCTTTTGTATCAGCAAACTTCGTAACTGAAAATGACAAAGGACTTATTTATATAAGTGATGTGATCTCTGACCAGCAACATAAGAATATTATTACTTAAGAACTTGCTGAATCAGGCAAGTTCAGAGTTAGCTCTAAACACATTCTTCGGTATCTTTTGGCTTTCAGTACATGCTTAAATTTAAGCTTGTACATGCAGAGTTTTTCCTCAATAAGGAATTGCTATGACATAGCAATAGTAAGCAGATGTCTGAACAGGACATGGACATTGTGAGCAACTGGAGTAAGAGTGGAGGGTTTTCCCTCCAGACAAATGAAGAACCTATGGAAAATCAAGGGTAAGATTTTCAAATATATAGAGCTGTAATATAATATACCAGCACTAAAACACCTGTGGACTATTAACAATCCAAAGGAGAATTGCAGGAGAAAGCCCACTAGCAGAAACTTTAATAGGCTATTGCATATGTAGAGCACAGCTTACAAGCATAAAGCAAAGTCTTTAGAAGGAGGAGCTTTCAAAGACAAAACTGAAGTCTTTTACTACATTGTTTTGTTCTATATATCGCTGTAGTAAGATGTTATCAGAAATACAGGCATTTAAAAATGGGGAAATACAAATTCGTAATACTTCAACAATTCTTCCAGCTACTGCTTCACCAAATCTGGGATTGTAGCTCTCCAGGCTCTGTAAACAACGATCAGTAGTGGAAAACTCCCACACAGAGTCAGCATGTATAACTACACTGAGGACTTCCTTATCTCCTGGATATACAATGTCTCCCACTTTCTTGTACAAAAGTTGATATTTTATACCAATTCCTAGCTTCCTAGGGAGGAGCTGCAGCAGTGCCCTTCAGTCCCCAGCCCAGACAACACCGAGTTAGAGTCAGCCTGGCAGAGAGGAAGCCAGGGTACTGCTTACTTCAATACAATTACCCAGAGACCCATGAAAGCAGCCCTACGCAGAAAACCCAGTAATATTTGCAAAGAGATTTTCATGTCAACACTCCACCAGTTCTACATAGGACAATTATGTTTACAAAATGCAGGTGAAGACTTTCTAGAAAACACCATTCTCCGTGCAAAATTGCCTTTTTTGATACATGCTTATAAGAACATAAAATGTAGCTGCTTTTGGCCCTACCAGTTACACAAGGAAGCAGTATGATAGAATCCACAGAAGATCATTACACTATTAGTCTACTACAGTAGACTTTCCTGAAGAGATCCTAATTAGTTCACTAATTATTCTCTAAATAGGATGAATATTCTCACATGCAAAATCCAAGTTACTTCATTTATTTTCATATCATTTATGCATCCACTTTCTATGAATAGTCTTAGTTCAATATGAAAACACAGGCAAGAAGAAAAAGGTAGCAGATGAAATACAGATTTGACAAACACAAGGTAATGCATAATAAACAAAGTAATATGAACTACTGAGTCATACTGCTTGAATTTAAATATACTACATCAAACTTGGGGGAAAAAAAAAAACAAACAACCAAGTCTTCAGTACAGACAAATGAATTAGAACAGTGTCAAGTTCAATGTCAATAAAGACAGCAAAGATGAAGCATGCACAGTTAACGAAAACACTGTAAGTATGTTGGGGTTTTTTTATATGCGTTCAGATGGAGCATTATTCTGGTCAGTCTATCTGAGAAGGAATTCTACAAGCAACAAAATAATTCAGAGATAAAGTCAACATCCAAAACAAATCTGTGAATAGGAAAACTATTCAAGAGGAAATAATTAATAAGGAAATGCTGCTAAGAAGAAATCATCATTATACATGTCCACAGTGGGTCAGAATAGAAGACAGCTGTACTGCGTCTTGCTGGGATGGAGTTAATTTTCTTCATAGGAGCCCATGTGGTGCTGTGGTTTGGATTTGTGACAAAACCAGTGTTGGTAATACCAATGTTTGGGCAACTGCTGAGCAGTGCTTGCACAGTTTAAGGCTTTCTCAGTTTCTTACTCTGCCCCTGCCAGCAAGTTTGGGGTGGGCAAGAAGCTAGGAGGGGACACAGCTGGGACAGCTGGCTCAAATTAGCCAAAGGGATATTTCATGCCATATAATATCATGCTCAACAATAAAAACTGGGTTTTTGTCTTCCAAAGTAGCTGTTGCTCACAGACTAGCTGGGCATCAGTCCGTTTGTGGGAGGTGGTGAGTGACTGCCTTTGCATCACTTGGGTTTTTCCCCCAAGCTTTAAAAATAAATAAATAAATAAAAACCCAAAACACACAACCACAAACAAACACCACAGAAAAAAGCAAGTAAAAAACCCACTAAACTTCTAAGTGACATACATTTCTTCCTTCCACTATACTGATTACCAATGTGGAACATTTATTACAGGGAAAAATACTTCTCTGTTATTAAGATCAAAATATTCCTAAATATTCTGAAGAAAAATTTGACTTCAAATTTCTGAGATCACTTTCATTAGACAACCAGTTTTAGTTAGCATAGTGGTTGATCACTAGGGACAAACTTTGCTGCATACAATAATAAACAGTAGGAAAATACTGACAACATTAATGTTAAATATAACACACGTGAACACATATATCATATACAATACATACATATATACACAATATACAAATGTGTGTATACACACAAACTTTGTTTTGGAAGACTAGGTTCTCAGCTGCTTTTTATATAATCCAATCTATTGATATTACTATATTTAATTCAACAGAAGGGATTGAAAGGATACAGTAAATTTGAGTATTAGTCATTAGACAAAATTTAAAAGCCAAATCATTCTTAACAGTAGGGTGGCTAGAAGTCAAGCAGTCTGCAAATACTGCAAGCCTCAGCTAGGGAAAGAGTATCTGAAACTGGAAAACTGCCTTAAGGAATTGATTTGCTCATACAGACTTGGTGACAATATGTTTGCTATTCTTTTAAAACAGTGTCAGCACAAAATATAACTTACTTGCGAACTTATGAACTGGCAGTGAGCATACTTTTACTCTGCAAAACAATAAATCATTTGTCTTTTTTACCACTTGTTGTCCTGCACCATGTTATTAACATTACATATTACTTCCAAAGGTCAAAATCCCATGAGTCAGAGACAGGTTTATGTCACCTTCCCTCTTCCTGTTTGCACAAATTGATTTATCATGGGGATCAGGCCCAGCCAGCATAGGTTCATGAAAGGCAGGTCCTGTTTGACCAACCTGATCTCCTTTTACGACCAGGTGACCTGCCTGGTGGATGAAGGAAAGGCTGTGGATGTTGTCTACTTGGACTTTAGTAAGGCCTTCGACACAGTCTCCCACAGCATTCTGCTAGAGAAACTGGCAGCCCATGGCTTAGACAGGTGTACTCTTCACTGGGTTAAAAACTGGCTGGATGGCCAAGCCCAGAGAGTTGTGACGAATGGTGTTAAATCCAGTTGGCGGCAGGTCTCAAGCGGTGTTCCTCAGGGCTCAGTTTTGGGGCCAGCNGCTGGTGAGGGGTCTGGAGAACATGTCTTATGAGGAGCGGCTGAAGGAATTAGGATTGTTTAGTCTGGAGAAGAGAAGGCTGAGGGGAGATCTTATTGCTCTCTACAACTACCTGAAAGGAGGTTGTAGTGAGATGGGAGCTGGTCTCTTCTCCCAAGTAACTAGCGATAGGACAAGAGGAAACGGGTTCAAGTTGCACCAGGGGAGGTTTAGGCTAGACATTAGGAAAAAAATTTTCACTGAAAGAGTTATCAAGCATTGGAACAGGCTGCCAAGGGAGGTGGTTGAGTCACCATCCCTGGAAGTGTTTAAAAGTCGTGTAGATGCGGTGCTTGAAGACATGGTTTAGTGGCAGACCTGGTAGAGTAGGGTCAATGGTTGGACTGGATGATCTTAAAGGTCTTTTCCAATCTAAACGATTCTATGATTCTATGCCACACTGTAGAATCCTTACGGGTCAGATCCAAAGTAAGCTTGGGAAAAAAAAGAATTGTATTCACTTCAAGAGGTTTAGGAACAGACTACAATTTTGATTAGCAATTGGAAATGCAAGTTTTAAGATGCACTTGATTTTTCTCTCAGCAGAAAACTCACGACTTTTGTCTGATAGAATAGATTAAATAACCCCTGTGAGTCACTGATAGACTAGATTTTTAACTTTATTGATGTATTAGAAGATATTTTCAGTAGCATTACCATGCAACCAGGAGTTGGGAAATATATGTATAAATACACACGCAAGTGTCCAGGGCCTGGGAGATATATACATACATACACATGTATATTTACACACATAGGTGTGTATGAATATATGAACACTGTAAAGTGTAATTTACCTCATTATCTTTATTGTTCTACGTGCCCAGTTCAACATTGATAATGATAAAATTATCCTGAAGGAGTTGATCCCCATCTTGCCATAATTACCTTTCTTCTTTACCTCTGTGATAGAGTTCTGCCTTCCTTAATTTTACAGTTACACATATCAGGGGAGTCTTCAATATGCTTACTCATTACTTTAGGAACACAGGCATATAAACAAATCCAGAACTTATCTGGCAAAAAATGCTATCTAAAAGCACTTATCTTAGTTGTTCGTGGCTTTATCTTTACCCAGAATAAGTGTCCATAGAAGCGTACATGTAATTTTTCCAAACCTTAAGGTTAACCCAACTGCCTGGGCTTTGGCCTAGCCATTTCTGTTAAAATAGCATTGCAGTCACTCAAATTCAGATGACATTTGACCCACCATACTTAAAATTGCTGCATGACTCCAGTTGTAAAAAAAAAAAAAAAGACTACTTGTAAGTAACTTTGTAAGTCATACTCTAGGCCTAGATGCACCTGGATACTGCCATCAAGAACACAAGGTCAGAATATACTGCTGATGTCAGTCTCTCCTTTTGGGGTTTGGTGGTTTATTTTTTGGCATTTATCTCACTCAGTGACAAGAAATCAGGAGAGCGTTGCCTTAAGGACAATCTTAGGGATTCCAACATTTTAAGGAATCAATGTCAATTTTCCTTCAGCTTACTGTTCTGAATTTGAGACCCATATTTCCTCTTGCTTATCCTTTATCAGTTTCACAAATAAATCACTACAATGCTCAAACTTTTCAACCTGATGAAGAATAGTTTCTTTATATTACCTTTCTCATACACTATGTTATCAGATTCTGATTTACACTCTCCCATGATCTTACAATTTCTCATTTATCTTGAAGTGTAATTCTTATTAATTACTTCCCTATGAGCACTTAAAAGTTAAAGTTGCTGCTTTTCTAGATGATTTCTTACATCAATCGATTTTGTATCAAATAGTTTATTCGGACTGGTCTCCCAAAGCATTGGCTGTTCTTTCACACATGAAAAAAACATGAATAACAGAAAAATACATTCAGAATTTTTAAAAACAGTTTTCTCCGTTGAAACTACAATTAGCCTTCATTAGGACTGGTGGGAAATGGAAAGACTGGGCATTCAGGAAAAGTGTCTTCTTCCCCCATTTGAGTTTGTTTGGGTACAGTAATTTAGCTCATAGGACTCACATCGCAGAGTAAGGCGAATAAACAGATCTTGTTCAGTAGCTATTATGACAGGCATACATATATGATTTGTATTTTAAAATTCTCATTCCATGTGCTTGTTCGTTTTGCAAACAAATCATCAATGCTAAACAAAAAAAACCCAACCAAACAAAAAAAATAGTGCCTCCAAACCCTACAGGCAGTCTTAGAATTTTTTTTCCATGGTACAGTCTTCCTAGGAGATGTTTTCTACAGAAGGCAATCCTAATTTGATAATTGAATTTTGTCAATCAACATTTTAAATTAACAGCGGGCAAGATGGTGAGAGGAGAGGTAGTCTGTCGGCTAAGAGACCTGGTGCCAGAATAACTGTGCAACACCATGTTTGAGTGAAGGGAAACAAACTATCAAAGAAACTCGGGCTGAAATCTCAGGACAAAGGAAAAAGTAGGAGAGGGCTGATTTATCCATTATTTTACAAACACATGACAGATGTTTTAACTCAACACAGACAATCACGCTCAACACATTTATATTCAGTAATAGAAAAGAAGATATGGCAAAGCCTGAAGATGCTGAATAATATTCTGGATGATTCATTCATTGATATCTCATTCATTATTAATAATAAAGAACGAAATTCTGTACCAGCACCAGCCTATAAAACTTTAGTTCCTCCACAATTCAGTTTACTGGGGTTGAAGAGAGATGCTGTGACCTGGTCAAGCTTTGATTATTACTGTTGTACTAGTTCTGGATTAGTTTTCAGCATCCCAAAATTCAAGGAACAACATTATATAAGGTTACCTGTGAAAGCCATTTTTTGCTTACAACTTTTGGTAGTTCCAAGATCAGATCTGCATCATGTACACTGCACCTCTTCCCACTTTGCTGCAGATCACTTGCTGATGTTTTGTGGTAACACATACAATTTATACATTGGTTCTTTTATTATTAAAGTCTCTATAATTAAGTCTTTTCAAAAGAAGATGAAGTCACACTTGTTTCATACCTTGTTTACTGTACTAGGAAATGTACCTAACATAACTACTACAATTTGTTCCATATTTTGTCAGGATTTTTTTTCTTTTTAAAAGAAAATCCATTTACTTGTTCATTTGAACTAGTATCTCTTTGGATGTATTTAGTAAAATTGAATTTTAGAAGCTGAGAGAAACCTCTGCAAAAAAAAAGAAAAAAACTCTTCCATTTGAGATGGAGTGTTACATAATTCTATGTAATTTTGAACAACACATTAAGATCAGAGATATGAAACAAATTTTTATATTAAACACACCAGCTATCATAATATATAGCTTTCATGCTCTACCTTATTTATCATCACTCTCTGGAAATGCTGCATAAATATTAGGGCATGTATTTTCAGATCTTCTCCAAGATAGATATGGGTCCATTATTGTACAGATAAGAAAACCAAGTTAGGTACAGTTTACAAACAAGACTTTCTCATCAGTTTTGTGACAGAAGTGACAAACTTACAAACTACTGAATTACATCTGCTTAACGGTAGAACTACTCATCTGTCTGGTTTTGTTCTGAAGAGTCATTCTAAATACTGCATTTGACTATGCATTTTTGTATACCAGAATCTACTAAACATATTCTATCAGGTTTCCGTAGATGAAAGCGATTGAGATGAAACAGCTTCTCACACACAATTTGGTCTCTTTGATTACATTTACAGGCCCTTCAAGTCACTCCAAAACCCCACCAGTCTTTTACTACAGCTTTCAAGCTGTGACAATTTAGATAAGTGAAATGTTAAATAGCTCATTATAAGTCCACTTCTGCACCATAGGAATTGATGGCAGCATTGCCATAGACTTCAATGGGAGCTGGATTACAGTTCGAAACACATCACGTATACATTCATCAGAAAATTTAAAATTCAGAGACTTTCAAAACTTCTTCAAATCATTTTATACTGAACCAGCCTTACTATAAATCAGGAAGAGGTGGCAGGCCAGTTTTGTAGAATACTACAAAAAGCTATTGAAATGCAGCTTTTCTCATTCTGCCATTTTCATCCAAATCTCTTGTTATGACTTATGTGACAGGCAATCATCAGGGAGTGAAAAGACATTTCCAACAAACATAACATAATAGAATAAAAAGCAGGGGACAAACAACTTTCAAAATTGTCTTTTGAGACAGGCAAAATATTTATCTGCTAGAAACTCATCCTACTATGCAGTAACAACCAGAATGCACATAATTTAAGGTTCCAGCTTATAAGAAATCACACAGGCAAAGAGCTTTGGTAATTTAGTGTAGAAGATAATAGTCCTCTGTAGTTGGAATAATGCATATTCCAAGTGGGTATGCATTTCATTCTCTCATCCAAAGAGGCAAAGTGTAACCAGCCTCCTAAATTCTGTATTCTACGGACTGTTTCTGTTGTCCCTGGCAACAAGAAACTGCTAATAAATCTCTCTGTGATAAAGAATTAAATACCAGTAATACTGAATATCTATAAAAATATTCAGATATGAGATTACCTTCTATCTTAATTCATTGTCTATGACAAATATAAACATATTAATCTACACACTCAGCATGGTGGAAAAGTCCAAAGCTTTAGCAACCTTCCCACAAGTCTTGCTGACATCCTTTTTGGGATTCATTACATTGAAAGCACCTTTAAAAAGGTAGGAATAAAATACCATACCAGTGAAATGGGAATATAGCTTCTTTTCTCAGCATTCCCATAGGGCATGGACCAGTGTGGATGTGGTACAAGTTGGCAGATAATTCCTCAGTGGCCCAGATAAAGAGGAAATTTGGTGGCTCTCTTCCTTGAAAATCCTGTCCTGAACAGAAAGGAGAAAGGTACTCAGGAAATTCCCTGCAAGGCTTAGAGGTCTGACTTTTAACTCTTTTCCTAAAAATGCAGCAGTGAAGACATGGACATTATAAATGCATACACTTTTTCCATATGGAGAATTTTGTGTTTTACACTTCTTCCCTCTGTTGCTACAGATCTCTGCTGCATCGACAGAGGTGTCACGGTAGAAAAGGCTACCATTTTCTAGATGACTGTCTCTTACCCTTTCTTACTTAACTTTGTCACCTTTTCTTCAATACTACTTTTTGCACATGGTACAGGGTATTTGGAAGGTCAGGAATTAGTATCTGGGGACTATCTATTTCTTCTTTTTTTGGTTTTTCACTTTTTTGTATCCACTGAGTTTTTTCACTTTTCTAGATAAGACATTCAGGAGGGTAGTTCATTACATTCAGCAGATTATCTCCATTTAACACTCCCCTAGTGACAGCTAGAGCTTAGGTACCATATCACCTTAGAGGTGCAATTCTTTCTAGATGACAAAAAGGAGTTACCTCAAAATAACATGCCTAGAGTGCTGAAAATTGCAGTCCCACCTTAACATCAGTTTGAGGAATGGTACAATATTTTTAAGAAACTGCATGTCAGCCTAACCAAAGTCTTAATACCTACTTTTGCTTTACTTCGGAATATTCTCATTTAGAGGTCATTTGTTCAAACACATGTAATGGAGGGTTCTTTTAGTGATACATGACAGTGATTAAATGGTCACTTTAAATGTTGGCTTTCTTTTAAAATGTATAGCCTTAATGAATCAAACATCAGCTATTTCTTTACAGCTATATTTTTGTAAGCCCCATATTAACAATGCAGCACTCCACTTGCTATACAGAGTAGCTCTTATGTAGATCGTATAAAATAGTTTAGCAAACTCACATACTTCATTGGCATCGGCAGCCATTGAATCAGTGTCAAGCCTTCATATAAGCCTCTGAATCCAACGTTGCAGTTGTACAGGAACAGTACCAAGTGTCCCACAGATGTTTACAAATTATATCCAGAATATCTTCTCAGATAGCACTGTACTTGCCCTGTCACGTTGATTAGCTAAAATGAATTAAGGTTGAACAATCATGACTATAACTCCAGGTCTTTTCTTTGTATTTAAATATTATATTACTATATAGTTCAACTGTTTTTGTTCAGCTGTGTTTTAGCCTGGCAAAGGAAGTAGACTAAAAATAAAAGCACATTATGCACTTAAAATCCTGATCAGGAGCCTACAAAATATTTCATTTCTTGAATGAAATATGGCCAAGGAACTCAGATTAACAGTACCTGCCTTGCATCAATCCTTTAAGACCATGGGTAGTCAAGGTTTGGTTCTTGGTTCCCAGCTACTGTTTCTATCCTGCTTATGACTTTGAGCCATGGTGTTGATAAGAACCATACCAGAGCAGAAGTAAATATTAATGTTTGGATGGACAAAATTAATATTCAAAGATTATTTCAAAGGCAATTTGATTTCTGGGAAACTGAAAAAAATACTCAGGTATCTTCACAATTAATTTGATCATATTTTAAATATAGCAGACTCCACTAAACTGCTATCTGTTTTGTTTCAAATTTCCATTTAATTATTCAGGGTATCATTTTATGTTAGATTTGTTCATGAAAGCTTTAGGCATAACAATATTTTCAGGAGTTAGAGCCTGGACATGGGGGGGAATTAAAGCCACACTCACAGCTGTCTGCACTTATGGGAAACAGAAGGGTTTACTTTATACAAATGAGTATATTCTATCTATTTTACACAAACATTCGGCCTCCAATATGTTCTCTTTTTCAGAAGATTATTAAGCACACATTGCATTTCTTATCTGAGATCTAATCAGCTATTGTTCTCAGTGACAGAAAGGTTAATTTTTTCTCAGGCCAAAAGCAACCTTTATGGTTTCCAAAACAAAAATTACTATTTCCTCTCAGTCAAAATAGCCCCGGAACACCAAAGCATGTGACGTTTCTTCTAAACACTAATTCAAATTATCTTCAGAATATACTACTTCATTTAGAGACAGTTTCTTACAAAAAAGTAAAAATTAAAAAAACCCCAGTGAGTAGGTGTAAAAATCTGACATTTGTTTTTCAGCTGTTGCCTCATCTAGGGATAAAGGCTAAGTTTACAGGTCAATCAACGTTTGATTAGACTAGTTGTGGTTACTCTAGGATGTCAGTGAATGCAATGAGAATAGTCAGGAGTAGGAATTATTCCTTTTCAATTTCATATCTTGAAAGTGATGGCAGGAATTAACTAAGAAAATAACTAAAATAGCCATCAAATGAAAATATACAGGAAAATTGACTTTAGGCATTCAACGGAAAATACTGTCATCCTCAACAGTAACCTAAAGTCAGATATAATTTATCTTTCATTCACAGGTTTAAAATTGAAATCTAAACCCTCAGATGCAACACTTTCTAGTAACAATATATAGTCATGCTTCACGTCCCTGTGATGCGTCAGAATGTCAGGGCATCGAAACGCTCAGACCTTGGAGTGATCTGTTTTCACCATATAATGTTATCGCCCTCTAGTGAATAGCCAGTATTTCAAGACTACAGGGTTTCACGCTGTGATAAAGCCAAGGGCCAAATCTAGACTTACAGACAGTGGAAGTTGATGAGCTAAATGTGCAAAAGATCTAGTGTCACTGCTTTTAAGTCATTCCATAAAGATTGTGTGTTTATGCTGCACAAAGGAAGAAAAAATATTTTAAAAAGTACAAAGCCAATAGGCAAGCAATTTGTGCTAGTAAATGAGACTTGTAACAACTCTGGCCTCTCTGCTTACAGATGCCCTCAAAGAAGAGCACAGGGCCAATCCTACTCTAAAACCACTCACAGGGGTTAACCCATGTACCAATTCACTCTAGAATCTTATTAATGTTTAAGTTGTCGTGCCTCTATTCTTTTACCTCTACTCACATATGTTAAGTAATGTAAAATGTTAATTTGTAAAATGCAGACTAAATCTGGGAATAACCCAATTTCTGCAACAATATTTACACTTTTAAAGGTAATACTGCAGGCAGGATAAGCCCCACTGTAGCTGTAAAACTTAGACACTTGTGCGAGTTCAAGATATGCAGCAGAATGTCCTCAGATGATTTGAGGCAGAATAAGAAGTCCTGGGACAACTATAATGACTATGAACTTTACTCTTCTGAGACTGGTAATACTCCTTAATATTTCCCAGGAGACTAAAAAATGCAACTGCAATTGTTTCCATTAGGTTTGTCAGAATAGATTTGTATTAACTCACACTTATCTTCTCACTGCAAGCTGTGAAAGCAGGCTCTGTGAGCACCCAGGAGTTTTCATATCACTGTCATTTCCCACAAGTGAACTTGGCTCTGTCCAGAAGTGCCAACCTGCAGCACTGTGCCTCCTACATTCTTCTTGCAGACTTCTTTTATGTCCTTCCACCCCCCTGCTGCTTTTTCATTGCTGTTGCTTTCTCTCATCACATGTCTTTATGTGAAGGTGATCACTGCTACTTTGATGTTCAGCGTCTTGCCTTAATCAGTGCAAAATATGAACACAATAGATAAACAGATTCTAGAAAAACAAAACAGAAGAAGGGTCTATACCTCTGTTGCATATACAACAGCTCTTCTACCTGCCAAGAAGTTGGTTACTATATATGAGAAAGGCCTTAACTCCAGATACCTTTCATTATACCGTAACACTACCACCCTACATATGTAAGGAACCTATTTGTTACCTTTTATAGGAAGGGGTAATATTGAGTCATTGCCCAATATGAAACAAAAGCCACTGTAAACTTCAGAAAAATAAGAAAAGCTTGTGAAAAAATGAAATGTCATAACTTTCCATAATTTACTTTCAACCTTGCTTAAGACAAGGAAACTGATCTGAATTCTTTGAGAAGTCTGGGAAAGAGAAGCTTTATGGAAGTTGCCCCCATATCTGCCAACTTTTATATAAGCTTTTGAATTAAATGAGCTGGAATCACTTCTTTAAAACAACAATTTAACAGCTCAAAGGCACTAGGAAAGCAAGCAAAGTAGTACAGTTTCAAGAGAAAGAATATGACACGTACTTTCTTTCATTTGTCCTGGAACTGTAAGGAAATGGACAATATTAGAGTCCCTCGTGAAACAGGGTAGTTTAAATAAAACAGAATATTATAGGGGTTTTTTTAACGTCTTCTGAAATATCTGTTATATTTTTGAAGGCTTAATTTTTTTTTTTTATTTTTTTTTTTTTTTTGGTGACAGCAATATTCAGAGATAAGCTTCATACATTATTTTTAAGGCCTATCAAACAATTGGTTGCTCTTGTAAAAGAAATATGCACTATTTCAGAGCCCAGAGTTTTACAGGCTACTTCTCAGCCCAGTGCTGGAGCACATCCAGGATAATATATGAATATGTACTTTGGTTTCTCACAGTGGAAAATCCAGATATGTAGAAATGCAGCAAGTTTCTGCGCACCTTCCTGTAGCCCTCCCTTTCCAGGTTCATCAGGGAATGACGACTAAGCATTGCTGTGCTGACTGTACCTGTCCTTAAGTGTAGACGCAGCCATTTTTCTCATGCTGCCTAAAGCAAAGTCAGAGAAACCAACATGCTGGTAGAAACTACATTTAGAACAGTTCAAAACTGAATCGGCAACTGATGCAACGTAAGTTGATTAAAGACAGGTATGTAGCACAGGTTTAAACTTCTGCCTCAACTATAGGAAAAAGTTCCAAACTCAGTTACATTATAGAATGGACATTTTTAAAAACTGCAGAAGACATCTGGCCTTGAAATGTTAAATGTTTCTGGTTTAAAGTCTCGTTTTTAATTAATGTTTTTAATTAATTTAGTTCAACCAACACTTTTGCTAAAGCAACTGACAGGGCATCTTATTTCTTATAGACACTCAGGCAGCATACTCCACTGAAAGGATGAAAGTATATTACTAAGTGTTACACCTTCTAAACCAAATCCCTTTTGGGCAGTACAAATGCCAATTCATAACAACACACAAAAATAAATGAAGGTTTGGTTTATGTGTTCGTGTGTGTATATGCATAGAGAGACACATAAAAAAGACTGAATAAGAGGCAAGTGTTAAGGCACTTTGTTACATTCAAATGTTAGTTTACCACTTTCAAGGTTAAAGATGATTTTTCACGTATCATTTTCAAATAACCTCTAAGCACTTGAGAGTTTTGCACAGCCTTGGTTGTATTTGAAGTACCCTATGCAATTAAAACTGCAGTTAACTCTAAAGTGCGCCAATGCCAGTACAGAACATTCAGTTTAAGGTTCAATTTGGATGATTATAAAATTTTCACAACAGCAAACCTTTGAGGCTGATTTAAACTGTTTTAAGAGGATGCAAGTTCACTAATTTACTCTGATGTCAATGGAAGCTGATTCAGGCAACTTGTGCTGGAAAGATGAGGCACAGTTGCAGGAATGCCATATTCCTGTTCCAGAATCATACCATTGTGACAAGCCCGTGAAGTCAAAGCAATTCATAAAGAAGGTTTGATTTCCCCACACACATCCCTCAAATATGATAATTAATCTTCTTTAACTACATCTAATAGAGCATATGCCATTTGGCATATTGTTATAAATGGCAATGAACCACGTCTATAGAGATTCATTCTTTCCAAAGTCTCCAAAATACATTCAAAGCTTGACAGATAAGATGATGACGATAATAAACAATTTATCAAATTGAAATGCAGTCACCTCTGGGGTGAACTGCAATATTAATATTTTCTCCTGTGAATGCATCATTGTTCTCCTTAGAGATTAACATTATCTGATTGGAGCTCGGCTATAAAAACACCTTCAAGATCTCTTTCAACAGCTGGAAGAATTTCTCCTCATTTATCGTGGCTAAAAACAAACGTATAAATGTTGCTTTAAGTCTGAGAGTTTGCAGTGGAGATAACACAGATTTTCAGCATAGCATGATACAGCACTAAGAACGTAACCTGGTGTCTGGAAGACCAAGTCCTATCAGTCAGTTACAAGGCTAACACTGAGAAAGCCGCTAACCAGTGTCATCAGATCTCATGAAAGCTTTTTTTAACCTGGTTAGATGAACTTCTAAATTACATTATCTCCTCTTCAAAACAAGGTGATGATGTCTTGCTTTAGGGACTCTAGCCAGGTTTTCTTTTGCTGCCCCCCCCCCCTTTTCTTTTTTTTTTTTTAAATAAAGTCATGCCCATTTTGCATGCAGTTTTTTACCTTCTTGTGAGGTTTAAAAAAGTTCTGTAGGGAACTGGAAACAAAATTTTCATTGCTCAATTTCTTACTATTTAAAAAATATATCTATTTCTTCTAGGTGTACTTCACAGTATAAATCATTACTTCAAGCATATTACTTTACAAAAAGAGATGTACCTCACCACACACAAGGCCTGATAGCCAAAAGGACTTTAAATTATACATTAAAAAAGAAAAGTAAATCTTGATAATTATTTTTTTCCTTCGCAAAAATAATCTTAGCTTTTTGAAGCACTGATATTAGAGGAGTTACGTCATCCTCTGCTTATTTTAAGTACTCTATTTAGTAAGAAATTTCAATGTTGATTATCCCATGTTGTACTGTTAAAGAAATGTACAATTGTAACAGCAATATATGGTTCATTAATTCCTGAAACACCAAGTTGACTGTTCCCTCTCAAACCAAGGAAACTAATATGATAACAAGTCACTGTTTCTTCCAAAGAATATTTCAGCAGGAAGAAATGTTTTTAAATTGTATTTGCATTTCTTCCATTTAGAAACAGAATTTTAAAATAATCCAATAATATTTAAGTCTAGATTATTCTCTGATATGAGCTAAATGCAGTAGAACATCAAAGCTAGCAACACTTCACTGAAACATTTGTGCACTTTGCTCATTGTAACTTCTGACCACTCACCCCTACACTGACTTTTAAATATGGAAGAACAAATTATGTGGAGGAAAACGTCACCACTTTCTCCCAGTAGACATCACTTGCCACATCACTTTTGCCCCAGGAGTCCCATGAATAACTCAAGTTTTAAAATAATTCAAATACAAGATTAAGAATGAGACAGACCTTTTTTATCACCTTACTACTATCAGCTACAGTCTGTTGAAAAGCAAAATTACTAGCATAATGTAAGGAAACTATTTACCAGATGTGCCTCCAAGGCACAATCAGGGTTAGTGCTAGATGCTGTACAGAATGAATAAAATTACAAGCTCCTTCCTGTAAAGGGCACAAGTCTTCACTTCCTTTTTCTCCACTAACAAAATTTTGCTATGAGTTACTAATCAGTATAAGCAAATTAATGATGCTCTTGCTATGCCCAAAACAATAACTACTATTTTGCATATTTTAATGCTTTCTACATATTGCAATTTTCCACAAAGTAATACATCAATACAAGCAAAATGCACTGCACACACTGACACATCCCTGCATATCAAGCAACAAGTGAAATAAAAAAATCCAACTCACCTCTCTCCTCAGATGTGCTATTCATTGCTTGAAACTAGGTAATTGCCAAGTTCAGGTCTAGATTTTATCTCGATTAGATTCATTTAATCTAAAATAAAACCCCATTTCCTGAAAGCATTCCAACTAGCACAGGCATTCCCTCAAGCCCATAAAATTAGAATAATATCAGCATCAGAGATATTAAAATATGAACAGAGAAAAGGAACACTGAAAGGATCCGGGTTGTTTGGGTTCAGGTTATAAATTCTACAAATGTAACTCCAACTGCATACTTTACAGCAGTATTGCTGTAGTCGATATCCCTCCTTAGAAATAGAGTCAGTTTTCATTTAGCTTTAGTGGGAACGTTAATGCTGTAATTTCTTACCACTTTGCAGCTTTGAAGGATAACAGAAATGAAATACAGAGGCAATTATTTTAGTTTCTACTGGAATACCAGTTTTCTTTTTATGAGCATTTTGAAAATTCCAGTCTGATATACCCAGGATAAGTTTCTTCTTTTATACTTTTTATACTGCCAAGGCTAGCCGCACACTTCCCGGTGACCACTTTTTTTTGTGCAATTGATACGGTCTATCTACTCTGCTGAAGAAGCTACCTACTAAAGTCGCAGGTTGCCTCTCCCCCATATAAGCTCTAAATTTCTCATTCCATTCCCATTCTCTTCTTGTCCATTCTAACATTAGGAGTCACTTTATGACAGGGAGGAAGACCTGTTTGTTGGTGAGAGCACACACCTCTGACACTTTGGGTGTGGATTTCCTTCCCCTCCACCAGCTTCCTCTGTTCCCTGGGGTGAATTCCTTCTTACTTCTTCATCTGTTAAAGGGTAATACAGATGGGAGGAGAAGGTTGTAACATGTAAATTGACGATACTGGGAAGTGCTAAGATTACACAGCCAAATAAAACTGACCAGGCAGAAGTCAGCTATACCATAATACCCTGCCGGAGGGACTGTATGATCCCACTTCTTCCAGAAATGCTGTCTGCAAAGGTCCAGGTATCTACTGCAGTCTTCTCTCACAGTCTTTTTCAACATTTATACTATGTAATTTGCAAAGGTGATAGGTGCTAAAATGCCAGTTGTGTAGGATTGCAGCCTGGCAACAAGCTCTATTTAATGAAATAAACATCAAGGGCTTCCAACCTTTTAACCGTAAATCATATCTGAACCAACAGCACTTGAACAAAGCAGAAAAATAGTTGGATTTGTGCTGATGGGAACAAAAAAATTACAAAGTCCACTCATACTGTAGCCCATTAGTGCTGTGATGATACAACCATGACTGCCAAATGTTTTTCCTTCTTTAGACTTCTTCTGGCAAGCCACAACAGTAACAGCTGGTCAAACCAGAAGGAAAAAAAAAAAATAAAAAAGCACATCTCCATGTATTAGAACAATGGTTCATTTCAACCAGTCAAAAAACCAAAAAACACGTTATTTAATTTTAATTTTTTTTTTAATTGCAACCCTGTGTTTAGCAGCCCAGCCTTCTGGAAGTTGCTTTGCACAGCAGCTGAACAGAGACTAGATTTGAGAGATAGAGGAGTAATCCTTCCCATCTCTTGCAAGGCAACAATAATTTTCAAGTGACAGGATCTTCCTTTGATATAGTGAGGAAGGAAGTATGGCTCTTTACCATACAGGACAGGAAAAGTCAGCTCCAGAACTTAACAAAATCTTTTCCACTCCTACTTCTCTGGGTAGGATGTTATTTTTTTCCCTACTGGTAAGGAGCTGCACTTCATGTGATGAAAAAAGCATCCTTGATAAAGGTCATTCTCTGTATATTGTCCATAATTTCCTTTCTAAATTTCCCCACTGTTTTAACCTTACCAAACTTGGTAGGAAATGATTCAGTGACACACACTCCACACACCTCAAGCACAAAGATAATCATTTGAGGGTCTGCTGTGTCAACACCTATTATTTCAAAAAATGACCAGTTTTCCTGTTCCATTTCCCCACATGTTGCTGCTTTCCATCATTCTCTTCTCAGGTTATTCATTATCAGTTTTATTTGGTGTTCTTTTAATGTCTCACCACAGTTTGTTCTTTAGCTTCTCATTAGCTACTTTTTAAAACACAGGTGATAACCGCTAGAAACCATCACCATCCCAATTGCTTTTCCCTCTTCTTGCTAGAGTTATTCCCATTTTAATAGCACCTTTAGAAAGTGATAAGTGCTAGTTGAAGTTAGATGTGTTTGTACATAAGCAATGCAATTTCAAGGTAGGGAGGAGGGGAAATAAGAGGATAACGTCTGCTCAGTCATCAAGGATCTGCATAAATCAACCTGCCAGAAATACACACCTCTCTTCCTGAGGAACTGTACTGAATCAAACATCATCTACACACGTGCCAAACACAGAATCTTGGAAGGGTATGAAAAGCTTTCAGTGCAAGCATTACAACAAGGGAGTAAAACAGTGGAGCACAGGGTCTAGAGGCTGTTTTTCTGAACAAAGACTCTCACCATTGCGCTTCTAGTGTCAAAGCTGATCAAAGAGAAAAGCCAAGTAGGAACACGGCAGCACAAGCCTCCCTGCCCTGAACTGAGGTGAATACAGATGTCAATGCTCACACTTTGCCTTAGCAAGACAGAAGAGATGGAACAGGCACTGCGTTCTTCGCTGCTTCTCCAGTTACTAGTGCCCAGTCTGAAAAGCTGGGAATAGCTCCTCCAATACCCATTGGAGAAGCTATTTATTTACCAAGGTATTGCTGTGTTGCCTTACAAGAGTTAACATATTGGCAGGGGAAAAAAAAAATAAATAGAGAGTTGGGGTGGTTTTTTTGTTTGTTTTAATGGAGTGATGAAGTTTTCTCCAGCAATGGAAAGATAACATGGTCACATTAACATTATCTTTGTAACCTCTTGATTCAGCTGCTGCAAGATAGCCCTCCTTGCTTACGAGGCAGCAGGGCAAGGGTGGCAGCTCATTTATGAATTTTGTATAGGGCTGTTGAATGTGCAAAAAGCTTCCACTTTATAAAGATCTGTATATTCTAATCAGGTAACTTTAATTGTTCTGGTTTATTTTCCATCCTTCCTTCTCTTTTTTATTTATGTCCTCTGCTCAGTGCCACACAGGACCTCCATCAGTGTAGTTTCTGCAGTTCCATTCTGTTTCCCCCCCTCCTCTTACTGCTGAATAGAATCATGCTGTTATCTTAATTCTAAATTTTTAGTTCAATAACTCATTGTCTTCTACCCTCCACTGCCTTTCTCCATTCTATTTCAAGGCTATTAAGACTAGATTTAATTTCTGTTGATTTCCTAGTTTTGTTTGATCTGTGGAGTTTATCAGCTCCAATCTTTTTTTCTCAGTATTTCCGCAACACCATGTTATAGATTGCCATCAACTTGTCCATCTTCTACCTAAACGATTTCTGACAATGCTAACATTATATATATTTTTACAGGCTTGTTATATGCCTGTCTCATTCCTTTGAAATGCTTACTAATGGTGTTTCTCCTTCAGTTTACACTCTTTTGGCTTAAGACAGCTGAACATTTGCAGCAGGGCATGTCTGAGTATTTTAAGCAAGTCTTCAGCAGTTCCCAGTTTTGTCTCAGTAAGTGTGTTCATTATCCTAGAATTGCCTGCATGGTCTGGTTCTGATTTTTCTTTTTTCCTTTTTCTTTTTTTCTTTTTCTTTAATTTGGAAAAGTTTATAATTTAGCCTTCATTTATCTAAGTTGTTCCAACCTACTTCCACACTAGCTGCACTATGCTAGCCCTTTTGTTTTGGGGCAGTTGAAATCTAATTATATCCTGAAGTTATTTTTCTATACCTTCTATAGAGCTTTTCCTGTTACAGTGACAGCACTAAAAGGCAAACAAACGGCATGACTTTTTTACGTCAACACCTTACAGGCAAAATAGGAGACAATCCTGGCCCTGCAAACTTACTCTCTGGATAGAGAAGAGGACAAATGAAAATACAGACTCTGCTTGAAAAAACAATTATGTTCAGCAAGTGATACACCATGTTTAGCACAGGGACATTTTTTAGATGGGGTAGGAATTACCTGAAGGATGGCAAGGTGAAGAATGGCAAAGGAGAAGATCAGCAGTTCATTTGGGACAGACAGTGTGGACTAGCAGATTGGTCAGAATGGAAAACACAGAAAGAAAGCTTGAGCAATTTTGCCCTGGCTCATAAGCAGGAGCAGATTAGAGTCGGAAAAACAGTTGTATGAGAATCTTTTTGTTGTCATAGGCAGTTTCCCACTGCTCAGTTGAAGAGATAAATAACAACAGCTGTAGCTGGATAGGATGTCTCCCTCTCCAGATCACACTGAAAGCAGGGAGAAAAAAGTAGAAAAAATTAGATGTGGTTGCTCTGGCTTTGTATCCAATATCGGCTTCTGTCAGAGGCAGAGCATCAGTGTAGCTGGATCTCTGAGTTTTGCTTTCTTATCTCATGAAGAAAGTCGTTCAGAAGGCATATCTCCACGATATCTCACTTTGTTTTTCCTTCTTTCCCCTCTCCTTCCTAAAGCAGGAAATAGCAAACACAGGGAGCCATGCTGTCTTTGAGATTCCTCAAAAAATAAATTTGATGAGAGAGCTCGTTTGAAAAGATAAGCTGATCTAGAAAGAGGATTCTTCTGGAAGATCAGGTCTAGATAAAAGAATATGAAACCTTCTAGTAAAACACCAACCTGACATCCAATGAATTAAATAGGTTAAAAAGGTTAAAAAGTATTTTGTCATTATTTTCTGCCGAGGATATGCTTATTTCCCCCACCACTATGTCTTCACAGGGTGAAATGAAACCACTGTGTCATATTTCGCCTTGAATATGTTGCTTTCTATCACTGATCTTTAAAATTATGTTCAGAAACAAAAGAAAATTTATGATTTCCCTTACAGAAACAGACCATCTCCTTTGAATAACTTTGAAATATTTTTGGAATCCAAGCTTACACCCTGAAGCTAACATTTACCATATCCTAAATCAATAAAAAAGATCATACTAAGTTTAAGAATTTTCCATGTTCTCTGAAGCATTAAAGCTACTGGTATATATCAGGAAGACTGAAATATCTAACCAAATCCTTTACATTAAGCCATAAGTCTGTATTTTATATATGGCATACACAGAGAAGAGGATGACATTGTTCACAACCAAATCTGTGAAAAAAAAATCAAGTGTTTTTAAAAATAGCAAAAGCTCTTTTCTCAAAGTAATATCCTCCAGGTATCCCTATAGAACTCATCCACAATATCCTTTCAGATACACATATACCAATATATTTATCTGGTGAATTACAGAAGCAGTCTGACAATACCCAGCACGCTGGAGACAAGATGTCAGGTCTAGCAAATCGCTAGTGTGACCCATTATGACAAGGATCTTTCTCCTCTATAACTGAATAAGTTCAAAGTTACATTTGTCATTCCTGACCTTTCTTGTTCAAACCTATAACCTTTCTTTATGTTTTGGTGACAAGTGTTTTCCAAGTGCTCTGAAAAAAAAAATATTAAAGTTTTCTGTAAGCAAAATTATTTTAACTTGATGTAGAAAACTTTTTCATACTGTTTCCAGTTTGTAGAAGGAATATACAGTTGAGAGTATCATCTTTAAAATTTTGCATTTCTGGTGAGAGATATCATAATATTTAAATAATGAGTTCAATCATTACAACAGCGTTATTTTCTTTAAAAAAAAATAAAAATCAAGCAGTTACTCATTTTTTCTTTAAGTTCATCTATCCAGCTCTAACATGGACATACTTCCTACCTGCAGGACTTGTCCAAATTTTGAAAAGGTGTCAGCATTCTGGAATAAAAACACCACTAAAACATTGTTATGGGCATGGAATCTGTCAACTATAAACCTCCACTTAAAATTATCTTTTGAAGTTACATCAGAGTTCATTTACAGTCAACTTATGGGAAAAAGACCTCTATCAAGAGTGGCAAAATATTGACTGTAAGTATTTGTAAGTAATAGAACAGTTCTGAAGTGTGCAATTACTGTATGTTTTAACATTTTCATAAACTCAAATAGAATAAGCATTTAGGAAGTAGGATCTCTGTTCTTCATTACCTGAATCAACTGATTTATGATATAAGAGCTTCTTAGTCTTACTATATTTGAAGACACAAAGTATGTTTAAATCATACCTTACAGAAGCATAATTTGTTCCTTAGGACAACTCCAGAGGACTTACTCAAGCAGAAACTCTGATTATTTTTTTTTCTAGTCTTTAGATTGCATATGCTCTCCCCTTCTTGGTCAGAAAACACTATAGCTTGATCTCTCAGACACAAGCTGCTCAGGCTTGAAAGTCATAACCTACTCATTTGCTTTTTAATACTTCAGGAAGTTCAGGAAGAATGAGCGTCCTTCACACTTGCTGGGTTTTCTTAGGGATCATGTAACAGTTAAAGCAAGCAACGTGAAGATTTTATTTTTATTTTTTTTAAATAAATAACAAAATAGTCTCCCTTTTGTTGCAGAGATCAATGAAAAAATAAAAATAAGTAACAAAACAAAAAGCTACCTGAAAAGTCCTGCCAATGTTTCATCATCATTCAGATTTCTTTAGGTTTCTACACACACACACAAAGTCCTTTTCTTGTCTACTTTTTTCTCCTTGTCTTTTCTCTCACTTCTAAAATTACTGATATAAAAAAAATCCTTATTTTGTTCACTGCAAATCTTGGCCCCATGAGTGAAAGAAAATGTTATTTACAAAGACATATTGCAGCAAACATCATGTTGTGTTCTGTTCAATTCCTTAATACTACTGATGTCGTATCACCTACAGAGTTACATCACAGTATCATTTGTAGTGAATGGTTTTAAGAAACAGTACTATTACTATAAAACTATCAAAATTAGCATCTCTGTCCCTTTTCCTCGCCTGCTATGTGAACTATAGATTGTTATTCAAGCTGCTAAAAAAACATGAGCATTAAAGAAATGTTAAGTGTCATGAAGCATTAGTCACTAAGCATTATGCTGTAGAAATAGTTCCTGTTTCCTGAATTTTAGTCAAAGCAATCTACCATTCAGTTGTCCACCTGAAACAGTCTTTCTAAGGTGAGGGAAGGGATGACTACAAACCATACTGCTGAAGCATGGAGCCTTCAGGAACAACTGCCAACCTAGAACATATGAATGGAAATTGAAGGAGCAGCACTGACCGCGGTCTGATCTGATTCTACAGATACTTTCTAAAACTCTAAAAACTGACATCTGAAGAACAGTACATAAAAAAGCAAAGTCATAAAATCCCATTAGATAACTTTTACTCCAAAATATCCCTGCACTGCTTTCATGTCTTATCCCCAGCTAGATGTTCAGGCACGACCCTTTCAGCTTTGAAAGAAAGATTAGACTACAGCTTTTGTACCTAGACAGGTTTATTGGAAGATTAATATAAGATCTGTGCATCCACCACCACCAATACACTAATAATTGCCCTAATGGTGAGCAAGTTTTTAGGTCAGATGGTCAGTCTGCCCTTAGGGAAACTGGATTTACAGTTCCTTTCTTCTGTGCTCCTTTCTAGATGTCATGCAGACCAGTCTCAGAAGAGAAAAATGTTCTACTCCTGTCAATAAGTGCATTTCAAAGTGGAGCATTTTTCCATTTTAAACATTCTCTTGTGTTGTCTGAGCACAGACTCATACTCTGTACCATGTTCCAAATAATCACCCTTTGGGGGAAAAAAAAGAAGGGGGGGGCCATTCTTGAAACCTCTTTCAAGGTGTACTACAGGGAAGCTATCTGCATTCTGT
The DNA here is from genome assembly GCA_013397275.1 of Burhinus bistriatus. NCBI lineage: Eukaryota > Metazoa > Chordata > Aves > Charadriiformes > Burhinidae > Burhinus > Burhinus bistriatus. The sequence goes on from VYXH01004700.1 coordinate 766,483, forward strand.
GTATCAAATTACTTCCACAGAATGACACAAACTCCAGAAACAGAGGCTTTCAAGTAAGTGCAATGGAGACTGTACAAATAAGCTACTTGATAGCAAACACTTAAAAAACCATCTTACTTAAGGTCGGCCACAAGTGAGGAACTAAGTCTATCAAGAGCTTCTGCCATACTGTCAATGAAGAGCTTAGGAGCAGTTCAGGATGCCCTTGTCTGTGTAGTTTCCAGCATGCTCACTAGAAGAACTTAAACAGCACAGGTACCCTGCTTCAGGATCTAAATCTATTCTCTATTCACCAATCACATCTAAAGAGCTGTTAGGAATCCACTAGTGTCCACCATAAATCAAAACTAGAAGCAATATCTGAACTCCTCTGACATCCAGTTGACCTGGAAACACTCAAGCCCACCGTTGGGATCCACTCACGGTCAACTATTAACTCGTCTCTGGTACCAGGCCAATTTACGTTTACGACTTGTTTAGGATTACTGACAACCAGGCATTTCTGAGTTCATACTTGACATAAATAACCCATGACTGTGCTACCAAATGTCTCCTATGTCTGTGCCTAGAGCTAACTGAAGAAAAGCCACACATCACAGATGTATCCCACATCTTTCTTTCCAAGACAGCTCTCACTCAGCTGATTGCAAGGCTATTTCACTCTGCTCATGAGACTAGAACAGAGGCTGAAATACTTTCCAGTGTGTTTGTACTTAAACGCTGTCTACTTCCAGACGCTGGTCTTTTTACTTATGTTCAACTTTGCCTGTTGATTTCACCTCCTTGCACGATACCTTGGAGTTTAATTAAGATCAATAGCAAGTGGTATAGCATGTTGTAGTTATTTTACAGAAGGCAAGTTGAAAAAGTTTGAGAAAAATCCACAGAAATTAAAAAGCAGCTTGTTTCGGTTGTCTTGTTTTGACAGTACCTCCAGCATTTGCAGGTTTAATTTCTCTTTCAAGCTAGAGGCATAAAGCAAAATACCAAAGAAAAACATTTCGTCCAGCCTCAGCTAGTCATTTTGAGGTAATTACAGTGCAGAATGTTCAGCCTGAAGTTTTCCAGATAATTAGAGGTTTAGGTTAGCTGCCTTTCTTTAGTAAGTGTTTCAATTCCAACTCATCTCTGCTAAAATAAGCCCCCAAACCACACAGAGAATGACATTCCCTGGGTTAGAGTAAACAAATTTTGTCATATAGCCTAGTACACCTATAGCTTTCCTAGATATCTAGGTAAATAAACTAAACTATTTATTCTGGGTTAGAGGATGGCTCTGTATGATAAAGCATGGTATTAAAGTATTTCTGAGGCCATAGAAACCAGTTATTCTATTTATTTATTTTAAAATATGACACCAGCACCAGAGAGGCTGTCACATTTCATCTTATCAGGTGCTTCTACATTAACAACTGGTGTGGTGCACAGACAGAACAGCCAAGGTTAATTTTGTTGTGATGTGCTACAGTTCTAGGCTCTATCACATCACTGTTAACCAGCAGTCAGGTTTGCATCACTTGCTAGTCTTAGGTGACAGACACTAGCACACAGCGAGAGCATCCAGTGGAGAACTTGGCACCCTCTTCCACACAGGGTGCACCAAATGTGATCTCAATGCATGATTTCAGAGTTGGTTTCAAATGGAGCACCCCATTGATGCACTTGAGTGCATGCTGCATGAATCCAGATGCAAAGACCAGGCAACTTCACTCCTAAAAAGACCTTTTTCCAAAGCACTGAACCATTCCAGTATGCGCTCATTGTGGTTGCTAGCAAGCCAATGTTTAACATCATTCCAGAGTGAAATCAGTGACACAAACAGAACTTTAACTTCTGGTATCCACCCTGATACTTTCATTTTCCATGACCTGCATATAGCAAGGATCCTATGCACCTGTTATGCATACAGATATAAGCAGCCTTCCACATACTCAAGCCTTAGCAACGTATCAAAGCAGAGCAACAGGAAGAATACGTGCAGATCAGGGTAGAACTGAGAATCACTCTTTTTTGTTGCATACAATATCATTCATTCAGCCAAAGTTTCTTGCTCAACCAGAATGAAGTATTCTGTTAAGTTTTGAGCTCTTTCAAATAAATGCTGTAAATAACACAAACAAACATTTACAACTACAAGCATTTTATTTGTTTTAAAAAACAATCACAAACTATTTAAAATATTTCAATTGTTCGGGACTTAAAAAACAGTGATCCAGCTAAACAGCCGCAACCTTGCAGACTGCTTCAGATTACTTAAATGTACTTCCCCCATCCCCCTTTAGAATATCTGCTAAAATTTCACCTAGGTCTAAATTAAAATAGTGCCAAAAAGCGTATGGCTCACATACACCAACTATATATACCCTTTAATAGATGGAATCAAGTCTGCAATTTTAGAAATCTAATTATATATTGTAAATAAATACAAATATAAGCAAACTTTAGCAACTGCCTTTTTAATATCTATGTTGAACACTGAGAAGAGAAAAAAAAATCTTAACCATTAACAATGGTAAAATCTACACTTTAGCCATTGATTAATTCTGGAGTGCTATTTATCACTTTCTTATAGCACTTAGAGCAAGGAATATGGCTTAGAGGATTAAGTTTTGCACTTTGTCAAAATACTGAATTTGCTGTCAAAGTATCACCACCGTGACCAGTAAAGGAAGCTGAAAAAAAAAAAAAGGCAACAGTGCCGCGGCTACTTAGTTCTAAGTCTCTTTTTATCAAATTAAGAGCCTAGTGTGGCACCACTGATTTAATGAATACGCTCATCTCTTACATTAATGGCCTCTTTTCAACTCTCTGAAGAAACAATAATATATTATGGATTCACAATCAAGAAATGCATTGTGACTGCAAATTCTCTTTCATATATGCCTCTGTATATAATTAAGAATTAAATTCCTTGCACTGTATTTGAGCTATAAGCAACCCTCTGAGGGTTTTTAAATGAGCTTTAATGATCGCTCTACATGCGGATTTTGTATACTAACATTATCAATAAAAATGGCTGTATAAAATATGCCAGCTCCGCAGATCTGTTTCTCCTAATATAACGTTATTGGTATCATTGTGAAGAGCTACATCATCCTATGGGCAGAGGTAGGTAGGACAGTATCTGTTATAAAAAGCAAACATTATATTGAAAATAACATTGCAAGGCTCATCAGTATTTTCTGCTGATATACCACTAAGGCTGAAGTCCAGCAGCCCTTTCCTTGTTTACTTTGTCTTAAAAACATTCACCTCAAGAGACGCATATCAAATACCACTGAAAACCCAAGTAGCTTTTTCATAGTACTATAGTCCGCCTGTGCTCAGGGACAGCTATTCCCTTTCCACCTAGTGGCATATCCCCCAGAAGAATTGTTTCCTACAGCAGTAACACCCTGTACTGTTTAAGCATCAGCATCCACAGTTCCTCACCTCTGTAGCTTCAGTAACAGTGCTGCCCCTCTCAAAAAAAAAAAAAATTACTCTAAAACACAAACAAAAACCCAAAACCCTTTCACAATGGCTATAACACCACCAGCTATCTGAATACTCTTGATTATTCACTGTGGTAGTTTTTATAACATTGTATTGCTTTCAGTCTACTCTTTACAAAACATAACAATTTCTTTTAAGTGAAAGCTTGTGAAAGTAAAAAAAATGAGTGCACGTTCATTTAATTCACAAGGATATTTACACCACTTCAGCTCTAACCTTGGTCCCTCTCCAATTCTCCTCCAAGAGGCAGCCAACACAGTCCTGGGCAGAACTGCCACCCAGAGTGTCCCAGGCAGGCTGGGGGAATGGACCAACAGAAACCTTATGAAGTTCAGCAAGGGCAAATGCAAGGCCTTGTGCCTAGGAAGGAAGAGCAAGACAAGCCAGGCACCATCGGGCTGGGGATTAGCTCTGTGGAGGAGTTCCCAGGGGCTGCCAAGCTTCTCAAACCTCCTGGGCATACCCAGGCAGTGGGGTTTTCTGATCACCTTGGGCTTCCTCAGTCATCCCAACCTCCACACACAGACACCCCTCAGGCTTTGGGGCTCACCAGCCCAGGCATCCCAGCTTCAGCAAAGGTTGCCGCCTGCACTGCTCCTGCTGCACTAGCCCTTTCTCAGGGCGAGGTTCTGCAGCCACCCCAGCCCCTGGGGGTCTAATGGCTGTCCTCCCATTACAGATACCAGTGAGCTCTGTAACTCTGTTCAAGACCAAATGTTTCTGACTGAAATTAATGCTGGGGGGAAGACCATCAGCGACCTCTATAATCCCAATTTCATTCTCAAAATAGGGTTTACGTAGATGTATTTTCAATCTCTTCCTACCTCACGGTGCAAGACAATGTGGCACCCATAGAGTTTAATAATTTTGAGGGCTGAAGTTGACTTAAGCTCCCTAGGATTTCATGATCAACTTTAATGCACTTCTCCCTTTTCTCCCCCTCATAAGAATTTACAACAGAATTGAGTAATATAAGTAAGATTTTCACTAGCTTGGTGCTTTGGATTTATCATCAAGACAACAACTGATACAATGAATCTGTTTGATATAAAACAACATCCAAAGGCATGCAGTTCCCAAAAACTAATTTTATAAGACATAAGGGAACAGAAGTATGTGACTTTGAATAAAACGTATTCTCATGTATTTAAGGTATTACTGAACTTGCCTATTAAAGAATAATTTATACAAAACATATTGAAGTTTTGGTTTAAAAACAATGTACCCATTAAAATATGCAACCATATATTATAAAGAAGGCTTTTCTTCACTCAAAAATGAGATTGTTCCCTGAAAGCACGCTGGAGGCAAAGAAGATGTCATCACATCAATTTAAATTGTGTTCCTTACAAGATTTGCACCTCTAAAAGATCATTTTGCTTTGTTGCAACGCTTTCCTCATTAGCTTTTATCCACTGGCTATCTAATACATTTAAAAAATAGAAAAAATACATGGCATCTTGAACTGATTTTAAAATCAATAGAGGCCTTTGAAGTCAATGAAGATGAACACCCCCAGAAAGAGCCAACCCTTTATCTTCAATTTTGAAAAAAAAAAATCCTAACCAATTTTACTGTCGGTCAGTGCTGGCACTCCAGGCACCGAGTGACAGTCTGGACAGCAAGACAGCATTACTTGAAGAACCACTGCTGGCAAAGTGTCCTGCACACCAGACAGGCAGGACTTGGACACAGCACAGCATAGCGGTTGCCAATTTTTGAGACTTGGTTATACTGAAAACCCAGAAACACATCAATATCTGAAACTCTCTCCAAAACTATATACTCTACCTCTGATTTTATAGCTCTCTATACCATTTATTCCTCTTTATAAAAAAATAGGTTTTCTTCTGAGGGCACTTGCATCCAAACAGGAGTCCAACTGTCGCATAATCCAAATTGAAACGTAGCGAATGCAGCACTCTCACGAAAATCAATATTCAGTCACCAGGATGTTTAGCTTCACATTGAGCTGAATGCAATATGAGCTGGGCAAAAGTGCACATCTCGCAAGTTTGCATGAATATATGTATACATCAGAGATTAGTTTAGAACAGACTTAACAAACTTGAACATATTCAATAAAAGCAATACTGCTTTGACTGAACCAGTACTTCCAAGTGCTTTAGACAGTATTAGAAAGCATTCTTTACTTAGAAGGTGATATGTTTTTAGTATTTATCTTCACACTTTACATTATACTAAAATTAGCATACACATCTTTGAACTATTTTTCCTCATTAGCAAGTGCATAGAGGCACTCTTGTGCTTCAGCTTATTCCAGAAAAGCTCTTCTCAAAGGCATGTGACTTCCCCAATAAGTCATTCTAGAGCATCTCAGATACAGAATCCAACTTCAAGGAACCACTCCAGAAACCAATGTCTAGAGTCATAATACTTGTTCTTTTCTCCCCTCTGCAACAGCAATCTTCAGTTTTCTATACTGAAACATATATAAACTCCAGACAGTGTTCCTGTTTGCTCAGTAGCGTGCAGTCTCCAGTAGTGGAGAAAATGGAAGCAGCAGCTTAACTAGCATTCAAAGTGGTGACAAGCAGATCTTCTGGGTAATTAAACTGATGCCAGCCTCCTCTATACTCAGAATTATTAGTATTCTCTGCAGGGGGGAGAGTGCAACTTCAGAGAGAAATTAATGGGATTTACACAATATATTGTTTTCTGTAAGGAAGGAGCTAGCAAGACGTACACAATGTCACTAAAAAAAAGAAGTGCTTTCCAATCATTGCCATCATACTTTTCTTCCCCCAGTATTACACTTGACTTTCTTCTCTATGACAATTGGCTGAAAGTTAAAATTTGTGACTAAAATCACTAATATATCAGAAAAGTGATGCTATAGCTACCAGCTATAAAATTGATTAATATATTTGTCATTCAGAATATTCTTTCTGGCATACCCAACACATCTTAGGATGAGTTGCCTCTTCCACAATGTCTATAGCATTAGTAGTACATACTTTTTCTATTATTTACCAGTGCGACAAGGTGACAAGCCACATTTCACAGCAAAAAGTTTCCTTTACTCTTAAGGTAACAAATTTGCACTTTATACTGTTAAACTTCAGCTGCATCCACTAATAAAGTCCTTTTTCTAAATACCAGTGCTCTGTAAAACCAACAGCTGCTCTGGAGACTGACAGCTATGTATCAGCAGTAAATTCCCTCCAACCTATCCCATTTTTCAGTTCAGGTCAGGTGAGACCCTGATCGTTTTTTCACTTACCCGGTGAGGCGGGGGGGCGAGTCAGGTGAGACCCAAAACCACTAGAAGAATAGCGTGGCAGAAGAGAAACCATTTTAGACCTCCCTAGACTTCTTGAGCTTCTCTTTGTATTAGCTTATCTAGAAGATCTATCATATTTGTCAAAAATTAGACTGAAGTATTAAACATTTCCCAATGCTACTAATTTTTAACTAGTAATCCAGGACAGAAGTCTTTTTTTTTTTTTTTTTTTTCCTCTCCTGGTGGCTCTTCTAAATCCCTATGGCAGTCTATTATCCCAAATGAATTTTTCACAGTAATGCTAAATTGAGCATCCCAAATTTGTAGTACACTAATTTAGCTCAATTTGATAAGTGTTTTTGATCAGCAAGGCTCAAAGTGTTTGAACAGGAGAAATACGGGTGTATTCAACAGGAGTTTAACTGTGTAGGTTTCATCTTCAAGCACAATATATGAACTCGATTTCTCCTGTCAGGGTTATTACTCCCATGCAAGAAAGGACAACACTAACAAGTGTGAAGGGAACATGAATATTGGTGGATTAGAAATCATGGAAGCACCTGAGAATGGTCACGTAGGAATTAGGGCTTCTCCCCCAAAAAAGGTGACAGAGTCAATAGCACAACCAAAGTGCATCTACACCAATGCACGCAGCATGGGCAACAAACAGGAGGAGCTGGCAGCCATTGTGCAGCAGGAAAACTGTGATACAGATGCCATCACAGAAACATGGTGCGATGACTCACAAAAGTGGAGTGCTGCAATGGATGGCTATAAACTCTTCCGAAGGGACAGGCCAGGAAGGAGAGGCGGTGGGGTAGCCCTGTATGTTAGGAAGTGTGATTGATTGTCTAGGGCTTGATGATGGTGACAATAGGGTTGAGTGCTTATGGGTAAGAATCAGGGGGAAGGCCAACAAGGCAGATATCATGGTGGGAGTCTGTTAAAGACCACCCAATGAGGATGAAGAGGCAGATGAAATAATAGTCTATAAGCAGCTGGGAGAAGTCTCACAATCACTAACACTTGTTCTTGTAGGGGACTTCAACTTACCAGATGTCTGCTGGAAATACTGCACAGCAGACAGGAAATGGTCTAGGAGGTTCCTGGAGTGTGTAGAAAATAACTTCCTGACACAGGTGGTGAGTGAGCCAAGTAGGGAAGGTGCCCCACTGGACCTGTTGTTTGCGAATAGAGAAGGACTTGTGGGTGATGTGATGGTTGGAGGCCATCTTGGGCATAGAGATCATGAAATGAGAGAGTTTTTGATTCTTGGAGAAGTAAGGAGGCGGGTCAACAGAACTGCCACCTTGGACTTCCAGAGGGCAGACTTTGGCCTGTTTAGGAGACTGTTTGACAGTGTCCCTTAGGAGGCAGTCCTGAAGGGCAAAGGATTCCAGGAAGGCTGGACATTCTTCAAGAAGGAAGTCTTAAACGCGCGGGAGGAGGCCATCCCCATGTGCTGTAAGACGAGCTGGCAGGGAAGAAGAGCGGCCTGTCTGAACAGAGAGGTTTGGCTGGAACTCAGGAAAAGAAGGAGAATTTACGACCTTTTGAAGAAGGGGCAGGCAACTCAGGAGGACCACAAGGAAGTTGCGAGCTATGCCCGGAGAAAATTAGAATGGCCAAAGCTCAACTAGAACTTAATCTGGCTACTGCCATAAAAGACAATGAAAAAAATATTTCTATAAATACGTTAGCAACAAAAGGAGGACTAAGGAGAATCTCCATCCCTTATTGGATGCAGAGGGAAACATAGTGACCAAGGCTGAGGTACAGGCTGAGGCCTGCTTTGCCTCAGTCTTTAATAGTAAGAGCAGTTGTTCTCCGGGTACCCAGACCCCTGAGCTGGATGACAGGGAGCAGAATGAAGCCCCCGTAATCCAAGGGGAAATAGTGACCTGCTGCACCACTTAGACACGCACAAGTCTATGGGGCCAGATGAGATCCACCCAAGGGTACTGAGGGAGCTGGTGGAAGTGCTCACCAAGCCTCTTTCCATCATTTATCGGCAGTCCTGGCTAACCAGGGAGGTCCCAGTTGACTGGAGGTTAGCAAACGTGACACCCACCTACAAGAAGGGCCACAAGGAGGATGCGGGGGATTACAGACCTGTCAGTCTGACCTCAGTGCCAGGGAAGTTTATGGAGTAAATCATCTGGAGTGCCATCACGTGGCATGTACAGGACAACCAAGTGATCAGGTCCAGTCAGCATGGGCTTATGAAAGGCAGGTCCTGCTTAAGTAACCTGATCTCCTTCTATGACAAGGTGACTCGCTTAGCAGACAAGGGAAAGGCTGTGGATGTTGTCTACCTGGACTTTAGTAAAGCCTTTGACACTATTTCGCACAGCGTTGTCCTGGAGAAGCTGGCTGCTCATGGCTTGGAGGGGCATATGTTTTGCTGGGTAAAAAACTGGCTGGAAGAAGAGAAAGCTCTGGGGACACCTCATTGAGGTCTTTCAGTACTTAAGGGGGGCTTATAAGAAAGAAGGGAACAAACTTTTTAGTAGGACCTTTTGCAATAGGACAAGGGGTAATCATTTTAAACTAAAAGAGGAGAGATTTCGACTAGATATAAGGAAGAAATGTTTTACAAAGAGGGTGGTGAAACACTGGACCAGGTTGCCCTGAGAGGTGGTACATAGCCCACCCCTGGAAACACTCAAGGCCGGGTTGGATGGGGCTCTGACCAACCTGATCTAGTTGAAGATGTCCCTGCTGATTATGGGGGGGTGGACTAGATGACCTTTAAAGGTCCCTTCCAACCCAAAATATTCTGTGATTCTATGAACATACAGGTATAGCAAGAGAGCATCATAGTTCATCTGATAGCTATACTGGCTATTTCGTACACATTTAAACCAGTCCTACTTACCATCAGTGTAAGGACTGTTGTGACATACAGCAGTGTTCTGCCAGAGGGCTGTGCAACCCACCTAGTTCCTTTCACTACTGAGCATAAATTCTAACACTAAAGTAAGTTTATTCTGATATTTTTCAGATATGATAGCATTCTGAAGTTACATCCACTCTCCTCCCCAAAATTTATGTACAGGATAGCATATAACAAAGATAGACATTTATGCATAGCACACTGAAACACAGGACGCCTTTTTGTTGTTAAGATGACACTACTCTTTATCACTTCCAGAAATGGTGAGAAAGCAATTTTCTAAGTCTTTCATTTGCTTTCATTGTCAGGAAGGATACCGAGTCTGAGGCCGGGGGTTACTCAAAAACACTGAAAAGCTTGGGGATGGGCAACTATTAAAGCCCTTGAAGCCTGAGGACAGCTGTGTCAGCCAACCTAGAGCCCAGGCTTGTTGGTATTCATTATGCTGTTCCCACAGCAGAAAAGAGCTTAAATGCTCATTAAACCTGGAACTCTTCCAGACATTAAAGTGGTACGCTGACTCTTCTAGCCTTTCAGATATGCCAGCATCATACCACCCTCTGTTTTTTATGATTATATCACCTCCTACACTGAAAAGACTCATATCTAGGCCACTTCTTTAATTTTTCAAAAATAAATAACATCTGCTATGCTGTTACTACTTATGGTTAGTCACACAAATATATGGGGCATATTATAAGAATTAAGCAATCTTTACAATGGCGCTGCTTGATCATTTAAACACAGATGTTCTCCAACGACAGTTCTTCATACTGACTGATCTTATGATACCAGCTCATAATAATTTCCAGCAGCTAAATTGCAAGGGAAGACAGCTGAAATTTATCCGCAATATTCCTTAGTCATATAAGCAATTGCTGTTTTACCCTAGCCACCCAGCATGATAGTAAACGAAAGGAGATTGCAGTCAGATTCTCCAATCTGCTCCTGCCGCACCACATCAATATACTGCGACTTAGCCTCAGCAGAGTGCTGAGGCAGGCTCCAGCTCTTACTAACATCACTCCCCCTCAGTTTAGAGGTTACTTTTTCCTGAATGAATCCCTGCACTCTATAAAGAAAAACAATGTTTTGTATTTCATCTTATTCAGGGCTTGTTTTCTTAGAATGGCACAACAAAACCCACAAACTGTAACTTGCCTTCCCATGTTTTATGTTATATTTTGATGGACATCATTTACAAATGAACAGATGGGCAACTTAAGTCAAAGAGCAGATATAGGAGAACATTTCTTAAACTAATATTTGGTTGCTGAATTGGAACAACTTACAAAATTTATAGGACTCATACGAGCAGCTCTCAGCAACTTAATCTGAGTTATTAGTTTACAGACTTGGAAGGGTGTTACAAAGCTCAAAGTGAAGCTTATGTCAAGATAGAAATGCATAATGGCAGGGGGCAGGGAATCTACAACAAAATGCAGACCAAGAAATAAAATTAAAATCCTTACCTACATAGATCCTTTAAATCACAGGCACCATCATGCCAGCTAAACCAGCCATGAAAACAACCACGAGAAAAAAGAAACCCCTATCTCTATTTTCTCCAAAAGTAGGCATAGAACTGTGAGGGACTTTCTCTTCTTTACTCATTTAAACATAACTCAAAAATAACACAACCCCCATACCACACCCCATTCTTCTCCCACCCCCCTTTACATATTTTGGAAAACATAACCACCTGGTAGTCAGCTGAGATAATTATTCCTACTGCCACCTCCTTAGGCATTGCAATAGCTCCACTTGTTCCCTTTAACCTTCCCTGGAACACCTGATATGGCCTGAACCTGTCCTGGAGACTGACCCCTTCCTTTCCAAGCTTTTGATTTGTGTTACGCATGATCTTGAATTAACACAATTACATTCTGAGTCTGTAAAAGAAAATACAGATATTTGGAAGTGACAATTCCAAGTTCAGACTGGATAGGGACAACATCCTTATCTTGGGTAAGGATGCTGGACAAAACACAATATAACCATTTAATAAAGCACAAGAATAACATTCAGAGGCCTTTGGTTTGGTTTTTTTGTTGTTGTTGGTTTCATTGCAATCACAATCAACCACGAAATTTAGAAAGCATGCAGGCTAATGTCACAAAACAGTATTTTGAAGTCAAGGAATAATGCTGATCACTGAGCCACAGCACATTCTGGCCACGTTCTCAGCCTAGAGTTTGTCTGCCAGGCAGATAGCTGAGCTAGAAACAGCAGCTTTTTTAAGTCAGGTTAATATACGATACAAAACTTGAAGACCTCCTCACCCCACCTCAAATTAAGCTTGAACACGTAGAAATACCCATACATATGTGCCAACACACATTCCAAGGAATCTTCACAATTTCTTTTAAAAACAGATGCGTATTTTAAAAATAAAGGTAGTGGAGAACATCAGTGTAATTAGCTGTCAGCAAACACAATTAGCTATGGAAGACTAAAGACTCAAAACTGAAAGATGTAGAGTTCCCAACTAAGATAGATTTCTTATGTTGTAAAACATTGAAAACAGTACAATACATATTACATGGTCCTTAAAGAAGACTCCATACATCTTAAAGGAACCATAATACAAACAAAATATGAAATGGCAACCAACAGAACTGATAGACATATGAAACAGAAATAAATTGCCAATATTTATATATCACAAACTACAGCAGCCTGTTGGAATTTTGCCATTGGTGTCTGTTGTTTTCCTTCCTTACATTTTCCTACTAATTTCTTTGCCTTTTAAATCTCTTCTATAACTGATTAACAAATTTTACTTGTGCTGGTTGCTCTGTTCTTAAAAATGGGATTCATTTGTGCAAGGAAACCGCAAATTAAACAGACATCACACAACATCCATTCATGTGGGTTACCAAAATGAAAGCATGCGCCATTGCGCCATGTTCCATGCCTTTACAGAAAAGATTCCCCATCATGAACTGGTAGGCAAAGAACGTAGAGCTGAGGGGGAGCCACAGGGCTCCATTTCCCTATGCAAATTGGCCGGCTGCCCTGTGGCATGCTGTAAATTTTCCTGTAAGAATCACAGAGGCACAACACAAGCCTGATTGAGAGTTAGCATTGTAAAATTTTCCTGAGCCACAGACATTGGGAAGCGTATGAATTCCAGCAATTGTGTATCAGACAGTTCTCTTCCCAGATATCTCCCACTCGTCTCCTCAATACTCAGTATTTTATGTTGTATAGTAGCTTTCACATGTCACTAATCATATTTATAAAAGCATGTTTATGCAGTGCATGAGTTCATCTCCCCGTAAGCTCTTTTACCAGTGACCAGCTGACATGCTGCTTTGTTCATTTTATGACCAGCAACACGTTTGTCAACGTTGTCTTAATTAAGAACATTGCTTACGATTGTATACTTTTACAGTAAAAAATGAGCCTAGAGAATACCATACCTGGGAACTGCATCCCTCCGCAAGCTATGAAATAAACTGTGCCTTCCCAATGCCACTGTAGAGGAGGGTGCCAGCCAGTGGAGCATTTAGAGATCAAAAGTCGCATCAGTGGATATAGTCTCCCGGCTGTCCAAGAGTCAGAGCAAAGGCAGAAAGATAGTCTCTCTCAGAGACATGGTTTCTCTTCATACAGCAACAGTTTTGCTAGTGGCAAAATAATTTCATACAACTATGCCTAGATCATTCGCAGACAACCCCTTTCATTTGAGCAATTCAGGCAGAAGGAGTGGGCAATTTTTAGGAAGAAGAAAATTGTAACCAATTCCTATGATGCTCTGGGGACTGTTCCTCAGAAATAATGGGTCACAGGACGTAGCCAGAGACAGTGATGAGTGTCAGGTAGCTCTATAGCAACTACATTTACTTAAAAAAAAAAGAAGTAAAACCTTTTTGCATCATATAAATAGTGGTGTCTGTCTCGGGGAGTTTAGAAAGGACTTTTGTATTGACTGCTGCATGAACATCACCGCTGCTTCTTTAAAACCAGTGCTTGCATCTTCTGCCTATTAAGAAAAATGGTGTTTGGCTACAGAGGCAAATTAAGTTTTTGCACTGGTCTCTAAGCATTAGTAATGTTTCTGATAGGTGCAAAGGGACAGTGTCATTTAAATATAATTTAGAAAACATGTTTGATTTATAATTTAGAACACATGATTGTTTTCTAAAAATCTTCACTGGTGAATAGCAGACATCTGCATAAATACAACAGCACTCGAGTGAATCAAACTCAGATTCTCTTCCTTCACTAGCTGACTGAAGAGTGGACTATTTCTTTTCTCACCTGAAACTTTATGTTTTACAACGAAACCTTTACTTTAATAGTGCTGGGTATTTCCTGATTCACACAGAACTAAATTTGTGCACACTTTCATGGAGGTAACTGGCAGGAAATTGCGTTTATGCTAATATAAATAATATGAATAATATGCAACTTTCATAGCTCCATAGTGATGTAGACAGGATGTTTCCAGAGCTCAACCTCACTTAAAGACCACCTTTGTCAAGCAGCGACTCTAGAAACTGCAAATATGGAAGTTATAAAATGTAAGCTGAGCTGTGGGCTGAATTGCCTGGGAAGTGTCGTAACAGTGTTAAGTAGGAACTAACACACCGACTAAACTGAGCAACACTCATGGCAGATCAATATACTATACCAACCTGCAGATCAAAAACTGTTTTCTCTCTGTGTCAGCTCCTAGTAGAAACCTTTGATCAGAAACAGAAACTATAACTGCTATTAAAGCCATGAGAGAGAAACAAAAGAGATTTCAATCATCGGAGATTTAGGGCCAGCTGTTCCAACTAGGCTGTATATATGTGCACAGGTGTTCACAGCAGGAAAGGGCACACTTTAAAAAAAGCATATTTTTTAAGAAGTCTGGATCATACAGCTATGTCTGCTGCAGATTGCTGGGGAGACTCGGGTCTTCCACATGGGCTTGCTAAACCCTGAAGCCAAGTTGACTGAAACTAGAGATTATTGCCAGTGGCAGCAAGTAAGTTGATGTCCTCTGATTGATTTTTCTGATTTGGAGTGCAAAAGTGTTTTCAAAACTATCCCTGATGAGGGAATTGACACACACACCCCAACCCCTTTTTCGATTCACATACCAATTTTAAAAGATATATCCACCTCAAAACTATTTTAATCATCCCTGTGTACCATGCCATTTCACTGCAACAAACAAGGAAGAATTTGGTCCAGGACAGAAGATGATCTATTTCAAACAGTATTCATTAACAACTACTTTTAACAAGTTTTAGAAGTGATACAAAAAAAAATTCCAATATTTCCAGCATATATAATTACTTCATCCTAAGTAAATAAATATAAAATTCCTTAGGGTTTTGCAATACAGAAATATACAGTAACTTAAGAACAGATTTCAAATAGATATATCCAGAGTATTAAACAAGTTCAAGTACAGCTTGCAAAGTATCTGCATTAGCTGAGAGCTCACCACAGCCTCATAATGCAAATATTTATGCAGTTTCTGTGAGTTTTGAAGTTTATACAGAATTCTTTGCTTCTGTGGTAACTGTGCAGTGATATTCGCTGGATAAAATAGGTCTGCATGAGCCTAGCCTAGAAGGAATTTTTGCCTCGAACAGCCACTCTGCCCTGTAAAGAGCTGGAATAAAAAGCCCAAGTAGCTTTGTTGTGGTTGACTTGTATTGCTCTACAAGATTTCAGGGATATAGATGCATTTGAATGAACTACTGTGTAATGAAACTTTTCAATTCATTGATCAAAGTGCTTATAGCTCACATTTTGAATCAAGCAAAGTAGTGAAACGGTAACTATTGAACAAATAAATTTCATCTGTCAGATTCTCAGGAATCACTTAACAACTGAAGTTCTTGAAAAAAACTGTATTTTTACATAAAAAGAAAGTTTAAAGACTTTGTCACCTGCCAATATGACTCTAAACAGCAGCATATTTTAATATGTTCTCAGAGATGTAAGAAGTATGTAAGGAACACAGACAGCATCTTCACAGACCAAACAGAACAAGATAAAATGAAACTGTGGATTAATAATCTGCATTCAGCCAAGAATTTATTAACTTGCCAATAAAATGAACAGTCTCAGGAATTCTTGTTTGAAGGACAACCATTCTTACTTGTTTTCATCATCCTGCTTTTAGGAGGTTGAGCATCCCTCAAGAGTTTTTTTCCTGTTTTCTGTTGTTGTTGTTGGTTGTATTTGTTTGTTTCTACACACTTTCATATATAATATATTGCTTCTTAACATAAGAGATTTCTGTTTAGCAAGACAGATTGTTTGTGAGAGGTAATCTATACTACTGTCTTAAACCATCCCAAATGCTGTTTTCAGACCTCAGACTGACATTGCCACAGTTACTTTAATCCAATCATTACCAGTGGAATTCCTTTTTAGCATCATTCCTTACATGGCCCTGAAAGCAGTAAAGACCATAAAGCTGCAAAAGGAAAAAATTACCAGCCCCAAAAATTAATTTAAAAAATTAAATATTGGAAGCTGTAAGCCAATGAACACTGATATTAACCAGGAGTTCTGGGTATTTCTCAGGAGCATGATAAGAGAAGAACAGGAAATAACCAATTAGGCTGCTAAAGGCACTCCAATTTTTCTTCTATCTATTCCAAAAATGTCTAAGTTTGTGGAGAGAAGCAGATTCCAGCGATTATTCCCTTTCACCACTGGTATTCCTATTCCATGCAATCTCTTCAGATTGCTTCCCTCAGGGACTCCAGGCATAAAAATATTACAAAGCAACAGAAGTCCATTTTCCAAGAAACATTATGGGCAGGAAACCTAATTTATCTTTTCATCATATAATAACTTGTTATTATTTAGTTATTTTTAGCCAAAGTCACTTGGAATCTGTGGCTGCAAGGCCAGTTACTTTGAAAAAAGTTGTATTTGCTAAAAGAAATATATTCACAATTCAGAAAAATTTTACAGCTATTTATTGAACCTACAGCATGTACTACCCCAGCAATGAGTTGTATGTTTAATTACCATCTTAATCAGATTCCTTTACCTACTGTCTCCAGTTTATTTAGTTTTCATATACCTTGCAGCTCAAGATCAGGGGTCAACATTAAGTAGAACAAAGGGAAAAACTCTTTTTTTTTTTTTGTAGTTTAGTCAGTCACCAGCTATTAAGCCTATGCTAGCTATCAAAAAGGCCATATAAGATTAAGATCAGAAT
Source organism: Burhinus bistriatus (assembly GCA_013397275.1). Lineage (NCBI taxonomy): Eukaryota > Metazoa > Chordata > Aves > Charadriiformes > Burhinidae > Burhinus > Burhinus bistriatus. Next base: position 783,304 of record VYXH01004700.1, read on the forward strand.
GTTTTTCCAAGGAACTGGAGTAGCTAAAAGACAACAAAACAAACTCATTATGCAAATTTAACCATTGCCTTTGCCTCACTTTGGTGAACTTTCTCTCTCTAAAAAGGCAGGGGGTGGAAAAACCTCCTCCATTAAATATTGGTGGTTTCCCAACAAGCATAACATTGACCCTAGTTGAGCCATGTGGTTTGTCAAACACACCTAACCCAGAGTTACTCTTATTGCTCCTGGGAACCACATTCTTGTGTGGTGCCTCTGGCCAGGACCCGCCTTTCAGCTCCTGCTTCTCCAGGGCACACTTCCACATACACAGCTCTACCCACTGCTCATGAATCAGAGCCTCTTTTCCATTTCTCGACCAACTCAAAAGCCATTTAATCACATGTCATAGCTTCTTCTATGTTTATCTGAGCTCCACAGGTTTATGTTATTAACTGAAGCCTCCATTGATTTACCAATTACTAAACAAAAGAGCATTGAACTACTGCCCCCTTTAGTCTGGAGGGAAGGACAGCCGCTCCAACAAGTTGAGAGCCAAACCATACCTGTAGTAAGCTTAGAAGTGATTCAACTTCATGAGTTTAGAAATCAAGATGGTAGGAAGAAGTAAAACATGGGGGTAAATAGTACAGTTAACTTACTTGCATGATTGTTCCAGCATTCCTCTCTCTTTCCCTTCCTCCTACATAGAGATGCATTTGAAGGGAACTGAAAACATGATGTATTGCAGACTGCTTTCAAGATTGAAATGTGACTGCATATGCACAACAGGTATGTACACTAGCAAAATATTCAAAGATGGAAGGATCACATTCATCTCTCTCACAGGAACTACAATATATGATGTGATTTATGTAGCTCATCTGAGCTGGTTCAGTTTAAAATATTCGTACAAACTCTCCACAGACAGTTAAAAATCTGGAAACGCTTACAGAAATACTTGTTAAGAACTCCAAGTACTAAAAATTTGAAGAAGAGTGAAGAATCATAAAATAATATATTGTTTACCAGCTGTTCCATCATACGCAATTGCAACCAAGATGGTCATGCAAGATCTGACCATTGTTTGTATTCCTTATTCTCCCTCAATGTTACAGTGTTCCTGAAAGCAATACTTGACCTCCACAAGGAAGATCTTAATGGTGCTTCTACAGACAGATTTTTGTGCAGACTGTTCAGTTAATCCTTCCTTTCTGCCACTTAGGAAATGGCAAGCAGTATAATGGAAATATTTAAAATCACAGATCCTACTTCCTGGCAACTCTTTTCAAATACTGAGCTCTTTTAATAATGACCACATGCAACATAGGTGCACGTAGGTAAATATAACAGAAAAACAATATTTTAACCTATTTTTGAGTAAATATTGATCACATGATACTTGTTTACGAAACTTTTTTTACTTGCAAGAATATTTTATTTCAAATAAGTGCTGAAAATACCATACAAATTTGTACAGAATGGAGGAAAATCCCACTAAAAAAGTACCATTGCCACCCAGAATAATGGTAATCATTTTTGTGAATATATATGTTGCATATAAAACTATGTGCTGCAGTTTTACTACTTACTTAGGTCAAGAATTTTGTATTCTAAACTGATTATAATATTGCATATGGTGACACTATTAAAATTCCTCATACTACATACAATGTTTTCTATTATAAATTACACATACATTTGTTTACATAGCTATATGTGAGAAAATAGTAGACAGTGCAGTAATATGAGGTCATTTTCTAATTTTTAAGAACCTTGGGTTAGATAATCTTTCTGGTCAAGTTTTACCTGTCAACAGCCCATTTGGAAAGAAAAGAATAATGTATGCTATTCCTTGGTCACTTTTTTTTTCTTGCTTAATGCCAAGATCTTTCCAAGGAATAAACTTCAAGAGAACAGTGACAACTCATTTTATACCCTATTCCTTGTCTGCTGTGTAGTTTCAGTAATATTTCATCCAAAGTTGCCTTTTTTGTATAGCAACAGCCTCGTCCAAAAGATATCTTACAATATTTCCACTGCCAGAAATTTAAGACAGATGATTTATTCCGTATCCCTTTTTTTAAGGAGAAATACCTAATGTCAGCAATTTTCTTTTAACTGGAGGATGTTTGCCTACTATTCACAAATTCAATTACCCTTCCTTGATATGGAACAGTCTTTTACATTATTTTATTTTGCAGTTTCAAGTTTTCTTCCTGCTGATTTTTGCTTTGCTTGCTTATTTAAGTCTGCCTGCCATCTTTTGATGATGTGTCAGCAGGTCTCATCATGGGGGAAACAAACAACAGTCAAGAAATAAAAAGCAGCTTCAATGCACACTTGGAATCAAGTTAAGGTGCAGATTTCTTATTTTCCTGCCAAGATTAAATCCTTCTAGTAGCAGATGAAATAAAAGTGACTCGTCCCTCACTTTACATTCCACCTGTAGCTGACTCTGGATCTTCCCCAACCCTCTTCAGCTGATCTGGGAGAAAACATGTCATAAAGACATGACACGTTTGCTCCACAGTTTTACAAAATGTGCCATCCTGGAACCACCTGAATGAATGTTTGCGTCATTAAATTACTTACATCCTGTATTTTGGCCTGGCTGGTGCTTGGCACCTACAGCTCTTGCTAGTTTGAGCAAGAGCGGTCAGAACTTCACATACTTCCCAGCAACGCAGCTGCATGATGCTTGGCAGATACTCACCGTGTCTTTAACTGCCCACCCTTTGGGAAGTGCCATTTCCAGCACCCACTCTCCCAAGCTCATACTCCTCACAGCCACATCCCTTCATGCCTCAGTTTTACTTCTGGCCACCTTCCAACCATTGCCCTACTCTTCAGCAGCACCGGTGGTTGTGCGTGTTTAGTGTTTTGGGGTGTTTCTGCAGATTGGCTTGGCAGCACTAGAACAGCTGAAACATCATCATTCCTGCATAGCATCAGCTGCAAAGAGAGCTAAGGAGAAGCAGCTAAACAGAGTTTGTGAGTAAATATCAAGTGACAGGCAGACACTGATGCACTCAACTAGGTTTTATTAATCATATCCTAAAATAAGGTTAAGAATGTGAACGTGTCTATGCATACATAGGTCCCAGAGATCATTAATTCAGTCAATAGCTACATTTGAATAGAAGAGTCTGCTCAGAAAACTGCAATACTCATAAGCCACAAATTACTGTTAACCTACAAGTAATCATATGAAATGACCAGTGTGAACTATCACTCACATTTGATACAGGTTTTTTTCATACTGCCTAAAAATAACACAACACTGACTTCATGTTTACAGAAGGCCTAAGCATTTCAGCCCCCAAGCAATTCACACTGCTTGCAGTTATATTTAGACCTGCACTCAGAAACCCAAAGTTTAGTCTTGCTCTCCATCACCACCTCAGATGTCAAGCTCCCCTATCTCTCCCAGCCAGAGACTCTACTGACAAAAGACTTGCTTCCACTTCCTTCTCAACAATTGCCATTTCTGCTGCACACGTTTTGTCACAGCAAAAACTGCATTCCTCTCCTGTTTCTCATATCCCAGGCTGGCCTCTTTCTACCCTCAGGTCTCACCTGGCTTGGTAACAAAGACTTAGGAGTACAGGTTAGACAAACTGTCCTGTGCAAGAGTTCAGCTGATCTGGAAGCACCAACGCACACCAGGTTTTCTCGTCAATGATCTGTTGTGCAGTGATATCAGTCCTTTCTTCAGAAGAAAGCGTTTGGCTCTGAAGAAAAACTGTGATGTCTTACATTTACCTGAATTCCTCTCAGACACCAGATGCTGCCCATTCTTTGCCATGCCAGTGGAAATATGGAGTTGCACTTTTAAAAACTGTTTGAAAAACAAAAAGGGAGGCACTGTCATTCTGCACCTTGCTAACAGAAAACAGCAGTCTCACAGATGCTATGGTCCACTAAACATATGTCTCCCTCTACGCATGCTTTCAGAGAGTTTAATAAAGGGTGAGTTTCTTCTTTCCAAAGGTTGATAGAGGACAAAAAAACCAGGACATATTTATTAAGAAATGGATCAAGAAACAAACCAATGTGATGGTAAAAGACCATCACAAAGGAAGGCCAATAACATCCTAGCTTGTATCAGAAACAGTGTGGCCAGCAGGACTAGGGAAGTGATCATCCCCCTGTACTCGGCACTAGTGAGATTCCACCTCGCATACTGTGTTCAGTTTTGGGCCTCTCACTAAAAGAAAGTACATCGAGGTGCTGGAGCACATACAACGAAGGGCAATGAAGCTGGTGAAAGGTGTAGAGCACAAGTCTTACAAGGAGCAGCTGAGGGAATTGGGGTTGTTTAGCCTGGAGAAAAGGAGGGTGAGGGGAGACCTTATTGCTCTCTACCAATACCTGAAAGGAGGTTGTAGAGAGGTGGGGGTTGGTCTGTTCTCCCAAGTAACAGGCAATAGGACAAGAGGAAATGGCCTCAAGTTGTGCCAGAGGAGGTTTAGACTGGATATTCAGAAAAATTTCTGTACTGAAAGGGTTGTCAAGCATTGGAACAGGCTGCCCAGGGAAGTGGTTGAGTCACCATCCCTGGAGGTATTTAAAAGGCATGTAGATGTGGTGCTCAGGGACACGGTTTAGTGGTAACTTGGCAGTGCTAGGTTAATGGCTGGACTTGATCTTAAAGGTCTTTTCCAACCTAAATGATTCTGTGATATAGAAGCAGTTTAGCAGAACTGTTCCTGGGTAAATAAGAAGAATGAAAATTAGAAGCTACTGTATTTGTGTAATTAAATCCAGAGTTTAGATCACAGCTTAATTTCTAAGAAGTGGAGGAACTGTACAAGCTTCACAATTCTCTAACAAAAATGGAAAAATCAGGCCTTATGTTAAGGCACGGTGAGGCAAAACCTTTGAAAGAGTCTTCACTCAACCTGTTTCTGCAAAACCATAGGTCTTAGGTGCTTAATTTTCTGTTACTTCCTATTGCTGTTGTGAATCTAGGCTTAAGTGAGTTTCTCCCACCCAAACAGGTGATTTTGGAAGAAAGCTGCACAGAGAAACCAACCAGAGGAAGAGAACCATCCAAACTCCAGACCTTCAGCTAGTCAGAGAAATTTTTCTGTGGAGGCGGTCACATCTGCAGCCTTGCATTGCTCGTTCCAGTTTTCTTTTTCCAAAGTTTCACTGCTTCTGTTACCCCTTCCCCTTATTTCACTTCTCTTATTTCCAGCCTCTCCTTTAAACTTGTAACATTAGAAATGTATCTGCCATTCCTCAGCTGCTGATATTTCTGGTATGATGCATCTTTTGCTCTGTTTTGTCTAGTTTGATTGTAAGTACTCATCCAGACCTGTTATTATTACCATACAATAATATCATTGAAGCCACGGAAAACAGTAAGATTTATGTGCTGCTACCCAAGTGACTGAGGGTACAGCAATTACCAACTAAATCAGATCCTGTGACTTTTAATAGAAAATTTATAAGAGTGATTAGGAGTCATTTCTCCAGGACAGTCTTACCATTCATGATAGGTTGCTCAAGCCAACCAGGCAAGTTTTACTTGTTTTTTTTTTTTTTGGTTTGTTTTTATTTATTTATTTTTTTATTTAATATATACACAACTGGGACAAGGGCTGCGTAGCAATAACTTGGATCAGAATACAGTGACTCCTGACACAGAAAAAGTAACTGTTTTAAAGAAAACACTGTCATCCAAAGTATTTCATAAAAGGCCTCTGTAAATGGTTCGCTGAAGGCAGAAATATCATACTTTGAATTTAATAGTTGACACAGCCAATTCAAAAAGTTAGTATGATGGTCTGTGATTGTTCAGGTTATATTATTCTGACCACTAGCACTCTGGTGAGGGTTATCCTAAATTTCTGAGGGAGTTTACCATGCTGCACAGATGACTTTGCCAGCCACAACTGTTTCAGTGTATCACTGTATGTCTGTATCACTGTTCAGGCTACTATATCCCTGTTACACATTTTTGGCCAATGCTTACAAATTGTATTCAGAAGCACTAGCAAGATATTAGGACATGAAAATGGATCATGAAGCACTGAAAGGCTTCCAAAGATGTTCTACTGAATTTCTAATAGGAAGTTTCACCTTCTTTTTGATTACTTCTTGTCTAAAGCTAAATTAACACAGAAAAATAATGGCATGTATTTAGAGTCAGTTAATATATTCTGAGTGATTGCATTAGATGTTGCTATCATTTAGAGGAACCGTACAATTTAGGTCTAGGTGGACTTAGCAATAAATAGCTTATTGGTGACTAAGTACCTTCTAGTTCATCATATATAGACATAGTTCTATTTTTCTGATGGTTGTTAAAGGTGACAAGTAAAATGACTTTTGGCAGTTGCACTCAGTTCCCCGGGGAACAAGAGTCAAATTCAGAATACATGCAATAAAAGAATGTTGTATAAACGTGCTGCTGAATTTGACAGGTTGAAACAGTCTCGGTAGGATAGCAAGGACAGATTGAAATAAATCAGGCCCCATAAAGGTGTCCACAGTGTTTGGATATTATATTATTCAAGTGGCAGAAGTGATGGAAAATTAACATACTACTTCCTTATAGCAAAAAAAGTGTCACTAATTTGATTTTGGTCATCATGCCTCTCCCCCCCACCTTCTAAGATAATAACAGCTTGTGTAAAACCTCATTGCAACATGAACTCATATGTGCAAGGTAAAGATGGTGTAACTGTGTTGCTTTGTAATAAGGGGCTGTAGGCTGTGTACTGAATTTGCAACGCCTCAGGATTGACACTTGTCCAGCTTGGCCTGTCTGACCTTTTCTTGACCTGCCTGCAACCTCCTTTTACTTTGGTTAGCTCTAAGAGCAAATTTTCTTAATTGACCAGGTTCTAGGGCTAATTTGTTTTACCTGTGTTTATCTTCTATTGTACAATCACAGTTTTTGAACAGATAGGGATAACAAGGAGTTATTCCATACAGAATGAGATATTTATGGATAATATAATAATACAGAGAAACACAGGCCCTGTGCAATAGCAGAGGCTTAAAAAGTGGAGAAATAGGATGGAGCAGAGAGGAGTACAGGCATGAAAAAACAAAAGATGGGTCATAGGCCTGGTACTGGAAACTGTGCAGCTATAAACAACTCATCAATGGTCACTAAAAGAAAAGTAGACCACAAACTGGAAAAAAGTGGGTTTATGTGTAACAAAGAACACAGAAGTAGTATCCAGCACATGTGAAAGGCACGAAATTTGGATGTGAAGTGGAGGTGCAGACCAATGAAGAATGACGACCAATGCAGTAAAAGCAAAGGTGTAAAAGCGTGTTAGCAAACAAACAAAAATGGCCCCACACAGATCTTTAGGCAATGGAGAAGAAATCATCAACATGAACATAATGTTCTTTCCAGCAAAGGAGTTAAACCACTGTAATACCCTCACCAGCATGAAACCACTAACCTTATATTCCAGAAGTGTAGGTGAAGGGAAAGCAGAACATTTTCTGACCCTTTCCCTCATAAGGAGTGCGCGAATAACAGTTTTAGCTCTATTTACATTATTATTATACTTTTTCTGCATAGATGTATTCTTTCTTTTTCTGTAATGATTACATTTGGACCAGTAATGGTTCTTGAATTAGACTACTAAGACTTCAATTATGTTAGCAATAAGTTCCTGGCTTTCTGTGAGGTGTGTTTCGTTTTTGCCCATAAATAAGATTTTGAGTGCAACAATGGTTGGCAGTTCTAACTACACAGATGTTCAAAAATAATAAGACTTTGGATTTGCTAAGGAAAGGTCATCTTCTGCAGAGTAGTTGTATTTCTGTATGTAACTTAATTATTCAGTAATCATTAATAATAAAGGGAAAGAGATTACTCAAATGTAATTCCCCTGTCAGTATAACTCACTTTCTGCTTAATCTGTTCCATACATAACTCCCACATTTTATCTCAGTCTCCATCTTAACCTACCTCCTGCTTTCCCATGGGGCACCACGTCAAATGGTTTATTGAAATCTATATAGAGTAGACATATTCAGTTTCAGTGGCCAATCATCCCTCCAGTCAAAGAAAAATATCAGGTCAGCTGGCACTGTAAAAAATTTGAAGCTTGGGCTTATACAGTTGCCTGTTTTCCAGCTTCTTCTATTAATTCAAAAGAATTAACTTTCTGCAGCTGAAGATCTTGCATCCCACTGACCTCAAAGCAAACAATTTCAAAGGACAAAACTTATCTTCCTATGTTATTACAAACTGTGATCATTCTCTGTTCAGCATGTATGTTTAGATCTGTAATTGAAGATCTACACAGCTCTCTACTGAATCTCTAACCTGTTCAGTTCTATGTACAGCTCGTCAACATCAGGGGGCTTTAACCAACACTTAAAAGACAAGAACATATAAGCTAAGCAGTTATTTAATGGGTATTCTGCATTAACAACCTTTGCACTGGAGGAGGGTCTGTCTATAGATCTAGTTGCCATTTCAGCAGTACGGCATCCTCACCTCAACATTTATCAGTACATCAGTACTGTATACTTTGAAAATTTCAGATGAAGAAACTCAATATTTTCCCAAGCACTTAGATGACATTCCCAGCGCTCAAGAGTTTCTTGCCTAACTGATTTGCTTTCTCAGTTTATATGAAACTGTCTTGTCCATGACCTGGAAAAGTTGAGAGGTACTAAATGCCTGTATATACCTATAAAATAAAAGCAGCCCAAACCATTATCTTCTAAACTGTTAAATGCAGTCCTGGCATTAACTAGCAATCTTCAAAATGATTCCCGCCCTGGATACAGTACAGGATGGGGACTATCATGAAATCTGCAGTTTTCTAGTGGTTGGTAGACTCCTGTTTCGAAGGCTAAGAAAGTTTAAAAGTAGCAGCACAGGCTATTCCATGTCAAATAGTTGGTTTCAGTGCTCAGAAATATTCCTGGACAGGCTCATCTTACTTGTATAAGCATACATACGGCCTAGGCATATAGCTACTGAGGAAATCTTACACTGCAAGTCAAAAATCAGATGTAAACAGATCCTTTCAACCCTTAATATACACAAAACAAGAAATCCGCTTGTAATTACTTATCTCCACCCTTCCCCACCCCAGAAGCATATAGGGATTGAGAAGACTGCACTAGGAAGAATTATTTTGTGCCATATGAAGTTATAGCTAGAGAACACGGCCCCAGACACTCTCCTCATCTATAGGCACACAATCCAGGAAACTTTTCCACAGATAGACAATCTCACATCGCATAAACAATGTGTTTCTTTCCACATCTTTAATCACCAGGAAGCCTGATCAGCAACTGAACATACACCTGAGACCCAACACTTAGAGGCTTTAATGGCCCTGGCCAGTTTTTTTCTGGGGCCAGCTCCCACACCACAGGCCCTGGAGCCCACTTCATCTCAGCCCTGGGTGGCAGTCCCAGAGGAGTACCAGCCCCCAGCTCCACCATGCACCTCGCAGGTCCAGACCCTGACCTGTGGACTGACTTCCCAGCCTGACCTCAGGCCTGCCTCATCACCACAAACCTGACAGGCAGTCTCAGCTGTTGCTTGAACTTTTCTGTGAGCTCTGGGCCTGCCCCACTTGACTCATTCAGGTGGCAAGGGCCAGGGCACCCACTGGCCACACTATCACACTTGGCTTCCCACCCCTAAGGGAGTAGCCAGCTCCTACTGCTCCCTGACAGCATGCATCAGTAATGAATCTCTTGATAAAGAACAAATTTGACTTTCTTTGCAATATTTCTTTTGAAGTTCTGTGACACGCGTACTAGCCCTATTCACTGCACAAGGTCAAGATGGCTACATCAGCCACATCAATCAGCCAAGCTGAAATGCAAATTGTCACCCTAGGAAAATGTCGCTACTGGAGTTCCTAGTGGGTTGGTTTAGGAAAAAGCCTTTTTTAATATTTCTACTCATGGCCTCAGCTCAAGAAGTAGATAGGTGCTAAAGAAGTTGGCTAGTGGCACAAAGTTGACAGGAATACAAATGAAAGCAGGAATACGTTGGGGAAAAATAAAAAAGACAACCTGGAAAACTGAAATAGTACAAACTGAATGAGATCTAACACTACGAAATGCAAGCACGGGAAGCTAGCAGCTTCCTACATGACCTTCCACTGTGAGCATAAATAACATCAGTTGAACCTGACAGAGGAGAGACCTTAGTGGACTAGTTCAGTGTCTGGTGACTTTACACCAATCCTGTGAAGTGACTCTACAGAAGAAAAATGTGAACCGAGGTAGAACAGATGAAATACTATCTGTAAAGACAAGAACTAACTCAAGTTCTGTTGTGGAAGGAGTTTGTGGGGCCTTGTCTAATACACTGAGCTCCATGCTGAAAAACATAATGGGAAACACAGAGAAGCGACCAGAGGAAAGCAAAACCCATTTTATTAAAGGATACTACATTAACTTAGCTTATTCAGCCCAGTAAAATGATGGCTGAGACTAAACCACAGAAGGCACATATAAAGACCAGAAAAGGAGGAGGAGGAGTTTTTTAACACAAGTTTGGTCCAACGCAGGCTATGTATAGATAGAAAGAATGTTTCCAAAGAGTAAATTTCTGGAAACATGCTGCATTAGAATCACAGAAGGAAAACCAATCTGTTCCAGCAAGACAAAGCCTAATTTATGGAAAAGGACAACAGTTGTGTAGCTTCTGTCAGTGTGCAAAAAGCACAGAGATACACCACAGTTAGAACTGTGTGACTTTACAGGGATATACCTGCCCAGATTAGTGCAATTACCAGCCCCTAGTCAAAGTTCATTAGTTAATAGTGATAAAATGGAGTTAACTTTCCTTCTGAACTGAGAGACACATGCAGGGCAGCCACTGACATCATATGTTGTGTGAACACCCCGGTTGCCAGAGGGAACCACAAACTAGGTCTGCATCAGCAAGCAGAGCAGCCCAACAGGAGGGGATCTATGAGGCAAAATAGTTAGTGGTGAGAACCTGACATCCACACTGAAAATGTCTCAGGACCTTTTCCCTTTGTACGAACTGTAGTCCAACTCTGTGACCAGAGTGCATTAGATGCATTCCTGGAACACATTTTCCAGTTAAGCTTTGTCTGAAATCAGTCCAGTTCACACTCTGGGAAACTGCTTTGCAATGCAAACCAAAGCTCAGTAAGAGGACATAGCCAGGAGACTTGCTTCAAAAGTTCATTCTCCATCTGAATTAAAACATGAGACTGTTGTCATTACAGCACTGACAGCTTTAAGCTACACACAGTTGGAGATGGACAAAATCTTACCTTTCCATAGGCCCAGGTACCCTCCCTGAAGTTAATCTACAGCACCAATGATTTCAGCAGATACTCTCAACCCTGTTTTGCCATAAGGAAAACATTTGGCTCATTCCCCCTCACTGGCAGTATGAGAGCACTATTCAGGATAATCAAAACCACAGGTGAAACACATCTTCTATTAACAGGCATCGCCCTGTCTCATTTGAGAAATGGGAAGCAAGTCACTTTTCTATCCCGTCCTATGCTTGTTAAATATAAGCTTAAGAAAGGAAGTTTCAAGGCCATGCTGAATTCATTTGTAAGTGTTTTCTGGTCTGGGCTTTTTTTTCCTCCTTTCCTTTAAGCCATCAATAAAACATTAGTTGTGAATGGCTGATTTGTTCCAGTTCCAGTAGGTACACTCCAGGCTCACTACAAGGCTTTTCATTTTGAAAAAGTTTTTGACATAACATTGCTATGTTACCATCTGCCTGAGTGACAAATCCCAGATAAACAGCTTTACTGGGACACTCTGTCCCTTAACACACCATCTATGCTAAACTTCTAGGGGCAGTTTTAAATATCTTAAGACCAAAAACAAACACTACAACTTGCACTGTGTGGAATATATTGAAAGGTTATACTAGCATAAACAGTACGAGAGGCCCAAGAAAGGCAAGTGAAAAAATACATATTGGTTTTATTATTTATTAAGAATGAGAAAAAAAACCAAACAGCCTATGATCCAAGCCATGCTATTTTTCCATCTCATGATGGATGACGTAACGAGCTGCAATGAAGGCACAGGAATGGAAGAAGGGAGTCCTTTCCCTTGGAAGTAGGGTAGGAGTCTGAAAGCTTTCTGTACTTCATGGCATATGCTGAAAGAGCAAAGGTCCTTTACTGCCATCACCTGGAATAAATGAAACCAGAAAAAGAAACTCCCTCTTCAGGCAATAAGACAAAACTCATTAAGTTATGTGCTGTTATGCAGATACAATGACAACAAAGGCTTAGTTCCTCATGAGAGTAGTCAGAGAAGCAGTGAAATTAGAAAACGGTATCTCTCGAGAAACAGATATATCTTCATTCAACATCTACGCTATGAAACCAAGCATGATCTCTGCAAAACATAGATACCAGTCTACATCCCAGCAGGGCCAGAGCTTCCACACCTGGTGTGCTCACAGAGAGACCTGCAGAATTAAACCTGCAGTTACTAAGGTGGTAAGAAAACAAAATAAGATTCCAGAAGATTTAAGAGAAAATGTAAGAGTATAAAGCAGAATCATGAGGTGTATCAGACAGAAAGGCAGTGGTGTTCTCAAATATTCAATTGATGATTATGGTGAAATTTAGCTAAATATTATCAACTTCGTGTTCCATGCTGACACCAAAATACATGCAGGTGATGTTTGGAGAGAAGGAGACATAAAACAATGTCCTAATCCACATATATATGTAATTTGTCTGCTTTTCAGTAGATCCCATATGGAAAACTATTTTGCAGCTTGATGTGGCAGATGTGACTACAGCTGAAACCAACAAAGGAACACAAGAGGCAACAATCTCTGAATCTCCCTGATCCTCCACTGCATAATCATGCAGAAGTAGACGGATCTGGTAAATATTGAAGAAGTCTTACACTGAGAAACTAGTAAGAGCTTCCCTACTTAAACATGCACCTCAAAGCATTCTTTGGGTCAAAAATAAAGATTAATCCAGTAGCTTTGAATCACTTCTCAGAGATTTTTGTATCCACCTTTTTTAATTCACTGCAGTGATTTAGCTCTAAAAAATACTCAGATGGTATGTGGAGCAGCTCTATGTTGTCTGCTGTTCACATATATCATTAAGGACTTTTAAGACTCTCAAAATAATACATGAAAAAGTATCCATAATTCTTTGAATGAAGTCTGTGCTGTCAGGGGGGAAAGCCTTCCATAAGCTTGATGTTCAATAAACTGTCTTTTCTTATTCAATAAGGTAAAGAAAAAAATAAGTGTCACTAAAAATATTGGTGTAATACTTTTCTCCATTTCCCTAAGTGTACGTTAACTTAACAAGAGGGAAAAGATGCACAATAACTGGCACTTTGATGGTTCTTGAACACCTGGCAAAAGCTGTCAACTGCAGCTTTGATTTGGATAAGCAGCAAACAGGTTAGAGATCTGTATTCACCCAAGTTTTCTGGATGCAACACTAGTTAAAAACCTAGGCATAAAATTCCTCAGCTGGTATAGAAATTCATGGCTCTTTCATATGAGATATCTGTTCTTAATATTTCATTATGTCCTCATTCAAATCAAGTCAGAAAGAGGAGTGAAGGCCAAAAATGAAAATCAAATCAAAATGTATGCATGCTCAATTCAAGTTTTAATTAAATCCTTGTGTCCCTCTTTTGAAAATGTTTCTTAGCTGTAACAAGTCAAAAGTAATGGACATCACAGACAGAAAACCTAGAATATTAAATATATTACATGAGAGAAATGAGAATAGGAACTGTAAGAACAGAAAAGCAGCTCTGTGGGGCCAGAGTGTGAAGAGTACATGCTTTACAAGAAGAGGCCAGCTTGTGGCAGCACACCTGAAATAGCAGTCTTCACTTGACAAATGCCATGACCAACTATGAAATACAGGAATTTGGCCCAAAAAAGAACCCCTACTGAAGACAAATTTCAAAAATAAATTAAGATGACAATACTATGAAAACCAGCAAAAACATAAGCGTAACCACTAATTTGAGTTTTGCATGCATCTCCTTTAGCTTACATAAGAAGCAAAGCATCTAAGGGAAGGGTTTCAAAATCTGCTAAAGACTTCAGAAACCCATATCCCACTGGAAGTCACAGATTTAAAGGAGATTATTACGCTATTAGCATAGCGTTCATTTTGTTCAAGGTCCTGTTGGACCAGCAGGATTAAATTTCAACTCCGGCCTTTGCCACATATACATAGAAGCAAAGAATAATGGAATAATACAGGTTGGAAAGTAACTTTGGAAATCATCTAGACCAAGCCCCTGCTCAAAGCAGGGCCACTTCTGAAGTTAGAGCAGGTTGCTCAGGGCCTCATCTGGCCAAGTTTTGGAAAGGTCCAAAAATTAATATTCTGCATGCTCTGCAGGTTAACTTCTTTCACCTTTGGCAGGTCATTCAAACAATCTGGCTCCCACCTGTAAACTGGGGTTAGGACACAACCTTACTTCAAGCAGTTATATGGGAATAAATTCAGTGCCTGTGACACATGCTTACCTTGATTAGACATACATATACACATAAGCAATGTCTCTAATTCCCATGCATTTGAATATCTCTGCTAGTATTTAAGGACTTGGGAATGCAATTTTAAAAGGTTACGGGTATCAAATACTTCCAGAAGGCAATTCTTATTTAAAGATGCATTTTGGAATACTTTTGAATAGTCCAATATTCAAAACTATAAGAGAATCTGGAATCACCTTCTTTATGAAGCTCTATAATACTTTTTTTTTCTTTTTAAAGATAAAAGCTTCTTGAGAGGAACTGTCCACTACCTTGTTTTTGCACTGCACACTGCAGAAAACCTTTCCATTTTTCTGACTTATCCCCATTTTAGTTCAGGTCTTTTAGAGCGGCTATAAAACAAAATCGTAATAGTACCTTTTAATAAAGCAGTTCAGACTTTATAGGTAATTGCTTTTCCCATAGTGTGACCCCCCCTCCCTCAATTCAGGCACAGCTGCAGAGTGCCAAGCAACAACAACTTCAGTGTAAAACATTTCCTGAGAAATTTTCTTTGGATGAAGTTAATGGCCCCGAGTCTTGCCTCAGGCCGTCAACCCTCTCAATCAGTCATTAATCCCCAGAAATTGCCCAGGGCTTCAATTGTTACTGTTTAAACACACTGAATTAGGTTTTGAACAAACAGAGCAAATGAAGGTCAGTATCAGGAACACAATTCAGTGAAAATTAAAGAAAAGTCTGAGAAGTATATAATAGGTCTGAATCAGTTCAAGGGATACAAGGACTTGATGACAAGGTCTTCTGTGGTTACTGAGGACAAGGCCTGAAGAGCAGGGTGTTTACCTCTAACTTCAGTGGGCTTTAGGTCAGATGCTTAATGCTCTAAACTCTAACTTCTGGCACAGGGTCAGGTCATAAAAGGTGCCTATAATGTCAAAACACTGAAAACAAACTATAGTTGCATGATATTTTTAGTTATCCTGGGGTTGATGATGCATTTCAAATACATTATGCCACAGGACTCTACAGATACTGGAAATACTTCTTTCCCGACTTCCCAAAGAGTAAAAGTATTTGAGGGCTACCTTTATGATGCATTGTGTTTGGCCCCCTCCTCCCACACACACAAAAAAAGCATACTGCTCTTCAACATTACAAATTATATGCATGCTTCCTTGTAAAATTTGTTGTCGTCTTTCCCCTCTTCATTCCCTTAGCCTCATTACATTATTCATTACTATTGCTAGGATGCAGTTATAATCAACTCCCCTAACCGATAAATTAGAGCTTTACTTGCCAGCTTCCTTTAAGTTAGTTTGTTTTCTTGTGTGGCATAGACAGCTAGCTATACCTGACCCTTAGAAGACTTATCCTGCAAAGATAAATCTTCCACTTCTACAAAAATAGTTCAGGTTTCACCGTCAACACCATCTTCCCCCCTCAACCCCTGGCAAATTTATATGAGTGTACACAGAGCAGCATATGGGCTAATGAGGCTTAATAAATCAGAATCTGCTGAACTGCAGTGCAAGTATCTAACAACAAGGAAGCAAAAGCTATGCACAACATTCATAAGCCTAAGCCCAATAACACTTTTCTAGTTACAGACTTTATTATATACCTATGTCGCTCTTACAGACAGTAACAGAGTAGAACTGCAGCAATTCAGAAGCTGTAAACATTGATAATAAACTGATGTTGTAGAAGTACAAAACACATCATGTAACACCTATAGAAAAAGTCAATGTCATCATTTTATAGACCATTAAGTAACCAGTGAAACGTGCAAGTTAGTTAATGCCAAATAATTAGGTAAGCAGGACTTAATACTGCCTTAAGTTGGTTACTTCAGTCCATATAGAGTAACTAACAGGACAAAAAGGACTAATTTTCATACACATTCACTATTTCCCATGTATTTTGGAGATGCTGTACAAATAAAACTTCTCCTTCTTGTTTTTGCGTGACCCCTGCTAGAGCTCCTACATGTTACCACAGTACCAATAAATCACTACATCTGCACAAGTAGATCCACTGGCTACCACTACAATGTAAGGAAATATTATGCCAAAAGGTTTGTCATTTTTTCCTAATGAATACATGCTTTTTATTAGCAATACCTGGCTTTCACAGCTTTCCAATGAAGTATAACAGCACAGGAACTGTATAGGTATCAGTCACGCTTGATCTATATTGCAAAAAACAGCTCTTGCTACTTTTTATGAGCATCAGAGACTGTGACTGCCATGGAACATGGCAGATAGGGTGTTTTTATCCTCATTTCCACTGTTGTCTCGCTAAATAATGCGGCAAATAGATAGGGACCCTTTTATCCTTAACAGTAAACTCATTCTGCTACTAAACCCCAACATGTTTACTTCTTACTCAGATATTCAGGTCTTGGGGATGTCATATACTTTGTTTAAAATCTATCAGTGTCTATTGAGTCTCTTATTAAGCTAATATTATGCACTAACGCACAGTAACAGAAAACTGTATAAAAAACTATATATATATAGCAACATATTTTAATCTGGTTTTACTACTGCCTTATTCTGGGCAATGTGCTCACAACCAAAATCTGCAGCAATTTACAAGTTGGGGTTTTTTTTGGCCTGCAGTAAATAAAGACTTGTAAAGGCCATCATTATTTACTCTGCTATTACTGCTCACTCATACAGATCAGATCAAGCAATAGAGAGCTATGTTTCCAGAGAAAACATGCCACCCTGAGCAAAGGCAAGGCAAACATAGCTGACTAGCTGCTAACCTATACCAAAGGAAATAGGGATCGGCTGTTAGAGTACCATGCACATTTGTACAGCCAAACGAGCCTCCCTCCTCCTGCAGTCTCTGTACGAGTGTCAGGAAGTTATTTCCAGAGTTAGCTACTGTTTTGGGAAGTAGCCTCCCTCAACAACAAGAGCCGCTACCCCAGCCCCAGCCCAATCTTGGCAGCATCAGGACAACATCTGCCTGGGGCCCCCTTCCTGAGCAGCCACGTGAGAGAAACAAGGGCTGCTGCAGGGAGATGCCAGCATCTTCCTGTGGCAATGGAGAAGGCCGCTGCAAGTGCAGGTATAGTGGTCTTTTATCACAGGCGATTGGGAGGGGAACAGGCTGGCCTGAAAGCAAGAGAAGGAAACCCTTCCTCAGCCTTCGAAGATCGTCTGATCGCTCCCAGCTCACCTTCCTTACCGAGAATCTCCCTTCACCAGCAATCTCCAGCAGTCCACCGTGACCTACTGGCAGTTCTCGCATCACTTCTGAGCTTCACTGATTCCCTTGTGTTCTCCCTGCAGACCCTCAGAACTCCCACAAGTCTATTCAGTCCTCCATGCCAGCCTCCCAAAGCTTCCTCTGATCCCCAGACCCACATTTATCTTTCTCTGACCCCTGCCAGACCTAACTTCACGAAAACCTCCCAATACATGTAAAGAAATATTGCATGTTTCCACAGAGAACTGGATGCACAAACTACCTAAATACACATATATGTATTTTTTTCATTCGTTTTCTTTAAGTGAGCCACAATGGTTGAATTTAAAAAAACAGCAGAAAAAATGTATGGAAAAAATCTGTAAAGAATTTTCCACGATAAAACCTGCTATATTCTTGGCCTATGTTTACACTCTTTTCCAAGCATCTACTACTGGCCATTCTCAGAGTCAGGAAACTGTCTTAGATACACAATTGGTCTGACACGGCTTTACAGTCATGGTCAAAAACAAGCAGTTGTTTATAAAAATCTTTAAAGCCACTCATCTTTCATAAACATTATTTTTTCTCTGCCTTTCTTTTGCTTGACATTGTAAGAATTACTAATCCTGTACATTTGACTTCCAAAGTAGTTGTCATGGAAATTAAGGTGATCTTGCAAACTGTAAACATGAGTTCCCTCTAAGAGCGTATAAGGAGAGAAACAAGAGGTCTTGTCTGAAATTGAAACAACAAATTCTGTTTTGAGCTAGACAGTCAGATTTCACTCAATGCTAGCTAGTAAGAGTCACGAGCCAGCAGAAACCATCATGTCTCTACTGTAGAATTTATCTAAATTTATCTGACTACATCCTCCCTCCCTCTCTCCCTGAATATTTTATACTAATCTTAATATCAGTTTGGAGTTGCACCAGTAATTATTCAAAGACATTAATTTCTGCTTATTTCAAAAGCGATGTGGTAAATAAAAATGGACTTAAACTCACCTGCCACATACTCCCAAACTGCAGTGAGAAATGAGGGATTTCAGTATTAATCAAGTTAGAAGTAGGCAAGTGACAAAACAAACAAAAAAATTATTTATAATTCCAATGCAGACAGTTTCTGGCACATACTTTCTTTTAAAACAATGTTGCCCTCAGTAATGTACTTCAGTAAAATAGACTGAGGTACTTACAGCAGTTTTCACTCATTTCTTCCTATGTGGCACCTCCTTCTTCGATGTTTGCATAGAGCTGGATTTTATGAAGTTATAACATGACTACTTTGCTGTCTAGTCTCAATCACAGCACTTAAAATACTAACATTTTTTAAAAAACAACTACTCTCCTTCTTGTTCTCTGGAAGTTTTAAGGAGAAAAAAGTGCCCTTAACTCATATTGCCCCTGCCAAGAGAAAGTCAGGGCCTCTCAGTATCACCTCTTCAGAGGTAGGTTCTCTTCTCCACATCTATACTAACACCAAATAATAAGAACACAGAACAGGTGCAGCTGCATGGCTGAACTGTGCTGGGGATTGACAGTATTTCCGTGTTGAACCCTGGATAAATTTGATGCTAACCAACATTTCAGAGGAACAAGACAAGGAGTAAAAAAACCATGAAGTCTTATGTATACATTTAAACCATGACCAGAACTACATACTGAAGATTTTAAATATTAACAATTTTTAGCAGGACCCTTGAACGCCCAAGAGTGCCCAACACCAAAGAAATACGTGGCTAATCTAAGGTACGGGACAGATAGTGTGTAATATAAAAATAAGAAATTCATGTGAGCTCTTTATTCAGGTATTATAGATGTATATGCTATATATGTAAACCAAAACTGAAAGAATTCTATGAAACTGAGTATCTAAATTAATCCCTGAAGAAGTCATACATACAATTCTGTAAGTGCTTACTTGACGCAAATGGCTTCAAAGAGTAGCTGTTGATTTAATAAACTTGTGACAGAGGATCTCAATTCTTTTGATTATGTTATCTTACAAAACTTTCTACCACTTTGAAAGCTCCCATTATTTTATAGTTCTTCCACTCCACACACAGAAGATTCCTCAAACTGACAACCTCCAAATTAAAACACTGCAAGGGCAGCCACTGTATCTATTTGCCCGTTGAGATTTATATCTCATTACTCAACACAGTTTTACATACAGCTTGTGAATAGCTAAAGTATTCCCCCCATACCCACTTGGTTCTGTATTTACTGACTTCTCTTTCTTCAAACTCTTGATTAGCTAGAGGCATCAGAAGATTGTGTCACCTTTTCATTGCTGCTCAGAAGAGAGGCTAATCAGGCTTCTACCTACAGTATCTATAGCAGCGCCACTTAACATTTTAGCTACTTAAGATTATTTATTGTTTATTTATTATTCTCAGCTTAATGGCAACTCATCATACTTGTAAGATATTTCTATCTTACAAAAGTTCAGTCCAAACTTCATACTTGCGATAGAAAATAAAAGCTTTTGCTTTCAAACTTATTATTTTCTATTTGCTTCTGTATTTTAAGTTTCAAAAACTGCTAGCTACAGACTCAAAACTGCAGTTATTTGCAGCTTTAAGTTTTTTGGTTGGTTGTGTTTTGTTTTGTTTTGTTTCATTTTTTTAAAAACAAGTAATTAATTGCTAGTAGCCAAGTTTCCAAAAGAAGAGTGGTTCATCTCCATTTTTTATAGATGCAGCTGCCAAGATTTGAAGGCAAATGCTAGAAGCGGAGCAACTTTGAAAATCAGGACAACTAATTAGGCATGAAAATGAGATGTGGGAACTACATGCACTTCAGTTTTGAAATCTTGGAAACAAAATTCACTAGTATATCATCAAATTAACTTCACATCAAGGTTCTGCTGTCATGATAACCCGGTTTGTCTAAGATTTCCAAAATTATTTGATTGGGAACCATAAATGAGAACAGTGAAAAAAAGAGCACAGGATTTTAAACTTTCAATTAGATCAATTATATCAATGAGATGCTCAACTACTCTAACTTCAAAATTTTAGGATA
This sequence comes from Burhinus bistriatus, assembly GCA_013397275.1. NCBI lineage: Eukaryota > Metazoa > Chordata > Aves > Charadriiformes > Burhinidae > Burhinus > Burhinus bistriatus. The sequence goes on from VYXH01004700.1 coordinate 803,968, forward strand.
TTAATACCTAGAATTCTGGCTTAGCTTGTCAGGCAAGGTTTTAAGTGACATATGTCTATATGAAAAGTGAGCATCTACGCAGTGGATGCTGAAACGTATTGCTATTTCTTCATCTACACACACCATTTGAAATGCTTATGAATATAAGACAGTATTTTGGCCCCTTGGATTTTTCTGCCCAGCCTAACCAGACAGTGCAGAAGCATAAGAAAAACACAGCAAAGAGAGGAGGCCAGTTGGCACAGTGAGTTTGGTTCTGCTTGTATGCTGCTTGATGATCTGATTCTGGAATTTTTCCCCAAAAATCTCATGGAAGCTCTACCTTACCCCCAAAGAAAATATCATTTGCTCTACTGGATTTTTTCACTTCCTTCCCTTCCAACTATACCTATATAACCAAAGAAATAATAGTTGGACATACCCCAAATTTGGAAAGAAAAAAAATATTTGCCAGCCCCCTAAGAGAAATTTTCTTCCTTTTTTCTCTTCCTTTCTTTTCAGTACTGGAAATACTGGAAGTACAGCTTATAACTGTAGCCAAGGTCTCAGTCACGGGAGTTTAACTACAAGCCTCTACTGTCATTTCCCCCAAAGATAAATAATAAAATATTTGGTTCAGTTGCCTACACTTTTTTCTCTTTTCCTATTCTAAAAAGAAGTGGGATGTTAATAGAACAGTCAAGTAGCTTTATCTTCCTTTCCAATACACAGTGTTCATAATTACATAGCTATGGGAGGACTGAGACAATACTAGTCACACATTGTACTTCATCCTTTAAGGATTCAGCAGCTTCTATTTACCCTTTTTGAATGCAAAAGTATTGCCAGAAAAACCCCAATGCACTACTGCACATTAACTAGCAAAATGTGTGTAATTATCTAATAAACAGGCTGATGGATCATTTTGGATAATTTACTTCTAAAGCACTGCCCAGATCATCACAAAGTGCAAATGATTATAAAAGCAGTTTAACTTCATATACAGTATATACTGCTTTAAAAATCTAGGCACATTTTCACAGCATTATTAAGAGAGATTAACAGCATTAACAGCAAGTCCAAACCCTGGGTTTTTAGCAGTCTGCTGAACTGCACACAATATACCATGTGTTTCTACACAGCTGCACAGCCACACTGGTTTGGAAGCTGCTACTCTGCAAGTACATGCTATTCAGGTGTTTATTTTTCCAAACAGTTCTGCTCTAAAGTCAGTGAAGTTGTATCCTTCCCGCAGCTAAACAAATTTAAGCTAATAAATATTCATCAGAACTAGGTTGGCACAAGTTGAAAATAATTCTTTTTTTAAAAAAAAGAAAGGAAGTAAAACTGTAGGACGGTTATGTTAAACGTGTTACTTTCCTAACCTAAAATGCTAAAAGGAAATTCTTTTACCAGGAAAGCTCCGTTTCATGAAAAAATGTTTAGGCATATTAAAGTATTACGTTTTCTGAAGTTCTCACAACATATCAAATTCCTCTGAATTCTAGCATGTTAAGTGTTGCTTTTAAATGGTCAAGGTGCCAGTACCTGCACAACTGAGACTCTCCTACTGAAGATCAAATCGTAATTTCTCCAGGCCTTTTCCCCCCAAACTTTAAGAATCCTTCCATTGTAGAAGCAGCCAGGTATCAATAAGTAATTATGAAATTTAGAGGAAAATTCAGATTCCCTCAATTCTTCTTCTGTTCTAAACCCTATTCAGCTGTTTCAAGATGTTTCTAGACAGAATAATTGACAAAATTACATAATGCTCAGTGGTAATATTAATAATCATAAATATGTAGCTATGAATTCAAAACTGTATTTCTAAGTCAGTTGCTGTGTATTAGGCCCCATAAGGAGCTCTCATAGTGAGTTTGTCAGTAGCACAGACCCTGACGCTAGCTACAGCATCAGTAGGAAAGGAAGATGAGGACAGTCCTTCATGAAAGAAATTTAATTTCACTATGTGCCATGCTCTTTCTACACTCATGAAATAATGCTGACGGGGGCTGGGTTTGCACTGCACTCCTGGGACAATCAGTAGCACCTGAAAAGTTTGGGGATGATAGGGAAGATCTGCATGAAGCTCACAGTGTCAGAAAGCACAAGCTATCAACACTGCCAACTGCTAGTGGTCAGTAGCTAACTAGTGTGCTGGGGATGGTGGCTGTCCTTGGCTGGAAAAGGCACTGAGCAACTTGCTTTAACTGGAACTGTTCTCATCTCCTTTAAAATAGTTTCAGGGCTTTTAAATCTTGATCTGTCCCCTGAGAGTAAGGAGTTCCTGGCTCCGAGTGATCTGCACAAGGCACATAGACCATTGCTGGATTTCCAGTAACGGGCATTTGTTACCATGACAGGGTCCTCAGAAAGGATCCCAATGAAGTTAATTGTACAGGGGTGCCAACATTGTCTTTTCCCATTTAATTATCCATGGTAACATATTTGTCTTTTTAAGAAGCTTATGGAAGAATAAGTCAAGTAAGGTGATTATGAAGTTTTACCATTGTATCTTCAGAGAGTTGTGACAGAAGAAGCTAGGCAAGCTGAAAGACGTGTGCTAATTGAGACACAACAGAAGAGGTAATTAATCAGATTTCATGACAAGGAGAGGAACTAACAACTGAAGAGTGAACTTCTATTATCTTGTGATTTCCCATTGCCTAATCATTGCTGGGGGGCGGCACGGAAATAAAAATCCTTTACAGGGCTGGAAAGGAAGCTCATGTTTTCCAGACTGCCCAAGAAATAGCAGGATTCACAGAGCTGGTTTTTCTCTGCATTTCTCATCCCCTGCCACCTAAAGGGAGTGGAGGATTGGCAGAAGCCACTTTGGCAACAGAAGCAGGGAGGATGAGGAGAGTTTCACAGGAAACGTCAGCCTTGTGTTACAACAGTGCATTTAGGCTGTCATCCTCCTGAAGAGGAAAACACTGAAGTAAATAAAGAACAACTAAAAACAAACTAAAGCAAACAAGTATGTTTGAAAAATATATTTTGAAATGTGATTGTGTGTGGTCTCCTTCCATATCCATTTTCATCACAGAAATGTTTTCAGCCTTACATAAATAGGATAAAATAAAACCATTCTTTCATGGTTAAACCTTGTCTAATAGCATAATTTACTCTCAGTGATCTGATTAATAGACTACACGCTACTTCTCAAACAGCATTAGACATACCAGATTGCTGTTGGAGCATCCCACATCCAGAGTAGGCTGAGGGCATACAAGGGGCTGTGCTGTAACCCTTCCCCTGCAATCCTTGCTGTAAGCCCCCCACAGCCTTTCAACCTGGTGGTCAGCTGCCTAACAAATTCAAGGCCCACCCCTGACAAAACACAGCTGCATTACCTTGACTGAGACTGCTTTACACTTTTGAGCTGTATATATGCCACTCACAGAGATTTTCTGCACCAGCTAAAGACTCCCAAATGCACCTATGGGAAAGGGGAGGCATAGCTGAAGCCAAATAATACTTGCCTCAAATTTTTGAAAAAATGCTCTCCTAAGAAGAGAGAGGAGGAGAGCAAGAGAAGCTCACACCAGCACCAGTCAATGCTATGTTAGTGTTCAGAGAACTTACTGCACTACAAGCAGAAGCATTATCAAACACAGGTATTCCTCCCACCAAGGCAAGTTAAGGGCGGTGCCAGGCAGATATGGGTCGCTTCAATGGTGCCAGGTAAGCTGGGTGCAAATTACACCCCTGGCTATAGACTACCTTCAGTGGTGTTTGTTTGAACTTATTTTTTTCTTAAGTTCTGATACAATACAGGTGCCCATCCAATATAATTTCTTGAAAACCCTGTGAATCATTATTGAAAGAGGAAAGACTGCTCAAATACTGACTTTTTTTTTTAATGACCTGGCTTCAGCTGTACTATGAAACAGGATTGCCATCTCTACCTCCTGTCTGTAGCCTTCCTTACAAGGAAACAGAGGTGACTCTCTGCTGAGCAGTTTAGAAATGTGAATATGCTGAGAAGAAGTACCTACTCAGAAGCCAGAATCAAGAGAACAGATGTTAGCCTGAGAAAAACAGCAGAAGACTCAGCGATTTTTAAATCTTAGAGGAAAGTTAATGGATCCTCTATGACAGGAGGACTTCAGCAAACCTGATTTTCAATCAGCAGCTTGTTTCATAGGATTCTTAATGTCTTTGGTTATTTTTTCTTATACACATCAGGAGGAGTCATAAGAAGTCATGGTGCCTAATACAAGCCTTAGGAAGATAAAATCCATTATGCTAGCAGGTAAAGACCAACTGCAAATTGTTAATTAAGATCAACGTAATTTTTCTAATGGTTTAACCATGGGATTATTAATGTTTGTGATGTCCTCAAATCCTTCTTTGCCAGAATTAACAGTTTACAGGATTGACCAGGCAGTATCTAAAAATATTCAGAAATATCACTACATGAAATGATGACTAAAGTGCTGGGTCAGCAATACAAAAATTCATGCATTTTTTCCGATGCGCTGCCCTATGTTACCATGTAGATCTTCTTCAGTTACCATGTAAGTATGAAGTGAATTTTAATTGCCCACACCATATTTTCTGCCCAGTGTCTTCTTCCCAAATGACTTTCAAAGACATATTATCTGTTCTGCTATGTTTCTGTCACCATCATATAATCACAGCATGATACAATCATAGAATTGTTTAGGTTGGAAGAGACTTTCAGACCATCACGGCCAACCGTTAATCTACCACTGCCAAGTCCATCACTAAACCATGTCCCTAAACACCACATCTACCCGTCTTTTAAATCCCTCCAGAGATGGCCATTCCACCACTTCCCTGGGCAGCCTGTTCTGATGTTTGACAACCCTTTCAGTACAGAAATTTTTCTGAATATCCAGTCTAAACCTCCCCTGGCACAACTTGAGGCCGTTTCCTCTTGTCCTATCACCTGTTACTCGGGAGAACAGACCAACACCAACCTCGCTACAACCTCCTTTCAGGTATTGGTAGAGAGCAATAAGGTCTCCCCTGAGCCTCCTTTTCTCCAGGCTAAACAACCCCAGCTCCCTCAGCTGCTCCTCATTAGACTTGTTCTCCAGACCCTTCACCAGCTTTGTGGCTCTTCTTTGGACATGCTCCAGCACCTCAATGTCTTTCTTNTAAAGTGCTGGGTCAGCAATACAAAAATTCATGCATTTTTTCCGATGCGCTGCCCTATGTTACCATGTAGATCTTCTTCAGTTACCATGTAAGTATGAAGTGAATTTTAATTGCCCACACCATATTTTCTGCCCAGTGTCTTCTTCCCAAATGACTTTCAAAGACATATTATCTGTTCTGCTATGTTTCTGTCACCATCATATAATCACAGCATGATACAATCATAGAATTGTTTAGGTTGGAAGAGACTTTCAGACCATCACGGCCAACCGTTAATCTACCACTGCC
>VYXH01004702.1:0-11261 GCA_013397275.1 Burhinus bistriatus
AGCAATGGGCCTTGGGGGTTGGTGGGGAGGCCATGGACACTGGGGGGCACGGGGGTGCGGTGGCTCCAGGAGGCAATGGGGCAAGCAGGGAGAGGGTGCCGCTGGCCGGGAATGCCCAGTGGCAGAGGGGAGCTGCAGGGAGGGATGGGGGGTAGCAGGGGCCAGGTCCTGTCCCCTGTGCCACCCCAGCTGCTGTCCCTGTGCGGTGCCCGGCTCCCCAGGGCGCCCGGGGACGTGGGGTGCCCTGAGCCTCGGGCGTCCACCCTGGCTCTTGCCCCCGCTGATGCTGCCGTGCCCCCCAGGTGGGAGACACGGAGCCTGAGCTGGGCACTGCCGACAGCTGGATCGGTGTGGTGCCCGTGGGCGAGGAGCCAGCCGAGGTCCCCCGGGGTGCCAAGGAGGAGTCCTTCACTGCCGCCGTCGTCAGCAAGGTGACTCTCCTCCTGGCCCAGGAACTGCCGTGGCGTTTGCTGGTGTCAAGCCCACAAGCCACCTCCTGGGATGTCAGGGGGGCCCTGACGGGGCTCCTGGGCAGTGCCAGCTCCTCTTGGGTCCCTTGGGCCCTTCAGCCAGGGCAAAGAGGCACCGGGTGCTGCCTGCTCCTTGCGGTGGGACGGGAGCTGAATGAGGTCCAGCTGCCTGTCCTCCTGCCCGTCCTGCCCTCTGAGCCTCTGCCCTCTGCCTCCACAGATGAAGCGAGCCCTGGTGCTGGGGGCGTCAGCCCTGCTCATCCTGGCGCTGAACCAGAATGCCATCCGGGAGGTAGGAGAGTCATGGTGGTGGGGCCCTAAGCCAGTCTCATGTCCCACTGATGGCTCTTGCTTTCCTCTCTGGTGCAGCTGGATGTTTCCCAGCTTCTTGCCAAGCCTGTGATCGTGATCCAGTCCTCGGACAACGTCACCAAGCTGCTGGGAGCACTGCTGCGGTACGGGCTGGGGCAGCAGGAGAGGCTGGGCGAGAGCCGTAGCTCCGCACCTGATCCCTTGCCTGGTCCCCTGCCTGGCTGTGACAGCCAGGGGCTGCCCTGGGGCCTGGGGGGGGGTCTCACACAGTGCATGGCGTTTACTGGGCTGGTGTCGAGCTGCTGTGCGGAGGCCAGCTGGAGCGGAGACACATGTTTCCTGGGAGGCTTTGAGTCAGATCCAGCCCTTCCTCAGGTCTTGAGCCCACGGGTCCCCATGCGGCGGCAGGGGCTGACAGTGGCCTTGGCCAAGATCTTTAGGACTCAGTACAAATTAGGCAGACCGGCTGGTTATCAGCATGAGACCGGCCTCTTCACCGCCTTTGTCAGTATTTATCCCCACCGCCTACAGTGTTAGGACTCGCTCTGTCCTTGCACGTGGTAAATCAGCGTTGCAGATGGGGAAACTGAGGCACGGTGCTGGGAGGAGGAGATCTCTGCAGGGTTGCTCAGAGGGCCGGGCATGGCTGGAAAGGGGGAGTCTTGCTGTTGCCTCCCTTGCGTGTTCTTTGTCCCCGGTGACCCTCCTTGCCTGCGGCTCAGCGTGGGCTGCCCATCCTGCGGGGAAGTGGGTGCTCCCTGGGGCTGGGGCGCTGCGGGCCAGATCTCGCTGTGCCCACGGGATTGACACTCTTCTTGCCTTTTGCTCACAGGGGCCTCCGGGCTACGGCGAAGATCACATACCAGGCAGTGCTGCTGGAGAACCTGGTACGTGGGTCATCCTCCTCTTCCTCCTCCTCCTCCTCCTCCTCTTCTCCCTCCTGGTGGGAGGGCAGGGGCATGGCTGTGCCCAGCCAAACTTCCCCAACTGACGAGGAAGCTGAGCTGCAGGGAGCAGCAGCCAGATCCACGAAGGCTGTTGAAGCTGCCGGTGCCTCGGTTTCCCCAGAGACTCACTCTGGGGGAGTGGGGCAGCTGGCAGCCACCAGCGGTTCCTCCTCTCCTTGACACGTGTGACCCACCCAGCGCCACAAGGCTCCCCGGCCTTGGGCAGCGCTGCGAGCTGTCGCAGCCATCGGCAGTGCTGTCTTCTGCCTTGCAGGGAGTGACCCTCACCCTGTGGTCGACCTGCGGCCTGTCCCGAGGGGGCCTCTATGGCGAGTGGCAGGGGGTCATCTGCACGGGGGAGAACAGCTCGCAGGTCCAGGTACGTGCTGCGGCTCACATAGCCAGGGTTCCTGGTGTGGAGGCAGTGGCAATGGCAGTGCTGGGAGCAGAGCCGGGGTCTCCAGTTTGTCCTCCTGCCCTGGTCCCTGACCACCTGCCGGTGCTGTTCCTGCAGAAGTACCTCCAGCAGCTGTGGAACACCATCCTCCTGATTGCCCTGCTCCTCTGCACCGGGGTGATCGTGCAGGCTCAGCGGCAGTCGCGGCAAGACCTGTCAGAGCAGGATGCTGAGGTGGGAACATCTCTGCTCTGCTCCTCACTGGGGAGACCAGCAGCCAGGGTCTCTGACCCTCTGCTCTGCCTTCGCAGCTGGACCTGAAGCAGCACATTCGGCAACAGCTGTTGGCACTGAAAACTCGGCGGTACCATCCCGGCAAACCGCTCCAGAGCCAGGCCTGCGAGATCGATAGCTGCGCCGTCTGCTTAGACCAGTTCCACAAGAGCCAGGTAGGTACTGGGGGGACTGGTGCTGCGCTGGGAGGCCTGGAGCACATCCTGGTCACCGCTTGGGGTCCCCCATGCTATCCCTTTGCTGCCTGGGGCTGAGCCTCCCCTCGCTTGCCAGAGCCAGGGTGTCCCTGCCAGGAAGCCGCATGGTGGAGGATTGTCCCCCTCACTGGGCAGCGTGATGGTGGCAGGGCTGTGGCCCAGTCACCGCTGTCACCATACCCCTGCCTGGTTCGGCTCACGTCTGCTATCTGCTTCCCTCCCCGCAGTGGCTGCGGGTGCTGCCCTGCTCCCACGAGTTTCACCGGGACTGCGTGGATCCCTGGCTCCTCCTGCAGCAGACCTGCCCTCTCTGCAAGCGCAACATCCTGGGTGAGAACCGCAGGGACCAGGGAGCGCGTCTGTGCCGGAGCGGAGGCTGGGGAGGAATCGGAGCCCCCCAGGCTCCCCATGCAATGGCTTTCCATCCATTTCCCTTCCAGGGAACCGCTGCACGGAGAGCTAGCTGGCACGACGGACGCACTCCAGGGACAGACCCATTGCCGCTCCGGGGAGAGGGAGTGGGGCAGGGGGTGCGCGGCAAGTGATGCTCACTGCCAGAGTGGCTTCGGCACAGCTGTGCCCGTCACAGCACCCGGTTGTTCGGAGAGTGAAGGATCTTGGGGCTCTCCCTGCTGGGCGTGAGTAGAGGGGTGGGGGGGTCCAGACAGCCAGTGCCAAGGTGTTGGGGGAGTGGGCGCGGGGAAAGGAAGCTACGGCAGCACCCATGGGTGTAAGAGGGTGGGGGCATGCAGGCTGGAGGCAGGGAGAGCCCTGTCCCAGCTGCACTCTTTCCCTGCTCATAGTAATTTTTGTAAGGTGGTTTGTTTGGGTTTTTTTCCCCTTCCCCCCCCTATTTGCTGGTGGCCACGGCAGGGTGGGCAGAGCCCGGCTTGTGCCCCCAAGCCCGGTGGGGTGGCCTGGCTGTGGTGTGAGCCCCTCTGCACCGCGGGTGCTTTGGGTGGCAGATCTGCCGGGGCCAGAGATGGAGCTGGCAGGGCTGCCAGGCAACCCACCACCTCGCTGCGGGAGGGCAGGGGAGTTGAACGCTTTATTTATACTAACTTATTAGAAAGGATGGCACGAGTCAGCTGCAGAGACTGAACACGGCTGTGCCGTGGTCACCAGGGACTCGCTGTGAGCCCTAACCGGCTCCTGTTCCATGTGGTGGCCAGAGGCTGCCGGGCTGCAGCATTGCACGTGTCTGCCTCTATTAAATACAGAGCAAGAACAGGGTGCTGTTTCGTATGTTGTGGTCATGTGGCTCCCACTGCCCTCTGAGGCTTGTGACGTTGCTTGGGGGTTCAGGGCCAGCCTGCACGGGTGCCTCGGTGGTCCTCAGCCCCTCTGCGTGCCCGTGGCTGCCAGCAGCACAGGGAGAGACGCTTTCCCACGCTGCAGCTGTGCCGGTGAGCTAAGGGCAGCTTGGACTCCTCATCCCCAGCCCAGCTCTGCCTTCCTCTTCAAAGCACCATGGCCACATGACAGTCACTTCTTGGGAGTGTTTCCTGATGTCAGCGAAATTGTGCTGCGCCCAGGCATTGTCTAGCTGATGGCACAGTTGGACCTGTGCTGGGGACTCCAGCAGCACTTTAGCCATGGGCGACCGAGCTCCAGCACCCAGAAATGTCCCTGGCCCCACTGAGCTGACTGTGCGGAGGCAGCTCTGCGCACCCAGGTAGCATTTCCCTCTCCCCAAGGGCTCCTCGCCTGGCGCGGGTCTGTCCCCTGGCTGCCAGCTGGGGAAAGCCAGCCCCAGCCTGGTCCCTGACACGGGGCTTCTCCCAGGGCCGCTGTGCTGACGGATGCGCCAGCCCAGCCCTCTGCGCCCTCACCCTCGGTTTTACCACAAACCACAGCATTGCTCAAAGATGAGAACCAACAGAGGAAACTGTATGGACCCATTCGGTGCTGCAGTCCTGCAGAAAACAAAGCAACAGCCAGAGGCCAGCTGGTAGCTGAGCTGTGGCAAAGCTGCTGCGGGCACTGTCTCCCTGGGCTTCCTATGCCCACTGCGTGCAAGCTCGATGCGACGGGCAGAGAAACTGCATTTCCCAAGGGAAGGCGCCGTCATGGTGCACGAAGAATGGGTAACGAGGTCCCAGGGGGTAGGGCAGGTGGCTGCTTGTTGAGTTCTTCATTTCTGTGTTAGTCTCATGAGCACTCATTTACGGTGGCCACCGGTGGGGTGAGAGGAGAAGGGGAGTGTTCTGCCTCTCCTTCTCGGCTCAGCGGGGTTGAGCACCAGGCCCTCAGCTGGCAGGGAGAGACAGCGTCCAGCCTTGCACGGGGGCTCTGCCGTGAGCAGCTTTGCCTGCTGGCTGCTGAGAGCTTGCTGCTGGGCCTTCCCTGCGTGTCTGTGTGTCCCTGTGCTGTCCCTGCTGCCTCGGCTGCTCAGCCGCCTGCGGGTGGTGGGAGCGGTTAGAGAGGAGGCAGAAGAGGGAAGCTCCCCAGCCCCTTCCTCTGAGTTCCTACTCACCCTGTGTCCTGCCCGCTGGTCTCCCCGCTGCACTGGCTGCTGAGCTGAGACCACAGCTGGGTCTGTGGGATGAGCTGGGGAAGAGAAGAGGGGGTGAAATTTCCCCCCCGTGTGCTCAGCTCCAGCTGCACCCCTTGGCCTCTGCCCTTGGCGGCTGTCACTGCTGAGCTGGTGGCAGTGGCACAGTGGCACAATGGGGCCAACGTAAAGGAGCTAGGAACCAGCCCTGGGCACCTTGGCCAAGCAGCTTTCCCTGCCAACACCATTTAAACCAGACTGATCCCGTTGGCACAGCAGCCCATGCCTTGGAGCTCACCCAGGTCCTGGAGCTCAGCCCCGTGCAGGCCGGGGAAGCAGCTGCTGAGTTGCAGAAGTCATTGTGTGAGGAACCCCATGGCCTTTTGCTCCCCGGAGCCTTCTTTGCAAGGGAACCAGTCCCCAGAGGATGTGGGACAGCGCCAGGGGCCATGGGGTGGTCTTGGGGTACACAGCACACTGCTGGTGTATGCGCCCCTTTCCCTGGCAGCACCCAGCTCACCATGGCTTGAGTGTGGCCTCACCTTCAGCACGCCCTGCTCGGCAGCCGCCTTCACCTTGGCTAGCGCAGACCTGAGCCGCACATTCTCCTGCTCCAGCACGCTGATCCGGATGCTGTTGGCCTGCAGCTGCTTCTCCATGTCCTCGGTCAAGCTCCCGGTGCCTGCAAACAAAATACAATGTCCTTGCAGCAGGAGCCAGAGGTCAGCGCCCTGCTGCCTGCCTGCTCGGAGGTGTTGACAGCAACCCTCCACCCTCCCGAGCAAGGTGGCTGCCTGCTGGAAAGGAGCTTGCCCCAACCAGGGAGCACCAGCAGAGCCTGGGAGGTGGCAGCTGGGGCCCAAAACTGTGCCAGCTGAAGCCGTGAGGGCAAACAAAGCTCTGCCTGTGTCCTGGCACTGCTTTGCTTCCTGGCCCAGAGGTGGGATGAACAGCAGCCATACAGGGAGGTGTGTAAAGATGGTAGCAGCTTAGCACAGCCCAGGGCCTGAGCCCTTCCTGGCTATTAGTGGGAGAAACGGTGTTGTACAAATAATGCTGGTGTGTCCGGCGCTGGCAGGTTCCCCTGTGAGCTCTGTGAGACCCCAAGGGCACAAGCGCACTGCGGGGAAAGCAGGTGCTGCTGCCCTCTCCCTTACTCTCAAACTGCATCTCAGTGGGGACGTGGAGGTCGGGGAAGAACACCAGGAGCCTCTCCCGCTCCTTCAGCTCCTGTGCCTGCTCCTCCAGCCTGGACACGTTTGCCTGCAGCTCTGAGACAGACTGTTCCAGGTTCAGCTTCTCCCGCTGCAGGGTGTCCAGCAGCTCCTGCGGGGCACAGCAGAGAGGCGGTGAGGTTTGCAGAGTGCCCTCCAGAGACTCATCCAGGCAGGAGAGGGGTCTTCCCCAGGGGGTCCTGGGAGGAGATGGCCAGGTGGCAATGTCACACAAAATCCCAGAGTCCCTCTCCTGGGAAAACTCTGGCTATGGGTGGGGGACGGGGCGGTAGGTGGCCCCCATGGCACAGCTGTGTCCCACGCCAGCTGCTTCCCAGGCAGCCCTGGTCCTAGCAGCCCCCAGATGCATGCTGGCTGCCAGCACTGACCTGCTGCGCCCGTAGCTGTTGCCCGCTCTGCTCCCGGCTCTCCTCCAGCTGCTCTGCCAGCCTGGCCTTGTCCTCCTCAGCCTCTCCCAGGCTGGCTTGCAGCTCCTCACGCTCCTTATCCAGGCTGTCGAGCTGCTGCAGCAGGGTCCTCTGCTTGGCCTGCAGGGACTGTACAGGGCAGGCAAGCCTGCGTGGGGCTGCTGCTGCGCCCGCTCACCACTGCCCTTATGCTGGGCAGCAGCACCCACGAGCTCAGCCTATTCCCACAGCATGCTGCAGGGCTGCAGAGCAGCTCCAGAGCAGGAGAGAGCAAGCCTGGCCATACCTCCTCGTGCCTCAGCATGCTCTCCACTTTGGCCTTCTCCTTCTCCAACTGGGTGGTGGTGGTGCTCAGCTCCTGGCCCAGGGTTTCCCGCTGGCCGGTGAGCAGCTGCACCTTCTCCTCCAGCTCCAGCACCTGGCTCCTGGCCACCATCGTGGTCCTCATCTCCTCCAGCAAGGTCATCTTGGTCACCTCTGGGGAGAGACACAGGACCTTTGGCCAGGCTGGGCAGGAGAAGCTCCCAGATATGGTGGTCTGAAGGGGCCCTACACCCTCCACAGGCCCTGGCAAGGGGGAGGCAGGTCTGACAGGAGGGCTGCGACGCCCTGAATCTCCACCAGCACAAGCCCACAAAGGTGCTGGGTGATGTTTGGGCATTGTAACGAAGGAGGCTTGTCCTCCCCACATTCCCACCAGTGCTATACCCAACCAGTTCCAGGGGAGCCAGGCGTTACATGGGTGTAAAACACTCATGAGATCAGAGCAAGGCTGGGGGAGCAATGCGCCAGCTGGGTGAGCCCCAGGGGTCCTTACCCAGCTCCTGCACAGCAGCCTGCTTTGCAGCCAGCTCCTCCTTTAAGGCAGAGAGTCGCTCTTCCAGCAGAGCAGCTCCTAAATCAGCACAAAAACACTAATAAACATCAAACAGCTCCTCAAAGAAACTAAAAGAAGCAGGCAGCAAATGGCTGCACCAAAACATTTTTCATTCAGTGATTGTATCGTGCTGTGCTTCAGCAGGGAGGAGGCAGTGAGAGGATGTGGACAGCCAGCTCCTGCTGTCTGGGGTTAATCTCACAGTGGGGAACAGCCCCGGCATCTACCAAAATCAGGGGCAAAAGCCCTGCTCATGGTGGTGGGATCATGATTTGACCACGGACTCTGTGCTTCTCCTGCAAATACCCACGGGCCTGGGAGGGGATGCTGGGAACAGCACTGTACCTCTCCGTAGGTCATCCTTGTCCCGCTCCAGCCTGGCTACAGCCTCTAAATACTCTTTGTTCTTTACTTCCAGCCTCTGCTCAGCCTCTTTTCTCTGCTGCGCCTGGGTTTCCTTCTCTGCCTGAAGCAACTGGGAAAAGTCCTCAACCTGTTTCCGCAGCTTATCCTTCTGTTTCTTCGACTCTTCCAGCTCAGACTTCAGAGGGTTGACCTGCTGCAGCAGCATCTGGAGGTGTTTGCTGATCCGGGAGAGGTCCTTGCTCTGCTCCGAGGCCCAGTAGCTCATGTCCGTTGCAGAGAGGGTCCTTCTCCTTCTGGTGTCCTCCACCATCTCCTGGAACCTGCTCAGAGCTGAGGGGATGTTCTGGCTCCGGCAGATGCTGGTGATGGTTTTGCTGACTTCGTGGAGGCTGGCCTGGGCATTGGCGCAGGCATCGCAGTGTCCCAGAGGCAACTCAGTCATCTGCACGGGTATGCTGCGGCTGCTCTCGGCCATGCTGCAGGCAGCCCTGGGCAGGGGGCTGCATAAGGCATTGGCATCTGGCACGCAGACACCTGATGATGGGTGTGGAGAGGCAGACTGGGCAACTTCTGTGGGAGTTCTTAACTCCAAAGCAGCAGGCGAGCAGTGTTTCAGGCGCTCCTTCTTTGGTTTCTCAGCCTTGGAGGTGGATCGCAGTGTGGGGTTCTCCTTCCTGCAAGCCTTCTTCTGGTGGAGAGAGCACAGAACAAAAACAGGGCTCAGATCAAACAGAGTCAGCTACAAATGATCCATATGAGCCCAAATACAGAGGTGTGAAGCATGGGGACTGGACATCAGTGCAGCCAAGGGGTGAAAAGGGCAGCGAACCCTTCTCTTGGGAGAAGTTCCCAGAGCTTGGAGGAGGACAGCTACCAAGCGCTCAAGTTCCACGTTCGCTGCGCTCTGTTACAACCAAGCATATGGCTAACAAGCAAAATGAATTTGCTTCCTGCTCCCTATTGCAGGGTACAGGGGAATTGAATTTTTACAAGCTGCCAGGCAGCTTTCCAGCCACCACTACCGGAGCTGTGGTTTCATGATGGGAAGCCTCAGCAGTGAAACCTGCTCCCTGGCTCCCCTTCTTGTGACCATCCCTTCTTTCCCACCTCCTGCGCTGTCTCCTGGTTATGCCAGATGAATTCTTGTGAGACTTTGCCACAAAAGGGGTAATTTTGGGGGGAAAAAAATGCAGGGGGTGGTATAGTATTTTTACCACAAATTATTTCAGTGATTTGAGCCAGCTCAGCCTACAGCCGGTGGGGTGGGCAGAGTTGCAGGGGCAGTACATTGGCAGGAGAATATTTTTCCAGTCAGTAAGGGCAGCCAGGCTCACCCATCCTGAGACCCTGGTGGAGGAGGATGGACCCAGCAGCACAGCTTGGAGCGGGGGTTAGAGGAGGGAAGGGATTCAGGCTGGGAGCGGAGACTGCGGGACAGATGTGTCCTGTCCAACACATGGGTTAGCACTCAGAGGGTCATGAGCCAGGAGCACATCTGGTGCAGCCACTGTGTGTGTCACAGGGCAGCCCCAAGAAGGACCGTGACCTCAGCACAGTCCAAATCGTTTGGGGTGAGGCAAGGGCCCCCAAATATCCCACCTCGGCCAGGAGCTGCTGGTAGAATGCCCCCAGTTTCAGCATGCTGCACCAGTACCTCCTCACCGTCAGCCCCACGGACATGCAGGGTCCCACTGCCTGAATCGGGGGGACAGCTTGCTCGCTGAGCAGGTTTTCTGCATAGCCTGTGAAGCTCTGAAGCAGAAGCAGCAGCCTTTTTCAACAGAAAACAAAACACAGCTTAGAGCAATGGAGTATTTGTAATGGGGAAAGGGCCCTTGGCGTTTAAGAGTGCAGGGAGTCTGAAGGGCCAGTGCTGAGGCAAGGGAGGTTGTCACCCCTCCCCATCCCCTGGACAGAGCATGTTTGGCAAAGGAGGGTGGATATCAGCGCTCCTGTGAGCCCCACCCCCGGCCGGAATCACTCCACAGAGCAGTGTTTGGTGGGATGAAAATCCTCCTGCAGCTGCCAGGACACAGGCTGCGCATGCTGCTTGCAGCCAGCCACTTCCAAGAGGCTGCAGTTAGGCTCTCCTGAAAGATTTGGGGCACCCGTACTGCCGATATCAAACCCTAATTGTTAGGGCCAACAGCTCTAATGGGAATGGCTCATCTTTTAAAACAGAGCCGTATTTATTTCACTCAGATTGCAAAAGGCACTTTTTCCTCTTAGGCCTGTAGGTGCAGCTGTGTCTGAGTGTTCCCAAGGTTTCAGGGGGGCAATTTAACGAGCCAGCCCCCATCTGCCCAGGTGCCCTCAGGTCCCAGGTGGAGCAGCAGCTTGCTCTGCTTCTTTGTGGCCAGCATTTGTGCTGGTAGCTCTGAGCTCCCTGCAGGGAAAGGAGTCGGGTTTTAAAAGTCAGTGTAGAGCTGCAGAGCATGACGCCAAGGTGTTGGCACGCTGCTCATCATGGAAACGCCTGGGGAAATAAAGCGTCCAAAACACTCGGCCTCATTCAACAGGCTGGACACACAGCTGTCCCTTTCCCTCCGGTGGGAAGGTGCCGCTCTGCCAGCCAAGCTGCTTTTAAGAGGGGTGGTTGGGGCTGGCTTTACCTTCTCACCTGTCTACCACCAGCTCCAGCAGCACCACGTGGGAGTGCTGGGTGAATTCGGGATCATTCTCGGCGTAGCTGTACTGCTCCAGCAGCGCTGCCAGGTCCAGGTCGCAGGACACTTTATTGGGGAACTTCCAGGAGGGGAAACGCACCGCCCCGGCTCGGGAGGAGACGTCGGCGATGGCTGCCTGCAGGTCCCTCAGGTCGGCCCGCAGGCTCTCCATGCAGCCGGGGTTGCCCAGGAGGTGCGCCATGTTGCTGAGGCGACGGGACCAGGCCTGTGGGCTGGGACAGGGCCGCCAGGCCTGGGACGGAGGGACAGCCCTACGGCGGACAGATCGCTGGACCAGCACAGCGGCCCCCAAGGGCTGGGGGACCCCCAGGGGGGTCGGTGGGCTCCAGGGGGGGATCCCGGAGCGAGGAGGCGCCGGGTCGGGGCCTGTGAGGGGACGCGGCGACAGAGACCCACCCGTCCGCGCCGCCGCCTGCTGCTATGGCAACGGCGGAGGCCACGCCCCCTCGGAGGCNTGTCGACCCCCGCCCCGCCGCCATGCCGTCACTTCCGGCGCGCCTGCGCAGTGCCAAGGCGTCCGGCCGCCATTTCGTCCGTGGCTGTGTGGCCTTCCTCCGACCCTCGCTCGTCTCGGCCCC
>VYXH01004702.1:12390-29801 GCA_013397275.1 Burhinus bistriatus
GGGGGCCGCGCGGAAGGGGGGGGAGGCCGCGCTGAAGGGGGGGGAGGCCGCGCTGAAGGGGGGAAGCGGGGCTCGCTGGGGCCGTTTCGGACTCTGGCTTCTTCCACTTCCTTCCCTGGTTCTCTTCTCTCTCGGCCGTATTCGCCTCCGCAGGAGCCTCTTCCCGGTCTTCCCGAAATGGGAATACGGCTCCCGTGTAGCTGGAGCTGCTGTCCTGTCTGCGCCAGCAAGCCGGTGTAGGGAGCTGATCTGGCTGACAAGCTTGGGTGGTTTGGTGTAGTTAATGTAGTTAGGAAAAAAACTGTGGTTCCCCCCAAAAAAACCCCAGTGACTTTCCTGCACAGAAGTTAGCAAGGCAACTCAGCATCGCAGTTAAATGAAAACATCTCTCAAGTGTGATGTTGCCTTATCCTTCGGCCCCTCACAGTGATGTTGTTCAGAGAGAATGGAGACTAAAAGTATTCGTGGTGACTTTCTCATAACACACCTTATTAAGGTTGTAGTTGTTTTGAGAGTGTTTTCTGCCCTGGAGCCCCTGTGGATTTTCCGGAGCTAGCAGCAGTACTGGTATTTTAAAATTTCCCTGACGGTTCGTGTTAAAAGTATAAACCCATAGACCTGTTCTCTTTTATAACAGCTTTTCTTGTTCAAAGTTACTTGGTGAGGAAAGAGGAGCGGCATGTTTAGTATCTTGGAAGAGCAGCTTCTGGTCTTACTGGAAGACAAAGCTGTCCACAGGAAGGGTTCTGGGAATTTAGTTTGGATCTTCCTATAATATCAGTGATAAAAATGCCCTGCACAGCTTTTCTGTATGAAATTGGTTTTGATGCAACCACAGGAGGATTAAAAGCTATGTTTTATCTAGTGTGGAGTTAATCATTCAGATTCTAGTTTCTTGCCGTCCCACAGGTCTCTAGGAACATTCATAACTTCCAAATCTGTTTAGCAATGCAAAGTTATTCCTAAATGTGTTGTTATAGCTGTTCCCCTGTGCTGCCTCTTGGCTCGGCGTTTATAAACCTACTCAGGGTCAAGGCTGAGATAGTAAAAATGCTGGGAGAACTTGTTTTTGTTCCCATGGAGGGGCCTTCATGGTCGCCTTGCTGTGCCTGTCCCTGCAGCGGGTGCCCTTGGCAAGCAGACAAACATCATCTCCCACTCTGAGAAGCCGAGGAATTCGTTTGTGGGATGGGTGATTCAGATTGTTAAACCAGATCTTTGTCTCAGGAAAAATTCAATGAATTGCAAGCTGAGGAGGAGGATAGACGGTCCTGTGTGCTGTTTGGATTGCAGTTTCGCATACTTAATTCTTACATGGCATTCATTAGGCACGGGGTTGCAGACCAACTTGTTAAGGTGTGTTAGGATTGTTACTCCCAATGTAGATGAGGAAGTCGAGAGAGAAGGGAGATGAATTTTCAAACTCAACCACCTGAAAATAAACCTAGTGTGGGTTTGCAGCCTACAGGGCTATTTTTCACCCCCTGATGCTGGTGTATAGTACATTACTCAATATTACTTAGTAGTTATTATTTTTAGTTCCTTCTCTTGTTTTCAGCTTTGATTTGGGTTATTTAAATTTAGTATCCTGACTGATTGCAAACACCACAATGAAAGATGTTTTCCTGTGCCACCACCTCTTCACCTTTTGAATAGTTGATATAGTTACGAGGCAGCAGTACGGAGGACTGTATATATGTGTATATACACATTTTTATTACAGCCAGAAGAGNGCTCCCCACCGCCCCGAGGGAGCACCATGCCGGCCGGACCCGTGCAAGCTATGCCTCCGGCGCAGCCAGCGCCCCCCGCGGAGAGCAAACCGGTGCGGGCCGCGCTGAAGGGGGGGGAGGCNTGTATATACACATTTTTATTACAGCCAGAAGAGGAACCAAAAGAGGAAGCAGCACCAGCCAAGCCTGTGGTAGGAATTATTTACCCTCCTCCAGAGGTCAGGAATATCGTGGATAAGACTGCCAGCTTCGTAGCCAGGTAAATGACACTGGTGTTGTCTTGTGTTTCCTGGGGTTTTCATGCTTCTCCTCTTCAGTGCTAATGTCTGTGCAGCTCCAGAAACTGAAGCAGGTTTCAGAGCCATGACTTTACATGAAGGATTTTAAGGATTGAGTCTGTACCAGTGGGACTGTGGAAAAGAAATGACAATATCCTACTTAGGAGGTGTAAGACACACTTTGCTAGAAAAACTGTGGTAGTAAATAAAGTCTTTGGGAAAATCTATAGCACATGCCGCAATAACCAGGTAACAGTTCCTGTTGTGAATGATCTGAAGAGAAAACAAAATTCCAGGTAGAAGGGAAGCCTTATTACAGGTGCTCTGTTGAGAGCTGAAGCCAAGAGGAGTCATGACTCTGTTTTACAGTGTGTAGGCAAATGGTAGGTGATGAACTTTCCAGTACAAGGGTGCTCACTTGCTTGGCGAGCCCTGAGGTTAAGTCCCATCCCTGTTTGCGTACAGCTTGGTAAGCTGTGCCGACGGCTGGGATGTGTGTTCATCCAAGCCTCAGTCATCTCTCTCTCCCTTGATGGCCAGAGGGAGGGAAGTGTCTACCTCCAGAGAGTAGTATGAGCCTGTCTGAGGATAGATGAGCTGCCCATGGCACGTATGGGATTTTTTTCCCGTTAACTGTAGCAGATTGATTAGCATGAGTATAGGTGTCAAATTTAGGGGGGGAGTCTAAAATTTGAATAAATTTTACTCATTTGGGCTTCTTCCATTTTCCTGATGTCATCATTCTGCAAGTGCAAGCTGTTAGTGCTATGTAGGCCGTCTTCCTCTGTAGTTTTTTGATGCTGAAGTATTTCTGGCTGTCTTAACTGTACGTGAGGTCTCAGGGGACCGGATCTTGGTCTTGTTGCAGTGTGCAAGTAGCACAGAAGGTAAATACCCCTTAGCTGGCTGTGTGAATTCTTCACCTTCGTGGCATCCAGATAGGCTGAATGCTGCATGCTTTCACCTTACTAAAATGGACGGTTGTTGCTGTGAGTTTAAGACAATTACCAAATGCTGGTCTTGTCAAAGACACTTACTGTGTAACTAATGTCTAAAGTGCTGCCAAGGAGCATTGGCTTCCTTTGAGGATAAGGAAAGGGCTGTGTTTATCCTTTGGTATTGTAGAGACCTCCTTTTGGAAGAGGCGGAGTGTCTAAACAAGACTTGGAGNGATGAGGAAGTCGAGAGAGAAGGGAGATGAATTTTCAAACTCAACCACCTGAAAATAAACCTAGTGTGGGTTTGCAGCCTACAGGGCTATTTTTCACCCCCTGATGCTGGTGTATAGTACATTACTCAATATTACTTAGTAGTTATTATTTTTAGTTCCTTCTCTTGTTTTCAGCTTTGATTTGGGTTATTTAAATTTAGTATCCTGACTGATTGCAAACACCACAATGAAAGATGTTTTCCTGTGCCACCACCTCTTCACCTTTTGAATAGTTGATATAGTTACGAGGCAGCAGTACGGAGGACTGTATATATGTGTATATACACATTTTTATTACAGCCAGAAGAGGAACCAAAAGAGGAAGCAGCACCAGCCAAGCCTGTGGTAGGAATTATTTACCCTCCTCCAGAGGTCAGGAATATCGTGGATAAGACTGCCAGCTTCGTAGCCAGGTAAATGACACTGGTGTTGTCTTGTGTTTCCTGGGGTTTTCATGCTTCTCCTCTTCAGTGCTAATGTCTGTGCAGCTCCAGAAACTGAAGCAGGTTTCAGAGCCATGACTTTACATGAAGGATTTTAAGGATTGAGTCTGTACCAGTGGGACTGTGGAAAAGAAATGACAATATCCTACTTAGGAGGTGTAAGACACACTTTGCTAGAAAAACTGTGGTAGTAAATAAAGTCTTTGGGAAAATCTATAGCACATGCCGCAATAACCAGGTAACAGTTCCTGTTGTGAATGATCTGAAGAGAAAACAAAATTCCAGGTAGAAGGGAAGCCTTATTACAGGTGCTCTGTTGAGAGCTGAAGCCAAGAGGAGTCATGACTCTGTTTTACAGTGTGTAGGCAAATGGTAGGTGATGAACTTTCCAGTACAAGGGTGCTCACTTGCTTGGCGAGCCCTGAGGTTAAGTCCCATCCCTGTTTGCGTACAGCTTGGTAAGCTGTGCCGACGGCTGGGATGTGTGTTCATCCAAGCCTCAGTCATCTCTCTCTCCCTTGATGGCCAGAGGGAGGGAAGTGTCTACCTCCAGAGAGTAGTATGAGCCTGTCTGAGGATAGATGAGCTGCCCATGGCACGTATGGGATTTTTTTCCCGTTAACTGTAGCAGATTGATTAGCATGAGTATAGGTGTCAAATTTAGGGGGGGAGTCTAAAATTTGAATAAATTTTACTCATTTGGGCTTCTTCCATTTTCCTGATGTCATCATTCTGCAAGTGCAAGCTGTTAGTGCTATGTAGGCCGTCTTCCTCTGTAGTTTTTTGATGCTGAAGTATTTCTGGCTGTCTTAACTGTACGTGAGGTCTCAGGGGACCGGATCTTGGTCTTGTTGCAGTGTGCAAGTAGCACAGAAGGTAAATACCCCTTAGCTGGCTGTGTGAATTCTTCACCTTCGTGGCATCCAGATAGGCTGAATGCTGCATGCTTTCACCTTACTAAAATGGACGGTTGTTGCTGTGAGTTTAAGACAATTACCAAATGCTGGTCTTGTCAAAGACACTTACTGTGTAACTAATGTCTAAAGTGCTGCCAAGGAGCATTGGCTTCCTTTGAGGATAAGGAAAGGGCTGTGTTTATCCTTTGGTATTGTAGAGACCTCCTTTTGGAAGAGGCGGAGTGTCTAAACAAGACTTGGAGGCATCCAGAGAACATGAAAAGAAACATGCTGCAGCAGCTGTTAACTTTCTCAAACTACCCTGAAATAAATGGTTGTGCACTTTGCATGGCAGGAAGGGATGTTACCTGAACTAACCTCTCCTAAATGCAGCTCTCCAGTGTGGTCAATCTCTGCACAGGCTGATGGTTACCTGCTTTTTTCCCTATGTGAACTTTCTGGAAAAAGTCTTAAAAGCTTGTTAATATAGCAAATAAAGTGGGTCTAGTAGGTAACTTGTGAACTTCATCCCATAAATTGTCTAATCCTGTGAATCATCTTGTGTTTGCCTGTAGCCAAATGAAATTGTGGAACACTTGTCGGTGTGAATTTTTAACTGTCTTAAATATTCACTGAGAAGCATTATAGACTAAATTGGGACAAATGCCTTTAGGTTGTCTGCATACAGCTGTCTGCTACGTTGGGTATGAGTTGCTTAGAGGTAAACTCCTTCCATGTACGAGAGAAAATTGTATTCTGAGGGGCTAATGCATCAACACATCTTACTATGGAAGAAACAGACATTTACACTTGAGTTGATGCCCATTCATCTAAACAATCATTTTCCTCTCCAGAAATGGTCCAGAATTTGAAGCTCGAATTCGCCAGAATGAAATAAATAACCCGAAGTTCAATTTCTTGAATCCCAACGATCCTTACCATGCATACTACCGGCACAAAGTCAGCGAGTTCAAAGAGGGTAAGGCACAGGAGCCCTCGGCTGCTATTCCCAAGGTCATGCAACAGCAGCAAAGTGCTCAGCAGCAGCTTCCACAGAAGGTAAATATTCCTTTTCACTTTGGTTGAGAACTTGGCTTCTGACTGGTTATGTCACATCCTGATGTTAAGCAGGAGGTCTGAAAGACAAGACAAATGAAGGAGATATTTATACATTTGCAAAAAGTCAGCACTGAGAGGCTTGGAGTTTAGTGTCTGGGACTTTGTTTTGATGCAGATGTGCATCCCCCAGTTGCTGGTAACTCAAAAGTGATGTGTGAAAGAGCCAATATATTGTTCTACTTGGTCTGTTTTAATTACGTGTAGTTGTGCATTGACTGATAAGACACTTACACTAGGGATTGCTCAGACTGTATGACTTTAGGACTTCTGCCATAGGCAAGTCTATAATCCCTTGGAGTTCAGTTTGGCCTTGTTGCTTGCAGTGTTTTGTAGAAACATTTCCTTTTTTTCTGCCAGAAGGATCACCTTCCCCATAAAATGTGGATTACAGAGTGTTGCTATTCTTGTTTAGTTGTGCCTTTATACATATTGGGTGGAAAAAGGACATTGACTGTATCGGAGTCTTTTACACGCTTTGCACGGCCCACAGTCACGCTGTGTGGTATTGACCATCCTGGAGGACTATAGCGAAGTGATAGTTTCCAGTTTTGTTAGTTGTTGAAGCAATGTGGGGTTTTTTTTATAGTAGACCTAAATACAGATGTCTAGATATACCCTGTGGTACTGCTTTTTCTCATCCTTGCAGCTGCCAGGATATCTAGACTGAGTTGCTTTCCTGCAGCAGCTGAAGGAAAAATGGGCTCTGCCAAGTGTTTGGTAACAATTTCTTTCTTCAGTCACTGAACCGTCTCTGTTCTGTTCTGCTCTGCAGGTGCAGGCCCAGGTCATCCAGGAGACAGTCGTTCCGAAAGAGCCACCTCCGGAGTTTGAGTTCATTGCAGATCCTCCCTCAATCTCGGCTTTTGACTTGGATGTGGTGAAGCTCACAGCACAGTTTGTGGCTCGAAACGGGCGGCAGTTCTTGACTCAGCTGATGCAGAAAGAGCAGAGGAACTACCAGTTTGATTTCCTTCGCCCCCAGCACAGTCTCTTTAACTACTTCACGAAGCTGGTTGAACAGTACACAAAGGTACTCTTGGCACTTTACGTGTCAGGTTGATTCCTTCAGCAGCAGTATTGATTTTTGAAGACTACTGAATCCCTGCAAAACAGACAGACTAGAAATACGTGCAGGTCTAGGAGTTCATCCTTTAAATCTCGCTCTTTAAGTGGATATCTCGTACATTGTTGGCAACGTGCAGCACTGAACACAGTGGATTGTTACTTGTATTACAAGTTTCTGGCACATTTAAGTAAAAGTTGTGGCTTTTTAAATATAGAGGGTAGTTGGAAGGCCAAGAGTGAGTATTTTTAAGTGCAAGTATGAGCAATAGGTAGTAAGAGGGTTGCAATAGAATAAATGGAACATAACCCCAGGGGTCTACTGATATTTTTATCAGTGTGGAAAGAGAACAGTTGCTTTTAAGGAGGCTTTGGCAAAAAGAATTGTCACCAACTGTCATGCAAAATATTTTTCAGATCTTGATCCCACCGAAAGGCTTGCTCCTCAAACTCAAGAAAGAGGCTGAAAATCCCAAGGAAGTCCTAGATCAGGTATTGCATGAAAAATTTGCAAAATTGCTGAAGCATTTCCATTATGTTGTGAATTTCTTCTCTTTACGCGTTTTTGACTTATTGGCAGCAAATAGAAATACATCCATTTTATTCTGTGTATATCCCCTGTAGTCACTTGAATACAGGGTACCCAAGCTTGCCTTTAAACTACTAGCTAATGCTCATATTGGAGGTAGTTTACTTGTGGCAGCATAGAGGCATAGATATTGCACAGCGCCATTTCCAAGCGCTTTACAAAGTAGAATGTTACCTTCTCAGACAGCTTCACTGTGACACCTCAGTCACTTACAGTCCTTTCAAGCTGTTCTTTATTACTTTGACTTCTGTCTTCATCGCAAAGACTGCTTTTGCTTTGGAAAGGTGATGTTACAGGGTTGTAATAAAGTGTCTGTGAATTCTTTGCTGGCTGTGAATCTTCAGCGATACCTGAGTTGTGTCCTACCTGGGTGGCTTGGTCTTGGCTCAAGAAGTCTGCAGTTCCAGCTTTAGAACACTGCTTTACAAAGCTGCTGCAGTATTTTACTCAACAGGCAAACCTGTAATTTCTGAATGAAATACAAATATTCCTTTGTTGTGCCAGGCCTCTAAAGCAGTGCTTGTTTAACTGCCCTGAAAGGGTTGGTAGAATAAACTTCCAGATGCTGTAGAGATGACTGTGATGTGTTTCTTGACTGACGTTTGGTGCTTGCTTTACGTCTGCCTGTGCAGGTGTATTACAGAGTGGAGTGGGCAAAGTTCCAGGAGCGAGAGAGAAAGAAGGAAGAGGAGGAGAAGGAAAAGGAGCGTGTTGCTTATGCCCAGATTGATTGGCATGACTTTGTGGTCGTGGAAACAGTTGACTTTCAGCCCAATGAGCAAGGTACTGAAGTTAAGCGTTGTAACCTCTATGAAACTCTGCTCCCTTTGAGTAGGGACTGTGTCCTGAAATGCCATTTTTAGACAGACATTGGGTTTTACAGCTGCACATTCTTCAAAGATGAAAGGGAAAGCCTTCTAGCGACAGTGTGCAGGACTGCTTTTTTTCTGGAGTTGGCAGTGTTCTCCTTGCACAAAGTCCAGGACTGCACTAGTGTCTGCTTTTCCACTTCCACTGAGGCAGCCGGACTGGTCCTCCTTTCTAGTGGTGCTTTCACCTGTACCTACGTTCATCTTCAGGTGTCATGCTGATGTTGGTCTGTATAGACTCCATCCATTCCCTTCTATGTACCTTGGTTCCAAGAGATTTCGATGCCACTGCTTTGTAAGGAAACTGCTTTTCATTCAAGAAACTGGTATTTCTGGCTGTGCATTGAGCAGCAAAATGGAATAGAGAAACAGAAGCTCTGTTTTCTGCATTGTAGGGAATTTCCCTCCTCCCACCACTCCAGAAGAGTTGGGAGCTCGAATCCTGATCCAGGAGCGTTATGAGAAATTTGGAGAAAGTGAGGAGGTAGAGATGGAGGTGGAGTCAGATGAGGAAGATGAAAAGCAAGAGAAGACAGATGAGGCCCCAGCCCAGCTGGATCAAGACACACAAGTGCAGGATATGGATGAGGTAAGGAGCCAATAGAATCAGTGTTACTTTAGTCCCATGAAGTTTGTGTGGTTTATCGTGCTCTTCATTTTCGCTGTAAGAAGTTCCCTAGTTTCTTGAGGAAATGAGATTTCCTTCTAATGGAATTTTAAAACAACCTGTTTCTTCTGGAATATGGTGTTTTTAATGTATTCCATGACAATACAATTTCCAAGAGAGAAATCCAGTAATTTTGTCACCTAATGGTATGGATTTTATGTTTCTGTGTCAAGCCTTCTGGACTTTCGTCTGCACAGTCTGGAACACTATAAAACATGACTCATTTTAGACTCTTCCTCTACCCACTCTATGTAAGCTGTTTTTCTGGTAACAAAGAACAAGGGCATGGTTAACCGTAAGCCCCTGCTTTGCCATGCTGTGGTAATGTGGAAGCTGAGGAGTACTTGCTTCCTCTTCTGGGTCTGCTGAATTTCTGAATCGTAATTATCCAGAGGAACCACTGTAGCATAGATGTCCAGAGGCAAAATAGCTCCGTTGCTTTGAAGTTCCATAATTAATTCTTCCAACCCTGCACAGGATTTCTATGTCTTTCTCAAATCTTATGTGTGGGTATTTGACTACTGGAACTTAGTTATGATTATTTTATGATTTAATTTTTTTTTTAATAAGGGCTCAGATGATGAAGATGAAGGTCAGAAGGTTCCTCCCCCTCCAGAAACCCCAATGCCACCACCTCTTCCTCCCACACCAGATCAGGTCATCGTGCGGAAAGATTACGATCCCAAAGGTAAATCAGGCTGGTGAAGAGAAACTTTATTTCTTCCTGAATAATCACCAAAAGCATTTCTTTCTAGGCTGCATGCTCTGATGTGTTTTTTTTAACAGTGTGATTTGTTTTTCTAGCCTCAAAACCGTTGCCACCTGCCCCAGCTCCAGATGAGTATCTTGTTTCCCCCATCACTGGAGAGAAAATTCCTGCCAGTAAAATGCAAGAACACATGCGAATTGGTCTCCTGGATCCTCGATGGCTGGAGCAGCGTGATCGATCCATCCGTGAAAAGCAGAGTGATGATGAGGTCTATGCCCCAGGTCAGCTCGAGCATCTGATGTGGCTTGCAAAACCTGGTTGCTAGATGAATTCCATGAACTCCTAGCATGCTCCCTCAGTCCCACAGATAAGGACCATCTTAAACGTAGATTTCTGTATGACGTCCTGATTGTGTGGATGCATTTGTCACTAGTAGATTGAAGCCTTTCTATAAAGTTAAAGGCAAAGAACATTGGCTGCTGCTGACCAGCTGTCAGTTGCAGTCCCTTTCTAAAAAGGGCAGCACTCAGCCATTAGGTACCAAACAGTTTAAAATTGTTAACAAAGGCTTGATCGTGTTTGACTTTGATTATATCACTTGAGATAAGAATTTCTGGTTTTGCTTGCAGGTTTGGATATTGAAAGCAGCTTGAAGCAGCTGGCAGAGCGCCGTACCGATATCTTCGGTGTAGAAGAGACTGCCATTGGTAAAAAGATTGGTGAAGAAGAAATCCAGAAACCGGAGGAAAAGGTAGAGTGGAAACTGCTTGTTTTTTTTTAACGCGTTCCTGTAGTATTATGAATGCTCAGAGAGATGGGAGTCTTTTGAACTCTGTTCTTGCTGTAAAGCTACTCTCTTCATTATTTGCACCTCACATTGCAGTCTGGACAGGCTGGGGTTATTCTGATTTATTTTATCCTCTCAGGTGACCTGGGATGGCCACTCAGGCAGCATGGCCCGCACACAACAGGCTGCTCAGGCCAATATTACTCTCCAAGAGCAAATTGAAGCTATTCATAAGGCCAAGGGACTGGTGCCAGAAGATGACAGCAAGGAGAAGATTGGTCCCAGCAAACCAAATGAAATACCGCAGCCACCCCCTCCTTCATCAGCATCAAATCCCCCAGCTAGCACTCAGCCTATCACATCCGTGCCTCGTCCACCCACAGTGAGTGTTTGGGCTTCCAAAAGCAAATTACTGTGGCCGTAGTTAATTAGAGGGGAGTCTTGACGAAGGTCAAGGGTTATGACAGCAGGGCACTGGCCTAGAAGCAGATTTTGCGTGAAGTTCGTGGTTTAAGAGTCACTTGTAAACATCAGAGGAACCCTATTGAACCTAGCCGTTAAAAATGGAAAATAAGACTTTGGTGGAGCTTTTTGTCTTTAGAGGTATCAAAAAGACAACCAGCTGGGCAGAGGAAGAACCTGGGCAGTGAGATCTCAAAGGAAGAGAGTAAGGCTAACAAAGGAATGGGTGGGGGCCTTTTATTAGGTGTAAAAAGGCGTGATGCAGAACACAAGTAGCTGCAGGTAAGAAACGTTCACGGATGACTCACTGCCCAGTGTTCCTTCCCCGAAGGTTCTGCTATGTGACTCTGAAATACCTCCTTCTTTGAGACTGCTAAGCGGCTCGCGCTCCGATACCCCAGTGGTGAGGAAGAACCATTTAATCTGTTAATGAGGCTTCTGTGCCTGTTTATAGGCAGCTTGGGCTGGCCGTACGGTGGGCTCGCTAAGGGTCTGGTCTTTGGCCAGCAGAAATCCGTGGTGTGTTTCCCTGGTTATTTTAATCATGATTGTGAACAACACTGAGCATTCCTGCATGTACCTGCTGAGAAAAAATGACCTTCTCTCTCCAGATGCCCCCTCCCGTTCGCGCTGCTGTTGTTTCTGCAGTTCCGGTCATGCCTCGTCCCCCGATGACTTCAGTGGTCCGTTTGCCTCCAGGATCCGTCATAGCCACCCCCATGCCACCAATAATCCATACTCCCCGCATCAATGTGGTCCCAATGCCGCCCTCTGCTCCTCCCATCATGAGCCCCCGCCCACCTCCCATGATAGTACCAACAGGTTGGTAACTTCTGCTCTTTGTTGTTAATTGTCAGCTGATTCCTGTATAATGTGGGCTTGAGCTTTCATTCTTTTTTCCTTCTGTGCCTTTGATAACGGCATGTAATTGCGATTGCAGACCCCAAGTCCCATCATCAACAATTTTGGGGTGTTTGATATGACTTACCTAGCAGTACTGCCTTTGGGCTCAAGACTCCTCCAGTGGCATGAAATACAGAGAATTCTGTCTCACCCAGTTTATGTCTCTGTCCCTGGGAGCCTACCCAGGTGAAGATTAAGAATCCACGCTGCTTTCCAAAAGGACCCATAGCAAAGAGGAACTGCCAGCACCTCACTGGGTGTTACAGTTTGTTAGAGAAGTTGCTGCTGTGGTAGGAAAAGCTGTTGTCTGGCCTCTTTCCTCATAGCGGCTTCATAGCATTAGGTACTTTTAAGTTGAAAAGCGCAATGTAAAAAACAATTTTTCTCTTTGTTTTGTAAATCGACGTGCTGGCACCACTGCATGCTAGACCTTTTTTTGCAAGATCTGCAGGAAGCTCTTGTGCCACTTGTTGTCTTTTCCTGGACTGTTTCCCAATATAAAAGATCTCTAACGTTTGACGTTTGCATGTTACTGTTGATTATGTTAACTTCCTCCACGTGTTGTGGCATTTATTTTAAGCCTTTACTGGTCTGCTAAACAAGGTTTTGTGTAAGAGAGTGTTTGCTGTATACTCGGTGGATGACTGCAGGTTGTGTTGTGTCTCCCCATCCCCTTTCAGCATTTGTTCCCGCGCCTCCCGTGGCTCCGGTTCCTTCCCCAGCACCGATGCCTCCTGTTCACCCGCCACCACCGATGGAGGATGAGCCAGTCTCAAAGAAACTGAAGAGCGAAGACAGCCTGATTCCAGAGGAGGAGTTTCTGCGCAGGAACAAGGTACGTGTGTGGCCTGGCTGCTTGTTGAGAAGCGCCGGGGTCCTGATGCTGCGGGGCTGTTCCACCTCCTCTGCCCAGCGGGGCTGTAGTGCCGGCTCACTGCACCGAGGGGAGCCGATATGCAGGAGTACTTCGCAAGGGAGTGACTTTCTGAGGTGGCTCCTTCCTACTCTCATTCCTGAGCAAGCTTTGTATTTTACTGAAAAGGGCAATGCAGCACTACGCACGGACGCATAGGAAGATAGTACTCTTCTGTAATTAAGAGCAGCGAGAGGTAGGTTTGTAGCAAGGTAAAGAAGAGCTAATGCTGCTAGTAAGCTTTTAAGCGGAGGACTGCTAAGCTGGAGAGGCAAGGAGATTTAATATATACCAATGTCAGCACGATAGTATGGTAATGTGGTATATTCCATAATAACATGAACTAAATGTTGGACTGAATTTCTTCCTGAGGAGTGCCATCATCACGGGTTGAGTTTTAAGTCCTTTAAGAAGGCCATACGGTTTTCCTGGACATCTGCACAGAGCTGTCTCCTACTTAATGCTTCATATGTTCACTCTCTAATACTGTGAATGCGTGTGATGCCTGGTGAATGGAATGCAAAAGGAGGGACTAATGAGAGAAATCCAACTAAATGTTTTATTTTGGTAGCAGTGAAGTAACTTTCTCAGTGTTGAGGCAGATACATTTCTGTGTGTTCACTGAGAAGTCCAGATATGTGGCTGGTTTTGGAAATAAATAATTTGTCTGCCGCTATGTGTTTATAAATAATTTGTCTGCTGGTCTTTTATCATAGTCTTGAGTCTCCTTGCCTGTAAGAGAACGTTATCTTTGTTTCCTCTAGGGTCCAGTCACGGTCAAAGTCCAGGTTCCTAACATGCAGGACAAGACGGAATGGAAACTGAACGGCCAAGTGTTGGTGTTCACCCTGCCACTCTCAGACCAGGCATGTAGCTTATTAACCTGGCCTCTACCCCTTCTTGCTTTGCTGCCGAGTTTCTTTGCTTTGAGAATAGCAGTTGACCTGCGTGGCAGGAACTATAAAACTCTGGATGTTCCCCACGCTGTGGCCTCTTGCCCAGCAGGGTTGGGTGGCTGGGGGAGCAGTGCTGCCCGTCTGTACAGTGGGGGGAAAAAAGCCTGAGCAAGCTCTCTGGTTCTTCCCAGGTGTCTGTTATAAAGGTTAAGATCCATGAGGCCACAGGGATGCCGGCTGGGAAGCAGAAGCTGCAGTACGAGGTGGGTACACATCCTTCAAATGTGGTTTGTTACTTCAGTGCTTTCTCATGTGCAAACTGGCTTTTTACACGAAGAAGTTGTGATGTACCTACTGAGATACTGGGAAGAGAGAGGGAAGGTTTGTCCTGTCTGTACAGCGTACTTGGTTACAGAACCGCGTGCTGTTACAGCAGGACAGGTCTTTAATAGGTGGCCTCAGCAGATCTTCACATTCTTGTTGCTACGGATGAGTCCTCTAAGCTTGATGGCTTTCTCTGAAATCATCCTGTTATTTTATCAGGGGGGTTTGACATTTAAATGCAGCAGTCTGCTCCTGCTGATCTGTTGTCTGTGCTCTGGAAGGTGGGCAAGACTACCTTGAAACCCTGGCAGCTCTGAAGAGACTTTTGAAGGGAAGACATCTCTCTCCCTCACGAGACTGGGGCTGTTAGAAAGGCACACTTGCTTTTTAATAGCTTGTTTGCAGTCATGCATGTGCACAGGCCCAACCTGCTGCCTAAGCAGTGAACTTTGTGCGCTTACCTCCTTGGGAGTTCATCTCTGGGCAGATAATGTGTTTACCCTTAGCAAGAAGGGAAGCTGAACTGATTGATTTTTTTTATTGGTTTTTTTTTTTAAAGGGGGGGCGGGATTGGAGCCTAAATAACTTCGCTTCTTGTGGTGACTGCCTTTACATATATGTTTGTAGAGGTATATAGTGTATATTGTCTGTACTCTTGCATCGTTCCCAGCATACCCACCTCCTCTTGTGCCCACCTCTGGGGTTTTTCAAAGCCAGCAGCATTCTGTTGTCACCCTGTTCTGAGAGCAGGGCCAGGAGGGCTCCATCTGGGGGGGGGGTCTGCGGGAAGGGAGCGTTAAGACTTCTGCTGTGACTGGGTTTGGTTTTTGTCTTTTCTCCTCCCCTCAGGGCATCTTCATCAAGGATTCGAACTCCCTGGCTTATTACAACATGACCAGCGGCTCTCTGATTCACCTGGCGCTCAAAGAAAGAGGAGGCAGAAAGAAATAGGAGCTGTGGAGTCGAGAGATGTAACATGGCTGCGTTGCCACTTGTGTTAACCCCAACCCTTCAAATCCTCGAGCCTTTTAAGGGCTACTGCAACTGCCTGCCAGCTCTGCTTTGAAAAGAGAGACTATGAACCCCGTATTTGGGTGGCTGATGAGAGGGGGGAGGTTGGCAGAGCCCTCAAATGTGTACATGTAATGACCTAGTATGTAACTGCAGCAGTCCGTTAGTGATCGATGCTTCGCTCGAGTGCTGGCTCTCCGTTGAATTCCCTCATGAAGCAACATTGAGGTCACGCCCAGCTTAGTCTAGATCCATCTTTGAGGGATTTACGCTGACCAAGAATATTGTTTGTCTGACTACAGTGCTTGCTGCTTCATTTAAGCTTTTTCTAATTGAAAACTTCTTCCTTCTCAACATACTTATGAAGCCCCTTGTTCTTTCTATGTCTCTGATCTGCAAGCGCCTCTTGCGCTGCCCCTGACTTGGAAATGTGTCCTCCCTCGGCATGAGTGTACATGGCTGTTCCCTGCGATAAAGGAGATCTGGGTCTCTGTGCGCTAAACAGCTTTGTGCTGCTTTTTTACAGCCTGTGATTTGTTTAATAAACACGCATCTCCATGCGGGATGCTGTCTGCTGTGGCTCCCGTTCCTTGGGTTTTAGGTTTTTTTAGATGGAGATGCGCTTGGCTTCAGAGCACTGGGATGGGTT
Source organism: Burhinus bistriatus (assembly GCA_013397275.1). Lineage (NCBI taxonomy): Eukaryota > Metazoa > Chordata > Aves > Charadriiformes > Burhinidae > Burhinus > Burhinus bistriatus. Next base: position 27,911 of record VYXH01004702.1, read on the forward strand.
GCCGGGAGATACATTGGGGTTCTGTAATTAAGCAGTTTACTATAGGAAATCCTTTCGTTTTCTAGGAAAGGCTGCAAGAAAAGGGTTTTGTTAAAATTTGTGAATGCTTATGTCTGCAGGGGGGCAGAAAGACTACTTTGAACTTGGTGGGAGTTTTATTGGAAAATGTGTTTTACACTGTGTATCATGCAGCTGGTGTCTCAGTTCTGGAGAGCATAAAGGTTTGGAAAACAGTATTCCTGTACCCTCAGTCAGAGCTGTGTCGTGGTTTGATGGAAACATAAAAATGAGCAAAGTCAATTGATAGATTCAGGTGCCAAGGAAGAGGCGGTTGCCTGTGATTTGGGTGCTGCTACTCTTCTTTTGGGGTAATCCAAAGCCATGAATTGATTTATTTATTTGGTGGTGGTCAGGTGTTACAGGAACATCCTGTTTACCGTATTCTGCGCATGGGGGAGAGAGGGGTGAAGCAGGAGGGAAGAGCCGGCATCCTCCCACCGCCCTTGTGCTGGAGGAAGCCCTCTTCCTGCAGGGAAGGTGCCTGGCGCTGGCCCAGCTCAGGTGGCCCGCAGTCCCCCGGCCGCAGTGGCCAGCTGCTGCCTCTGACAGATGCCCACATGTCACACAAAGTCAGCCCACTCCCATCCCTGCTGTGGGACGCCGAATTTGGGTGTGGGCAGGGTGTTTGGGTGGATGGTGCCCTGCAGGAAGCTGGGATAACTACTTTTGCTTTTAAAATCTAGAGGATAGGTACAACCTGATCTGGCTGAAGATGTGGCAGAGGGGTTGGACTAGGTGACCTTTAAAGCTCCCTTTCAACCCAAACTTCTGCGATTCTACAATATTGGAGAAAAAAAAAATGGGGCAGTGAGTGGTGATTTAAAAAAAAAAAATGCCAAGAAAGCTCTGAAATGGAGAAGTCACATTTTTGGCATCTGGTGCAGGGCCCAAATGTGATGGGACTGGGCTTAAGGTCAGCCAGCTGTTCTCCAGCTGTGCCTGGTGGAGTGAGCTCCCCCCGGTCAGATGTGTGTCTCCTGCGCTGGTGCTTGGGGGATGTTTTCACCCAAACCCCTCCTACCAGCCCAAGAGGGCTGAGCTCTCCGTGCTCCTGCAGGAAAACTTCCTGCTAGAAATAGCTTGTGTGGAGCCTCCCCAGCCCCTTTCTATTGGAATGACGGATAAATGTGGTAACAGACTGTGCGTGTGTATATCTAGCACAAAACAACTGGTATGGGAGCTTTCCACTTCAGCGGGGAAGGACCCGCAGGGCTCGGGTTGCCAGAAAAAGCTGGAAGTCGGGTGAGATTTTGCTGACTTGAACGAGCTTCGGTCCTTTGGCGATTTACCCAACACCTCGAGGGAGAAAATCGGACGCTGGGTTGAGGGCGGTGAGAAGCGTCCGGAGGTGGGATGGAGCCCGGCGGCCTTCACCCGGGACAGGTCCCAGCAAATCCCAGAGGCAGCGCTGTCACCCAGTCCATTGATGATCCTTTTGTGCTTTGTTTTGAGAAGAGCCGGGCCAGTTTGACCTGTCTGAGCTGAAGGCTGGGGTGGGTGACGCGGGGTGCTCGGGGAGCTGGCACCCACGGGGCTGCGGCTGGTTGGGGGCGCGCCGTGCTTGCCAAGGGAACCATGTGTGTGTCCCAGTATGCACACATCCAGCCTTCCTGGAGTCCCAGTGCTGTCCCAGTACAGCTCCACTATGGGCTCAGCCTGGTCCCTGTATGGATCTGGTCCCGTTCCCAGCACTGCTGTCCTGCAGTCCCAGTATGCACACATCCAGCCTTCCTGGAGTCCCAGTGCTGTCCCAGTACAGCTCCACTATGGGCTCAGCCTGGTCCCTGTATGGATCTGGTCCCGTTCCCAGCACTGCTGTCCTGCAGTCCCA